>CM076064.1:14005000-14357500 GCA_038088235.1 Zacco platypus | reverse complement strand
TGTCAAGCAATGACATGAGTTTTAAGAGGAATGAATGACAGGTCTATTCTTTCTCAGAAAATGGGTCTGGGCAGGTACTCACTCTTTTGTTAAATGCACTCCTCCTTTCAGCCCGCTGTCGAACATTCCTTTGCCTCTTCCTCCCGCTAAAATCTGAGCTTTCAGGACAATCTCCTTCGCTTCTAAAGTATCAAAAGGAATAATAAAAAAAAAAAGAGTTAGAGATCCAAGATGCCAAGAAATAGGTGCTCCAGACACACTGTGGTGCTTATGCAGGTGACGCAGGTTCGAATCCGGCCTGCAACAATCCCATTTCCCCTTTATATTTTATAATATCTACTCATACCACAACACATAACCTCAGCAAACATACAGATAAACAAGCAAGCAAAGAAGAAATGAGATTGGAAGGGGTGTTTTCAGCTGTAATTTGATTTTAAATATTATGCAGATCTCCACAGGAATGTTTTGATGATGCGTCTTCCAGAGCGGTTAGCAATTTTGTCATTATTTCTTTCATCACGGTAACATCACCGAAATGGAAGCATAAGGCTGAGGAAATAATAGCTTGTCATGAGACACTGTTGAAACATTTGATCAATATTGTGGTATATGAATCATTTTATCCAATTTTGTGGAAGGGACCATATATTGTTGAGCGACAGTAGAGTGACTGAGATTAAAAGAACCTTAGAGATTTTTTTTTTATTACTCTACCAGGGTGAGTGATTTATACATTGTGTTAAAAAAATACTTCGCATTTTTTACCCACTTTTTCCAAAGGTACATTGGAAAAACAAATTGAAAATGCTGTGACTAAATATACAATATAATATTTAAATAAATAATTATTAAATTATTCATCATTTGATACATTGTAAAAATGATTTCTCGGAATTCTAAATAAAGCAAAGATTCAGTGTGTTTCATTTATACTTTTTCTACTTCAAAATTTCACATTTAATTTAATGTGAAAATTACTTACAATTTGCAATTTCTGAGTGAAAATGCTCTACACCAAATATATTTTCAGTGTAGTAATTTAAACATTAATATATACGACACCAAAAAATAAACAACAAGCAAACAAATAAATGTGTACTGTATGTCCTTGAACAAATAATCAATAACACTTTACAGTAAGGTTCATTTATTAACATTAGTTAATGTACTATTAACTAACATGGACTAACAATGAGTAATACATTTGTTACAATGTTTATTAATCTTTGTTAATGTTAGATAATAAAAATACGTTCATTGTTTGCTCATGTCAGTTCACAGTGCATTAGCTAATGTTAACAGACACAACTTTTGATTTTAATAATGTATTAGGAAATGTTGAAATTAACATTAAGATTAATAAATGCAGTAGAACTGCAGTTCATTATTAGTTGATGTTAACTAATGTAATTAACTAATGTTAACTGATGAACATTATTATAAAGTGTTTCCAATTATCAAAAAGAGTCTCTTTTTCTAGTGTCACAGTTATAAACTTATAAGCACTCAATTTTTCAGGGTTCTGAGGAGGAGGTTTAAATCATGTCGCATTTCCACAGCATCCAGCTAGACTCTCATCACCTCAGAGGTTTGAACCGGAACAATGAATTGGCACATGGAGTAATGATTCACAAAGTCATTAACACCTTCACATGATCATAAAAGGCTGTCGTGGCTGAGAACTAAAAATGAGTTCAAAGAAAGATGAACCAATGTGTCTTGCAGGCATCTGGGCAAAAAACAGAAAAGAGAAAAAGGAAGGGAGAAAAACTAGAAAAAGCAGAGGAAGAGGAAATAATTGACAGGTGTGGTAAACCAATAGTGGGTGGAGCTCTGTGAAAAAAAATGCATTAATAATAGCTTTCTTGCCTTGAGAAGCAGACTTGATTTTTATCCAGTTTTTTACAGAACATTTTTTGGTAAAACAACCAATGTTTAATGGAAATGTGTGGACTCCATGGTCACTACTATGTACTTACTTACTTATTGTGTTCATGTTTTATTTTAAAACACTTTTCCTGCTATTGAGGTGGGATACAGGTAAGTTAGGGGTGGGTGCAGTGCTATTTTTAGGCTAACATGTAAAGAAAGGCTCAACATTGTAATTATAGATTTAATTATATGCCGGTATTTTTAAAAATACAAGTACAATGTAAAAATATGTATGTACACAATAAGTGCACTGTATCAAAATAATAATATAAATCTTAGTACATACTGTAGTAGTTAAAAACACTTAATATAAAGTAAGACCAACTTCATGTACACTCTTGAAAATAAAGGATATTATTTGGCATCAATGGTTCCATGAAGAACCTTTAACATCCATGGAATCATTGCATTGTACAAAAGATTCTTTATAGTGGAAATGGATTCTTTAGATTTTTAAAATGTACGAACTGTTCATTGAAACCAAAAAATGGTTCTTTTATGGCATCGCTGTGAAAACCCCTCTTTTAAATGTTTTTTTTTTTTAAACACCAAACTTTTAAAACGGTAGTGTATATATTTTATTTGTAATATTTTTGACATTTTATTTATGAAACATTTAAAACAGGGCAGGAAATGATGAAGAGAACAGGGAGAAAATGGATTCAGGTTCAAACCCACAATAGCACCGCAGCTCAACATGATGGAGCACGTACGCTAAACGCAAGGCCATGGCTCCCACATAAGTCATTCTTAAAGAGCCATGCTGCTCTTCATGGCCCTCTGGGTGGACATTAAGAGTTCTCACACTTTAGGTGCTGATTAAGACTCGCTATCACCACTGTGACTCAACCAAACCTCAACTCAGCCACTGACTGGAGCGCATGCATAATTTATCACTGCCACACAGAGCTGATAACATTGATCATGTGTGCGACCGTGAGGGATAAGAACGCAGAATTGGCAAAAACAGAGATACGGAAGATGCTGGATCACTTAATCTAAACTAAGAGAGATACATCAAAACAACTGAGGAGAGGCTGGCCGGGGTGAAGATTTAGCAAAACAACTCCTTGTCCCGATAAGAGATCTGATAGTGTTAGACAGAAAACTCCTGCACGTGGGAAAGTGGCTTTCTGCAGAGATGAGAGCAGAATCAGAGATGAGATTGATATGGAGGGAGTGAAAGAGAAAGAGAGAGGTATTGAGATGGAATAAAATGAGGGACAGAGTTACATATGGACAGAATTTTAAGCTAAAAAGTGGTAAATGGGACTTAAAGGCACAATATGTAATTTTCACAGCTAGAGGTCGCTTATTCAAAACAAAGGTGTAGCTTGAT
Source organism: Zacco platypus (assembly GCA_038088235.1). Classification (NCBI taxonomy): domain Eukaryota; kingdom Metazoa; phylum Chordata; class Actinopteri; order Cypriniformes; family Xenocyprididae; genus Zacco; species Zacco platypus. Next base: position 14,354,226 of record CM076064.1, on the reverse strand, counting down.
TGCGGCTTGATTTCACAGAATCATGAGAGGTGTTGTCTTCACATCTAAGAATCCGATGGGACTCAGTCAGAAATCATATTCATGGATGAGTTTATGCTAATAAATATAAGATGAGCTTATGTTAATAAATATATAAGATTTATATAGTGTGACACACCGCTCGAAGGAAGTGGAGTTTTTTTTTACGCCGCAGATGACCACTTCCGCTTCTCCCAGTCATGCGAATACGGGGTCACATTATCATATTAGATGGATTTGTATTAGAGATGTGTGCTACGACTAATTTGACTGTCGTTTAAACGCAAGTTTTTTTTATCCGACTAGTCTAAAAGCAAGAAACCCCCGAAAGATGGTAAGGAAAAAACCCTGTGTGTGTGTGTATATAAGCTTTCATTTTAAATACTTAATCTATGAACCACACTGTCAAATTTCTTTAATGAATTCCGCTAAAAATAGGTCATGATTATGCCGTAGGCTTGCCTTGTGTTATCGTATTTTAATTTTGGTCGTAAAAAAACATACACTTAACATCAGCCAACTTATTTAATCAAATCAGCTGGGGCAATGCAGAATGTAAAATCAATCAATAGCTAATTCTTCATCTTCATATAATGTTAGCCAACATATTATAACAGAAGTCAAAAACAATAGTGATGACAATCAAGGAATAGCATTAAACGTGTTTTAAAAACAATGCAATAATGCCCATTTTACTTACTCAGACCATGCGTTTTTGTTCAGTGAAATTAACGTCAACGTGGTCTAGTGAAAGACGCGACCTGAGGCAATTAATTTTTCCTGCACTTGAAAAGGCGCGATCGGCAGGAACTGAAGTCATAGGCACGCAGAGATGACGACAAACAAGCCGATAGAGTACCGAAAAGCGCCTGCACATGCCACACCACCACCGAAGTGGGTCTTTGTTAGATGCTCCTTCCAGTAGAGCTCGTCTTTCGCGTGGTCATTTTTGAACTCGTCGCAACTGACACGAAGAAAACGCATGCACGGTCTGAGGTAAAAAAAAATATATATAGTTCCCGCCCAGATACACTGTTAAAACTAATTTGTTTTTCAAATGTTTTGTTTAAATTTATTTAAAATGTTTTAAATGTAATGTTAAATTATAAAATCATGTTTTTTTTGTTTTGTCCCTCCCTCCTGTAGTCGACTATTGTTTTCAGTGTCGACAAGTAGGAGCCGTACCATTTAGGGTGCGTTCACACTTGACATGTTTGGTTCGATTAAAATGAACCCTGGATCGATTGCTCAGTTAGTGCGGTTCGTTTGAACATATGTGAACGCTGCCATCCGAACCCTGGTGCGGACCAAACAAGCGGACCGAGACCGCTAAAAAGATGGGTCTCGGTCCGCTTCCAAACGAACTCTGGTTCGGTTCGATAGATATATGAACGCAACACGGACCAAAGACATGTAAACGAACCAAAAACAGGACGTGATGCCTCAAGATGCGACGCTACAAGTCAGCTTGTATCAGCGCGGATAAATTGTTGTATCCAAAATGAGTGGAGGGAAAACGTGGAGCAATGAGGAGGTAAAGTGCCTCATCAATATTTGTTTCTGCATACAACGGAGGAAATCCTGCTGCTGTTTTGAACATTTTATAAGCTCTTCATGAGTTCTTAGCTGGTAAAAATATAGCATTTGTACACGCATAAAATGATAGCGTTTAATCCAGCACACAGCATTGTTTTGAATGTTCGGGAATCAAACTCCGTCGCGAAATATATGTCATAAAAGCCGACCAATCAGGTCGTGACCGTATCCCTATGCCTTTGGTTCGGTAACTTAAAGTTCACTGTTAAAAATGCCAGTGTGAACGCTAAGCGGACCAGGACTATATGTTTTGTTTTGTTTTTTGGTCCGGACCAAACGAACCAAACCAACCGAACTACAAGTGTGAACGCACCCTTAGTCGACTACATGCGCATATCCCTAATTTGTATGTTGAAAGTTGTTATAATGTTACTCTGTGAGTCTTTGTCGAGGGTATGATGGGTATTTTAACCCTGTCCGTGTCCTGGTTAAAATGGCTTTTTCTCTGGATTTAAACATTCTTGGAAACATTTAGATAATGTAAGTACACAAGTCAACAAAACATACAACATTGTTCTAGTGGTGTTTGGATATTTTAATATAATTGTGCCTTTAAGATGTGTTCACATTTGTAGTTCCAATCTCTTGGTTCTTTTGGTCCAGACCAAAAAAGAAAATGATGCATTTAGTCCTGGTTCACTTAGCATTCACACTGTCATTTTAAAAAACAATCCTGTGTGTTTCATGGGCTAAATGTGCTCATTTTAATAGTATATAATACATATAATAGTATTTTTCCTGCTGAGAACTCATGAAGAGCTTATAAAAAGTGTAAAAAGTCAGAATAGCACTAGGAATACCTTCATTGCACACAAACAAAGATCAGATGCAAGGATACGGCATTTCAAACGCCTGTAAAGAACCGTAATGGGCAATGTAGCTCCAATGACAAGAAAAACCAGGCATGTTAGAGCATTCATCTTCTGACATCACGTCCTGTTTTTGGTTCATTTAGATGTCTTTGGTCCGTGTTGCGTTCAAATTTCAGTCAAACCGCACCACAGTTTGTTTGGAAGCAGACAGAGACCCACCTTTTTAGCGGTCTCGGTCTGCTTGTTTAGTACGCACCAGAGTTCAGATGGCAGCGTTCACACTTATTCAAATAAATCATACAAACAGAACGATCGCATCAGAATTAGTTTTAATCGAAGCAAATCTGCCAAGTGTGAACAAACCCTTAAAGTCGGCATGAATTATTAAAAAGCTCTAAATGAGATGGCAATTAGTTCACTGTACTTTAGACATATGTGATTTCAAGAACAACCATATAAAAAGTGCAGCAATCATAAACAACACTGTGGATTTTGTGAATTCAGCTGCTAATCTACTTAGCTAGGCAGTTAACTAGAGCTGCTAACTATAAGCTCTTTTGGTGGTGAAATGTGAATTAAACCAACATGCATAAACAAAAAAATCTGTTGTTTGTTTGAACAACAGATGCGCTTTAACAGAAAGGTTTATCCAGCCATTTTACATCACTTAATTGGTTTTTGTGAAAAGGATTGAGTTTAAGAAACTAGCTCATTAAAATTGTCCCCAATACAACACAACTTAACACATTTTGTGAGAGAAAAGCACTGTATAATACAACAAAATCTTTATTTTGTGCTTTTGATTTTACTTAACTAACCTAATTGCAAAGTAATCCGTTTAAATAAAGGTATACTACTGTTCAAAAGGTTGAGGTCCATATACAATTTTTTATGTTTATGAAAGAAGTCTCTTACGCTCACCAAGGCTTGATTTTTTGAGAGAAAAAAAGACAGTAAAACAATAATATTGTGAAATATTATTACATTTAAAACAACTGTTTTCTACTTTAATATTTATTCATGTGAAGGCAAATCTGAATTTTCAGCAGCTGTTTTTACAGTCTTCAGGTCACATGATCCTTCAAAAATCATTCTAATATGCTGGTTTGGAGCTCAAAAAACATTTCTGAATATGATAAATAGTTGAGAATAGTTGCTTAATATGAAAAAATGATACATTTTTCTCAGCATTTTTAATGACCTTTTCTTATAAACTCAAACTTGTAAAGGACAGCATTTATTTGATATAAAACAACAAATATATCAACTGTAACTTTAGATCAATTCAATGCAAGTATTAATTTCCACTAAAAATCCAATTGTGGATAATAAATACAAAAAAACAGATATTCTGTAGAAGTCCAGACACAGCAGAAAGTCTGTATGCGTATCCATTTATAGAAATATATGTGTATCATCATTACCAAATCAAGTACTGCATGGTATCCAGAATTCCAGTACATTATGTGCCATCCATCACTTCACGTCAATTATCTCTATTTAGCGAGAGCAGGAGTAATGCCCATGCCAAATGGTGCACTTTAACTCGCAGCACCCACTTATTTCTCATAGATTAATGATGTGAGCTGCAAATTAAAAAGTGGAGGAAGTACATGGCCCATGGCTTTATGGTTTTAAAATGAGTTTATACATCACACACTTCTTTTTTTTAATACCAACCTTGTAATGCCTTTCAGTTCGACATACTCATGTTGACGATTTCATTCACCCATCACCAGAGTGACACTTCAAATGCCTTCAAGAAATAAAATTTTGATTGTTTAACCTGAAGCTACACATCAAATTACATCTTAAGATGATATATGAAGATAATTCCGACATTTTTCTCTCCAGGAACAGCCTGGAGCTCCAGGTGCAAGACCTGCACTGTCTTTTCAAGATCAACAGACCACAAATGCCTTTTTGTTCTTTTCTCTTTTTTTTTTCTTTTTTTAACACAGCAGTATTTACATGCAGATCGTGTCTGCCTATTTTTTGCCACATTTGTGTACAATACAGTGTACATCAGGCAGTTTGTGAACATTGTGTGGGCTGTGTGTCTGAGGCTGAGACGGGCCAAATTATAACTAAGAGAAAACACCTTATACTAAAAATGTATTTTTAGGTAGTGTGGGTTGGTATACTCACACGTTGTTGTAAAAATAAGATATTATAGTTGGCAAAGTGTTCTGTATTGCAGTGCCATTCTCATGTTTGCAAAAATTACAACAGCATAACAGCTATAAATTAAAGAACAATGTAGACTATTGTAGACTACTGTATGTATATATATATATATATATATATATATATATATATATATATATATATATATATATATATATATATATGCTTCAACTAAAAAAAGAAAAAAAAGAAAAATTAGAATTGTGAAATGTTTCCTTGGCAAATATCTGAAATTTAACAAAAAAAAAAAAAAAAAAAAAAGTTTCATATAGTTTATTTTGTTTTATTTCAGTTAATGTTTGTTTTAATTTCATTTTTTTTTTTAGTTTTTCAACTCTGCCAAGCCCACATTTAATACCTCAGAAATTAATAAAAAATAAGCCATATTTATGTTTTTTAAAGACCCACAGTTTCCATGTGACAATAAAATATCCATATAGTCAATATCTATACCAGTCAATACTTTATTAAAATACATAAGATCTTTTGTATCATATATTACTAATGTGGCTTTGCATAAGACATCTAATGACATGAGAATGCCAAGTTAACAAAGGTTGACTTCACAAACAAAATGTCCAACATGGTGTTTGTTCAGTACACTGTTAGATTATCTCATTAATTAACTGAACTGAATGCTAAATTAACATACTCCGTTAATTCAGGGTATGATTTGCATTACTGTCATTTCATAATTTAAAATGCGGGCAAAAAATAAGTATTCAAAATTTGCCCATGAGCCAGAGTTTAAAATAAACAAATAAACTACTGCTTACTGAAGTGAAACGCTAATATTTTCTTGCCCTAACATACTGTTCACCCCCCCAAAAAAATGCAAGAGCAAATATGTTTGTACAGTTCATATGGCATCAGAAGTAATTGCAGTAAAGACCACCTCCCCTCTCCCCCCTCCCCCCTCCCGCCCTGGAATTCCTCATTAACGAGTTTAAAAGAACTTGAAGCTTATGTAGCAATGACAGCAGTCAGCAGTGGAGCGCTGGGCCGCTGCTTCTGCTTCACTGTCTCCTATTTCCTGCGTCCCTAATGTCTCTCTGGCTGTGGACATGACTGCAGGGTAAGAGACACAGAGGTGTCCCGTTGTTTGATATTCAGCAAGAGCAATGGGGCTGCGGTAATGGGGTGTGGAACGGGGTTCAGAGGAAACCGTACGGTTTCAGACAGCTGAGAGAAAACAGAGGGAACTCAAGATCCCTCATGTGTGTTTAAGACCGTAAAATGGGTCGAGACAAAGAGAAACATACTAAACAGGAGGACTGAGTTAGGGAAGTACAGTTACTGAAGATTATGTGTTGCTATAGGGCAAATATTAGAAAATGAAACATCCTATTATATAATAACAGGGTCAGAGGATGTACTTCTGTGTGCATTACAGTCACTGCAATTACAGTAAATTACGGTAATATTTTTACTCATGCAATTAAAAACATCATTGTTCTCTCAAAAACATCAGTAGCACTATTGGGACAGGATTAGGTTTTTTTAAAATGACATCCATGTTACAATATTTTACATCAGACATTTGTGATTTCACATAGTGATTTAGGTGGGATTGGGATCTCTGCATTTTTTTTTTTCAATAAGGTGGAAGTCTTTTGTTTGGATGTGTTACATGAATTTACATAAATTTTATGTGAGTAATTAATTATAATATTATGCATTACTGATCATACTTGCTACTCCAAGATCGTACCATCCTTAGATTTAAAATATGGATGGATGATTCAAATATATTACTTTTTATTGATGTTTATTGATGATAACAGTTATACACTGATCAGACATAACATTATGACCACCTTCCTAATATTGTGTTTTTCCCCCTTTTGCTGCCAAAACAGCCCTGACCCGTCGAGTCATGGACTCTTCTAGACCCCTGAAGGTGTGCTGTAGTATCTGCACCAACACATTAGCAGCAGATCCTTTACATCCTGTAAGTTGTGAGGTGGAGCCTCCATGAATCTAACTTGTTTGTTCAGCACATCCCACAGATGATCGATTGGATTGATCTGGGGAATTTGGAGGACAAGTCAACACCTCAAACTCAATTCTTGAAAGAGACCACAACCACCAGGGAATACCGTTTTCATGAAAGGGCGTACATGGTCTGCAACAATGCTTAGGTAGGTGGTACGTGTCAAAGTAACGTCCACATGGATAGCAGGACCCAAGGTTTCCCAGCAGAACATTTCCCAAAGCATCACACTGCCTCCGCCGGCTTGCCTTCTTCCCATAATGCATCCTGGTGTCATGTGTTGCCCAGGTAAACGACACACATGCACCCGGCCATCCATGTGATGTAAAAGAAAACGTGATTCATCAGACCAGGCCACCTTCTTCCATTGCTCCGTGGTCTAGTTCTGATGCTCACGTGCACACTGTTGGCTCTTTCGGCGGTGGACAGGGGTCAGCATGGCACCCTGACTAGTCTACAGCTATGCAGCCCCATACGCAACAAAGTGTGATGAACTGTGTATTCTGACACCTTTCTATCAGAACCAGCATTAACTTCTTGAGTAATTTGAGCTACAGTAGCTCGTCTGTTGGATTGGACCACACGGGCACGCCTTCGCTCCCCACGTGCATCAATGAGCCTTGGTCAGAATCAGTAGCCAGTGCATACAGGCAAATAACTAAAAAACTTAAAGCAACATTTATACCCTTACATATAAACACTGCCTTTCTGTGTCCTATATCCAACTAATTTGTTGTTGGATGACAAACAGACCACAGCTCAGACTCGAGTGCTTGACCTGTGTGAGCCATCGTGCCACAGTGTTTTCCATCTCTAGACATCAGTGTCTGCTCCTGCCGGCACAGGAACAAGTCAGAGTGGAACAATGATCCGGCTCTAACTCCTGTCTAATGATGCCAGTCTGCTTGGAAAAGGAGCAGAGGTTGATAAGAAAGGGCCACTTCTTCTGTCTCAAGTTTCATCCGTGTTATTTCAACTTCAGCTGTCACCACATCACTGACAGCTTAGTTCTTGTTAGGTTCTCCACCTGCGCCTCATCACAATCCTTCATAATGATCTCCCACCTCCATTAGAGTGATGTCACGTGCGGCAAAGTAAAGAACCCGTGGGAGTTTCACCACATACCCTCTGTACCAGCTAAAGAAAGGTGTCAACTATGTTACCTCAAATTACACTTCACAAGATCACAAAACAGAAAATGCAAAATGCAAGAACATCATCTACAGAAAGTCGATCCTTAATATGCCGTTTTATAAAATGAACTAAATATACATTCAAAGAGTGTGCATACTGCACATTATATGAGCACTGTATGCAAACTAAACATACTGTTATATGACCCAAAATTCTCATCTGCCCTATTTTTTGTGCTCTTGTGCTTCAGCTAAAATGTCAAGTAAAAGAAATCAATGGTGTTTTAAAATATAGCACATTAAAGCTTAATTTCCAGAAGGAAATAGTGCTTGGGAAGACAGCAAAAGACTAATGTTAAAGTTTTAGGTGAGGTTTTAGGCTTTGGTGTTGCTGTCATAACACATGATGGCTGTGCAAGAATTAACGACACAGCACCATCTTTTCAGGGCAAAGGCTTAGCAATTAAATAAATGAGAAAAATTGAAACCATTCATTGAAGTCCCATAATCTATCAAAAAGAAAGTGAGAGATTAAGTTTAAGTAATTTTAAATTTAAATATAGAACATTTTACAAAGTTTATAAAAACAACAAAAAAGGCTGAATATAATTAAAAATAGAAAAGGTTTAAATAAAGTCTGTATTTTAAGTAGCTCATTTACAGGAAGTTTGGACAGGACATAGTGAAGTCCTCCCTTAGGCCTCTAAAAAGTAATTCAATGGCCCTGTCACCACAACTTTAAATAAACGCATGGCTGCAAGTAAAAAATTGTAATTCATTGTTTTAATTAAACCTTTTAAGTTGCAAACATTATTTTGTTGACTTCTGTTGACATAATAATGTTGATCATTACATCAACTTAATATTGTCTGTAATTAAACTCAAATGTCTATGTTAATAGCCCTTCAAAAAAAAAAAAAAAAAAAAAAAAAGGTAATGAAATAGTATTGATAACTTCAGAAATTAGGCAGTGGCTGAACTCCCAGCATGATTTGCATATGACTGGATAAGGAGAACGAATGTTGAAATTAAGTGTTAAGTGTTTGTTTAGTGAAGGGAAAGACCTGTCAGTTTTTAATGCTGTTATGTTTGACATTTAAAAGAGTTTCTATAATGTTTTTGTGGTTACTATTGTGCCGAAGAGTAGATACATGAAGGTAAACACTATCGACTCTACAAGCAATGACTGCGCTTATGCTATTGACAGTTATCTTACTTGTTCATTAAATATATGTTAAACATGTTGTGTTAGCACTGTGCTATGATAGTTGTTGATTTGAACTGAAATAGATAAGATTAATTGGTACCAGGGCTACAACTCTGGTAGTTGGAGCAACTTATTATTTATTTATTTTTTTTGAGTAATGAACTTAAAAATTTGTGTTTATGCTACAAATTATTAAGTTCCTCTAATTAAATGCAAGTTGTTGGTAGAAGGTAAATTCGCTCAAAGTTGTCTTAACTAAAAAAAAAAGATAATTACTGTTGTGGTATTATTTGTAGTTGTTGTTTTTAAGCGAACACATAATTTTAAAAAAATATAGACAGCATTTGATTGGACAAAAATCTGTGTCCAGAATGAGTCATCAGTAATTTTTTAAAGTTTTTTTTTAATGCTTCTTTTTTTTTGAAGAATACCAAGATAGTGCTGCCTTGCAATTTCTTTAATAAATAGCTGTAATAAATAGATATAACTTAAAAAGTTTGTGGCTAAAGTTATTTAAGACATTCTACCCGCACATAAAGAATTACTCTTTAAATCAAACACCTTTTACAAAACACAATCACATCCATTGGCCCACAAATTGAGTGAGCACAGACGCACAAATCTGCTTCCACAATTATCTCCGTCTCACACAGCCTCTAAAGAAAATCTATATTTAGCATTCCAGACTCCATTTGTAAGCATTTTTCATACATTTTCATCATCTCTCTTCCTATAGCCATCTCGTCCTCCATTCTCCGCCTGTCCACGGCAACATCTGGCAACGAGAACATTCTGCTGCTGCAGGAAACGGCAAATCTGTTCACAGTGCCCTTGAGCGTGGCACATTAACCTTACCTCAAATCTCACCCACCTACATCAGACACCGTAAATGGAAACACCAGCTGCACGGCACACAAATACAGCCATTTTAAAGCTCATATGCGTGCGAGAAAGAGAGGTAAAACGAAATAAAAATTGTAGTTATGTGACTGTTTTGCATGGTGAAAAAAAAATGGAAAAGGATGGTTGTTTTCTCAGAGTTCCACATAGGTAACGATGGTAAGAACGATCCACGCACCATCCATCTTTCCTGTATCAAGGCATTGTGTGCTGAAATCCTGTCAGTCCTGATGCATTCTGGGAACTTATGCAGTGGTATAGCTTCATAGAATGATACCGCTGACTAGTCAAAATGTCAGAGACTTCACTGAAGCTCAAATTCACTCACATAACTTTAGCTGACCGACATGTTATTTCCAAACTAGTTACCTACAAATCTAAAGTGATTTTTCATGTCTGGATGATCAAACGGAGGCCTAATTAGTTGTTAGTGCACTACATAAACACCAAGCAAACTAATTTAAGCACTGAAACAGTTTAGAATATCTTCAACGTGCCGTGCCTCTAATGCAATGTTTTGAGTTAATTCTACAGATGATCAACTGTCCATTGCACAAGCACTAACACAACACAGATTGGTTATACTTGGTTTGCTTGCATAGTAAACATCAATTTTGCGAGGGATTAATCCAAGAGAGATTGCGCTGGCTCCCAAAAAGCATATTTCAAGCTCACCAGAGGAGGCTGAAGTAATTAAGTGAGTGAAGTTTCCTCAGGGAAGCTGAGAGGCTTTCATTACCCTTTCTGATTCATTGTCCCAACCCAATATCAAACAGAAGAGAAAAGGAGAGACGAAGAGAACGGCATCTTCCTTCTGAGGCAGGCCAGCTGTGATTGAGCTGGAGCGAGTGTATAAATCTGGGCGCGGTATCTGACCTCCGGCTGGCTCGCTGCTTTATTCCACTCTCTGGAACACTCGACAAGCTGTCAACATCCATGTCCACGTCAATCAACATCGCCGTCTTGTTCCCGATCTCCCTTCAGCTCCCTGTGAGGAGCAGGGCTACTGCTCAGATTTAACTGCTACACATAGCAGGAGATGTTGACAAGAAACTGAGTAGACGATGATCACACAATCTAAACAAAATGAGAATAGTTTTTTTTGTTTTGTTTTTTTCAAAAGTGCTATCTATAGTAGACGCTAAGGGTAATTAGGAATGCTAGGGTCACGAAGGCCGACTAATCAACTAGTCATCCAAAAACTGACTATAGATGATTTTCCCCTTGTTTTGTTTTTAGATATTTTAGGTGGCAGTGCTTTAATTACCATGCTAATTAAAATATTTAATTACTGTGCCAACTAAAAGCTAAAACACAGGACGCTAATTAAAACACAGCTGCAAGAAGGGAAAAAAAATTAAGAAAAAAATAAATCAAACTCACAAATCAACTACCTGGTTGCTGGATAACTGCTCTTCAAACATTTTGATGCCAAGATATCCTAAAATTAAACAAAGGCAGCTATATATGTATAATGTTTTCACTTATACTGTGTGAAAAAGCATGATAAATTTGGTCTTAAATGTTTTTTGTATATTGTTATGGTACGAAGCCAAAGGAAATTGCTAAAATATTAAATATATATGGAAAAATGTGTAAAGTTATATATATATTTTATTATTCAAATTATGTTTATTTGTATAGCACTTTTCACAATAAATATCCTTCCAAATCAGTTTGACAGTCATAAAATATTTTATATTTTTACCTCTCAAATTTGAACCCCCCCAGAAGCCCATTGTGGCTGTAGACAAGCCCTAGACAATATACAATTATATTATCTCACAGAGAAAGAAAAAAAATCATACAAGTATGAATTCATTCAAATGTATTCTGGCAAATGTATGTATGCCAGAAAAAAAGAAATGTCATTACGCTACACTTTTTTAAAGGGGACCTATAGTGCCCCTTTAAAAGACGTAATATAAGTCTCTGGTGTCCCCAGAATGTCTCTGTGAGGATTCCACTCAAAATACTCCACAGATCATTTATTATAGCTATTTGGGTGTGAGCAAAAACACGTTGTTTTTGAGTGTGTCCCTTTGAATGCAAATGAGCTGCTGCTCCTGGCACCCTTTCCAAAAGAAGGCGGAGCTTTAACAGCTCACGCTTCGGTTGCTCAACAACAACAAAGCTGGAGAATCTCACACAGAATGATGATTGTCAGTAACGGTGTTCAGCGTTACATTGTTCAAACTGGAGTCGGACACTGATGGAGAGACTCAGGAAGAAGTTACAACTTTTAGAATGCATCTGGACATTTCTGAACAGTTAGTGGATATATTTATGTAGTTACTGTGGAGTTGATTCAACTCATCGACTAGCATGTGCCGTCATGTTAATGTTTTGTAAAAATCCAGCATTGAATTGACCCTCGTTTATGAAGTAGTCGGGACGGCAAGGTGACAACACTCTACAACAACAACTCTTCCACTTCTCCACCATGGCCTCACGCCCTTTGATGAGTGTTCTCGGGGGCAGGGTTTATGTAAATTTTTGGGTTAGTGATGTCATCAACCCAGGAAGAAGCTTGTTGTAGTCCCTACCAGCCGACTGTTGTAGTCCTTAAACAGTGATTTCTGTAAAAGAAAATATCTCCCTCTACATTGAACTTTAAGCATTGTAACTTTGCAGATGTTTATGCTCAAACAGCAACATTACACACTAACTAAAGTTAAAATAGTGAAAACATAAACATGTTTTCACCCCTTTAATTCATCTCTTCACAGCAGTTACCCATCACCTCAGTGAAATCAGTTTCTAAATACTGGATAGAAAGCACCTGATTACATAGAATACAGAAAACTGAAAGATTGTGATAAACTTAGTACAGAAAGGGAAGAAAAAACACTGTATTTTGTCTTCTAAATTTGGTGCTCAATGGACCATAGAATACCTCTAATAAAACATGCAATTTAGAGCCACATCACCAAAATAATGGTGTCGCACCTTCTGCTTGTAGAACGCTGGCAGCACTGTGAGGTCTGGAGGCGTGAGGTATGATAATGTGCCATGTGTAATATCAACGCAGCCGAGCCGTCAACAAACTGAAATTACATTTTGATTTGTGAGCTCCTTCAAACGCAGCTTGTATTCCCTTTGTGTGTATTTGTACAATCATTTGAAAGGCATTTCTTACAACCACATCACAAATCATTTCTCCAATTATGATTCTTTATGAACTATAAATGTGGAGCTTTCTGTTTTACTGTATTTTTATTTTATTTATTTATTTTTTATTTATTTTTTTAAACAAAATTTCATTAGTCATTGATTGGTATAAATTTTTACATCCATTAGCGCAGTTTTTTTTTTTTTTTTAAGGGGAAAAAAACCCCACATATCCCTTTTATCTCAGATCAGAGAACACAAGACTAGCCGACCAAAGCCAGACACAGCATATCAAAGTGAATGACAGAATGAGAAAAATTGAAATAAAAAACCTGATTCATAATGAAGAGAAAACAAAAGTCATTTTAAATATATTTTTTTTCAATTGCCAAGTACAATATTTGTAACAAGCAGGGACTCTAAAGTACCGCAACATTTTAACCATTATTATTGACGATAAATAAATAAATTACAGTTTAAAAGTTTGGGGCCGGCATGATATTTTTATGCTTTTGAAAGAAGTCTCTTATGATGTTCACTAAGGCTGCATTTTTTGATCAAAAATACAGTAAAAACAGCGATATTGTGAAAAATTATTGCAATTTAAATAAATAACAGTCTTAAATTATATATTATTAAATCATATTATTAAATAAGAGTGTTTTATATTTTAATATTTTAAAATGTAACTTATTTCTGTGTTGGCAAAACTGAAATTTTTGGTCTTCAGTGTCACATGATTCTTCTGAAGTAATTCTAATATGCTAATTTGATGCTCAAGAAATATTTCTTATTTTTATCATCGTTGAAAACAGCTTAATATTTTGGGGAAACCGTTATACAATATTTTAAGGATTCATTGATGAATAAAAAGTTCATTTTTTTCCAAGCATTTCTAAGAAATACAAATCTTTTAGAACATTACAAATGTCTTTACTGTCACTTTTGATCAATTTTATGCTTCCTTGCTCAATAAAAGTATTAATTTCTTTAAAAAAAAAAAATAATCTTACTGACCCCAAAATTTTCAACAGTAGTGTACATTTTTGGAATAAAATTAGGGATGCACAATAGGTTGGTAATAAACTGGTTAGCAGTGATGTTTTTTTTGTTGTTGTTGTTTACAAATTAGTATAGAATTTTAATGTTGCTGCTTATTGGACCAGAAAATAAATATCAGACCATCTCTACATTTTTTTCTTTTTTTTCAAAGTTGGCCAGACACACACACACACAAAAATAGCCATTATATGAACGACAAATATCGAGATATAGTATTATGGAATACTAGTCAGTTTCTAGTGAACACAAGGCGTGAGTGAGGAGGCTTTCGGAACGAGGGAAGACTCGGCAGATGGCGCGTATGCAGCAGTGTGTTGGGTCGGCGGAGAGACATATGGTGTGATGCCACTGATGAAGAGCCTGGAGAAGAGAAGTGTGAAAGCATCGATGCTTTGAGGCCCTCTGAGAGCCAAACCTACCAGTTTCACCACAACTGGACAACTGACGATGATTCAAAAGTAAACTTTTTTTTTATTAATTCATTATTGATAATCATTTAATAATTTGTAATAATGAATTTAATAATAAAAATACTATCTACAATTATGAAGAATATTATATAACCTGCATGTAACAGTGTGATGATAGAAAATGGGGCATGGGTGCAACATCCTTGAGCCTCCATTTCTCAAAAACTGTTACCTTCTTAATTATTCCCCACTAAGATCAAAAGCAGTGCTTGTGATTGAGAATGGCCTCAATCTACATGATGTAAAAAGCTGTTAAGAAAATATAATCAGCTGCAAGTAAAGCGCCGAGACTCTTGATCTCACCTCGGCGAAATTAATAGCTTGACAGTACCTTATGTCACCTTTATCAAAATTTCCCATAAGGCTACTATCAGAATCATTTCTCAAAGTTGTCTTAACTAGTCAAGTCAAACTATATATGTAAAACCTCGCCGCATTACACCGCATACTTCAGCCTCCCTTCTCCGAGTTGTTGAATGTCAGAGTAATTCAGCATAGCGCTTTAGGTTGACATATGAAAGTGGCTGCCTCTCTAATAAGGACACATGAGATTTGACTGCCATGCATAAACCATTGCGGTTTATTTTGAATATTCATACCTCTCTGAAGTATATTAACACATCCCTCTCCTGTTAATTGTCAGTCTAACTCTCTCTGTCATTTAAAACAGGTTCTAATTTCTGAATAAATGAGCGAGGAAAGAAGAGGAACATTGGGATATGTTTGACTGAATTTGATGAACAAATCATCTAGACAAAGAATCGGTTAAATATTTCTCCATCTATGCTTCTCGCTGCACAGTCCTGGTGGCTCTGAATAATGCAGACAGTGAGAAAACCATTCTGGAACATTCTAGTGGACAAATCCATCAATATTTACCCAGCAGATGCATCTGTCAACAGGAGCCGCGGTGAAACAAAACAGGCCAACATGATTCAGCGTTCTCATTGGCTAGGAAATGTCTGTTTGTGAGAACCAGGATGGAAAGGCGGCAAAAGTAATGATTAACATTTATTTTCCTTTCATGTCAGAAGACGGTGTTCTGGGAATAGAGGTTATACTGAAACCCGCGTCATCCTGCGTATTTATTTTTGTACTATAAAGAGCCCCTCTCGGAGGCGAATTCACTTTTGATTACAGGTGTTGAAACCCTCTCGTTTTCTAGCCAAAAATGAGGAACCTCTCCAATTCCCCAACCCTTCAATCTTGGGCAGATCTCTTTCTCTTAAATAGGACAAGCGCACAGTGGAGATAGTGCGAGAGAGTCTTTCTACGGAAGAGCTATGCAACCGTTCTCGCTTTGATTTATTGTGCCGTCTCAGTTCGGTGGCAAAAAGTTCCCACCTTATCGTCCAATCAGAAGTCAGCGGTAGCATATTTTAGCTATGCTTTGTGACCCCACTTTCAGTCTCTCTCTATCTTCCCCTCCTCCATCTTTCTCGCCCTTTTTCGCACTCACTTTATCTTTCGTCTTCTCTCTCATTGTTCCTTTTGTGTGTGTTTATGTGCACGCGTGTGTTTTGGCAGCAAGCAGAGCTGCATAATCGAGTGGCGGTTGGTGACTGATGAAGGCAGCATCAGACTTGCCTCTTTGACAGTCAGATTACTTAACGGCACAGGGGGTTGTTTAAAATGGGCAGCCCCCCTGCCATCAGTGCCAAACACAAGCCCAACTTTAGGGACAGGTGTGGGATCATTAGTGCCACAGCCTGCAGTCAGTCAACAAATAAAACAGAGCATCAACAGAGAAACTCACCACTCCCTTTACACGTTCGCCCAGTCACTTGTCTTTTCATCCTTTTTTCCCTTTAACATGCAGGACGAAACATTATTTCTCCATCCTTCTTCCACAGAAAAAACAGAGTTAGTATAATAGATTCCTTCTAACATCTTAAAGAGATAAAATTTGAAAGTTCAATCATTATTTCTGCACTCTCATATCTTTTGAAACCTGTATGACGTTCTATCTTCTGTGAAATACAAAAGGAGATGTTCAGCAGAGTGTCCAGGCTGCTCTTTTCCATACAATGAAAGTGAATGGTGACCATGACTGGCAAGCAAGATTTTTCATGAATAAAAACTTTCTCACACAAAGCTATCAAATTCTGAAAACAGTGAATGAGGCATGCAACTTTAATGATACTTTTGCTGTGCTTCATTGTTCTTTTTTAGGCTTGAAAGCCCTTGGTCCCCATTCCCTTTCATTGTACGGAAGAAAGTAGGGTTAACACTCTGCTAAACATCTACTTTTGTGTTCAAAGGATGAAAAAGTTATGCGGGTTTTTGAACAACATGAAGGTGAGAGAAAAAATGAGTAAATACATGAACTGAATTTTAAATTTTTCGGGTGAACTAACCATTTAAAAAGATACAGTATAGATCAAAATATATTTAAAAAAAAAAAAAAAGAAAGAAAAACACTAGAACAGGGTTATATATTTTGTTGACTTGTGTCCTTGCATAATCCCAGATGTTTCCAAGAATGTTTAAATCCAGAGAAACAAGTAATTCTACATGTGTCGCCTTTCAGTGACGTTAACGTTACCCTTGATTTCCGGTTTTATTTTGTAGAAACCATGGAAACACCAAAGATGCTTTATATATATTATATGTTTTATTAGACAAGGGAACAGCTGTTTGGTTACATAGACAGAAAACTAATTATTGTTATACAGGTCAACACGTTTAGTTTTATTGTTTGAATCTCGTTTTCTTGATTTTCCGCGACTGCATGTTTTCACCATGCCTAAGATGAAAAACACTTTTGTCAAGTAGCTAACTAGCATAATAAGATGCAGCTTTATTTTAAGTAACAGTAATACAGCATTTTCTTTGTCATACAATATGTTTTAAAATTAATTGCATGCAATTTATCATGAACACAAGCCATTCAGCATTTACTAATATGATATTCTAATATCGATCCAGCTTACTGCAGTGTGCAACATAGCTTATAGCAGCTACTCAGAGTTACTCAGTTACTCAGAGTAACGTTATAACTTCCATGAATGTGATTTCTGCCCGAATCCCATCAGATTCTTTTCCACCAGCTGTGAGTTGAAGACGACAACTCCCAAGGTTCCGCACTCAATCTCGGCGTCATCAAGCTACGCCTTTGTTTTGAATAGACGACCTCTAGTGGTGAAAATTTACATAGTGTGCCTTTAGTTATTGTTATTATAACCTAAAACGATAACAAAATTGTTTTTGATAATTGAAAATAAAATAAAATAAAAAATAAATTAGTTAATTTAATTAAATACTAGATAAACTTGAAAATTAGAAATGTTGCCTTGGCAATAAACTGAGAAGTGTTTATTTTTTGTTTTATTTTGTTTTTTGAAGTACTACAATTACTTCAACTAAAATTGAAATCAAATAAATTAATGTTAAATAGAAATAAAAAACTAATAAAAATGACAAGCACTTAACTAAAGTACTAAAACTTGAGAGAAAAAAAAATATGAATAAATACTATAAAATAATATAAAATAATAATATAATACATATAAATAATAATAAAATAACATGGCACAATATGTATTGCCTTGATACTTATAATTAACTAAGAATAATCAAATGTTTTAAAATATTATTTAAAATTTAAATAAAATGAATTCTTGTCTCTTCTGAACTCAAAAGTCAAAAAGGACAATAATGAAGATAAAGTTGATGGCGAACATGCCAAAACAAGAAGAGTAGAAAAATGCAGCTTCTCTTCAACACTTTGGCGTATTGCAATAAACTAAAAAATAAAAAACTACAAAAAAAACTTTAAAAGCATCTTTACCGTGAGGGGCAGTAAACCGCAGAGCTCGAATTGAGCTGTCAGCTGAATTGCCGCATGGGTAAGTGGGCCCAACTGTGGGGTGGCATCTCTGCACTGGGGAGAACAGCTCACTGCTCTATCGAAGTCACAGAAATCCTTCACGTCTCGCTTGGTCGCTTTGCACATGTCGCCCGGGCCCTGCCCTATCCCACGGGGACCAGGCTGAAACACTCAATGTGCAGGGCTGGAAATGCCATCTCTAAATATGTTCAGATTCGAGCATTAAAAAAAGATGTCATTGTCTCACCCTCAACGTTTGACTTGAGACAGCACCTAGGCTGCAGAATCAAGCTCGACAAACGACAAACCCCATTCGACTGGAAATATTTAGTCAGTAAAAGCCAAAGAGCTGGACATGGAAGAGCCTGTTGTGTACAGTGAGATAAGCAGGAGATTACAGCTGTGAGCCTCTGGAAAGCATCCAGCGTCTCCCATACATGAACCTGAATGTGGTTTAGAAGACCACCACTAACAGACATTTGTCCACCTCTTGGATTTAGCTAAAACTGCACCGGTGCATCGCAGACATTAAAGCTCATTAAATGATATGCCACATACAAAAGGTGCTTGTCTCTAAAAACAAAATCGCACAATAAAGAGGCATGAAAGAAAACAAGAATGAGAAGCATGCATGGATAAAACAGCAAGGGAGCAACAAACCATGTAAAACAGAAAAGAAGCAGAAGAAATAATAGAAGATCTTCAGTCCTGTGTTGACCCTTGAAGGCACGTCCACCAGAATAAAAGCAAAATCATCAATGAAATTTGTGTTCTGCATTCTCATTGGCTAGTTCTAGCTCTCATGCCCCAGCTAACTGCGTGGGAGGCCACCAATCGAGTTAACAAGTAAACATTACCTCATAAACATGTCATCAATGAAGTGTTAATCATGCAATCCCAATGTTGACACTGAAATCTATTAGAGGGACAACTACGTTCAGACACTTAGTAGTGAGCTGTTTGGAACGAGGAGGACACTTACTGAGTCTCTTGGCGGCCTCCAGGGCTTCAGAGGCAGTGTCAGCCACAAAGAACCGCTGTACGGTCACGCCGCTGTCCTGCATCAGCTTCTTGCTCTGGTACTCCTGCAGGTTCAGCCATCTTCTGGGGCTCACCCTCGCTAACTAAAAACACACAGACATAATACAGAGCATGGTTTAATTAACAGAGTCGTCGTCAATAAAATATGAACCTCTCTCATGTCTGCTCCAGTCCAAAGCCTGGCAGCAAAGCAGTTATCAAAGGAACCTGAAGGGAAGCAGTCATTCAGTCCCACGAGGTAACGATATATGACGATTTAGTTATTGCAGTTAACATGTAACAGTTATTAACAATTAACATGTTACAGGTGGGCAGTTAGCTCAGTGAGTAATTTGGACGCTTAAATATAAATAAAAGCGTCTGCCAGATGAATAAATGTAAATGTAAATGTCCAAACAAATATTCCAGTATCATGGTACATGCTAGGGATGCACGATATGAAAAAATTTAACAGATAACTGATGATTAAGTCATTGCCAATACCGATATACAGTTATGTTCAAAATAATAGCAGTCCAACATCACTCATGACAACAGTCATGACATGAATGCTGCTGATTCGCTTTAATTAAATCATTAATTGAAAAGGGCATGTTCAAAATAATAGCAGTGTGGAGTTCAATTAGAGAGATAATTAATTCTGTGAAAAAACTGGTGTCAAACAAGTAGCCCTTATGTAAGGACGAAGGCAGCAAATGTTGTCCTGTGCATTTCTCTCTGAAAATCGAGAGTGAGTCGTTAAAATGAGTCGTTCCAGACATTGTTCAGAAGAACAGTGTACTTTGATTAAAAAGTTGATTGAAGAGGGGAAAACATATAAAGAAGTGCAGAAAATGATAGGCTGCTCAGCTAAAATGATATCAAATGCTTTAAAATGGCAACCAAAACCAGAAAGACGTGGAAGAAAACGGAAAACTACCATTCAAATGGATCGAAGAATAGCCAAAATGGCAAAGACTCAGCCAATGATCAGCTCCAGGGTGATCAAAGAAAGTCTAAAGTTACCTGTGAGGACTGTAACAATTAGAAGACGTGTGAAGCCACGCTATCGGAAAGAAGCCCCTGCAAAAAAAACGACATGTGCTGAAGAGGTTACAATTTGCCAAAGAACACATTGACTGGCCTAAAGAGAAATGGCGCAATATTTTGTGGACTGATGAAAGCAAGATTGTTCTTTTTGGGTCTAGGGGCCGCAGACAGTTTGTCAGACGACCCCCAAACTCTGAATTCAAGCCACAGTACGCTGTGAAGACCGTGAAGCATGGTGACACAAGCATCATGATATGGGGATGTTTCTCATACTATGGTGTTGGGCCTATTTATCGCATTCCAGGGATCATGGATCAGTTTGAGTATATCAAAATACTTAGAGGTCAAAGACAATGCCTTTGAAATGGGTGTTCCAACAAGACAACGACCCCAAACACACCAGTAAGTGAGCATCAAGTGAAGTATAAGATTTGTTGTGTTAAAACTTGAAGCCTTTTTTCCCTCCTCTCTGAATCCTTGCTTAACAAGCTTTGCAAATGGCATTGTCCTCCGCTGCCACCGGAAAAAACTTGCAGACCGGCGAAGCGTTCACAGATAATGACGTAATAAGCGCGACAGTTTTAAAGCTGCAGCCACTTGCAATCGGAAAGTGGATGAATATCAGATAAATGAGACTGATTGATTTACCAGCCAGTGTACTTTATCGGATCTAGTTATCGGCTTTCATTTATTCATCGGAGCGATAAAAATGGGGTCATTTTCACCCATATCGGCCGATAATTTATCGGTCCGATAAATATTGTGCATCCCTAATTAATACACATCAAATAGATTTATTGAATTCATTTTTTTTTTTATCAGGCACATCTTTGAAGTCATTTCACAACAGTCATGAACTGTAATAAAGCAGCTTCAAGTCCTGTCTTTTTATTCATGTCTTGGCTCCCATTCAGGATAATAGTTATAATTGTTGCAGCTCGGCACTAGGTTAATATTCACACACATTCACGATCACGTCCTTTGATGAGCATTCAGTGTGATAGTTAACAACCCATAAGACACTCATTAAATAGACAATTTCCCATTATTCACCACTATAGAATGAGTTAAACAGGTTATCAGAGCAGCAGAGTGCTAAATCCAGTCAAGCACCATATTAAGTCATGATTTTGAACAACTCTCTATGGCTTCTACTAATTGAGCATCTACATGTCTCCATGGAGAATGAGGGTGGCCACCAAAGTTGGCAGGCTGTGGAAGAAGAGTACAGTCAGAATTGCATACTTTAGTATTTATTCAAACACAATGAGACATCACTAACAGGTTACGTAAAATACAATGAATACGTAATGTGGTGCATTTATTCAGCAAAATGTAGACTTCCTCTATAGAGTTATTTTTTTCTAGTTGACAGCTATGGACATAGGTAAATGTAACATCACATGACATACTGCTTACAAGCCGTTTTGTAAGCTTTTGTAAAAGTTTGCAAGCCTCCAATCCACTCACTAACTTAATCACTTGCTCTCTGATAAGAGTCAGATGATGCACTACTCTCATTCTCTGCAGTGTTCCTCTCAATGCCTGCATTTCATCATTTCACTACAATACATCATAGTACGCTTTGACTGTGCTGGGCTACACCGAACTAAATAAACTATGATTTATCATATCATTGCATTTGTACTCGCACCACATTTCTCATAAAAGAAAAGAGATCGCGAAAGCATTCGGTTGGTAAGTTTAGTCAAAACTTTAATACTGCAATGACAATTTCAGACGCTGTATACCTTGTACAATAAACGTTCACTCTCTTACCAAGCGTAGAATATGACATCTGTGATAGACTTTGGGTTTTCAGGATCATGTTAAACCAATTTCTTGTATCCTTGAGCCAAAAGGTTCCATATTTTGAGAACATGTCCCATGGTGATACATTGTATTCTTTAAAAATACCCTGAATAAACGAAATTACCAATTAAATTGATATTTATACATATTATCATATGTAATATTAATAATATAATATATTATATTATATATGTGAATGATGTATATTATATAAATGCAAAAAACGCATTATGATGTATGATATAATTATTGTGATACTGTACTATTAAAAGTACCTCAAAAAGTAAATAATTAATTTTTATACATTATTAAATGTCAATGACATGTTTAATTAAGGCAAAAAAAAAAAAAAAAACATGTGACCATCACTAGATTTAAATAAAAACATATTTTGGCTGATTTATAAGCCTTTTTAACTATCAAGGACCAGTCAAATGTCCTCACTAGTGGGCTGTCAAAGTATTTCACAATATAAGTGAGGACATTTGGTTTTGTTTTTAGCCAAAACAAGTACACACACACACACACCATAATATAGCATCTGCTTAGTCCTCGGAGGGTCATTTTCAATGGCTGTGGTGTAGCATTCAATGCATATTTTTCCCTCTGTATGTGGGTGGATACAGCCACATTTAAACCTGGAAATAGTTGCTTGTTGTTCAAGCTAGCGTTGTTAACATAGCTACTTACTTAAAGAGTTCAGTGTAAGGACAATGGGTAATAAAGCTGCCTCAAACATGAATGAATTCAAGCATACCTTGTGTTTTAGTGATCGGTGTTGTGAGAAGTCACAAATATGGTGTCATTATTATAGTGACAAAACACAAAGTTGTACATATACTGAAAAGTTTCTGATTCCCTGCATAGCATGGTGACGTGCGCATTCACAGACTCCAGACTGAACAACATTTACCTTCAGTCAGCCACACAGTTGAAGGTTTTTATTTAGACTTCACAGATGAGGGTTTATTTTCTGACTGTCTAGGGCACAATGTGCTTACGGTTCACTGCTTTTTATTAATTCATATGGGAAATAAGTGCTGTTTTCTCAATAGATTATGCTTCATTGGATCAGCAATAAATATAAAGTGTGTTTTACATGAACAAAAATATGGATAAAGAGACACGAGAGATCGTGAGAGAGACAATTCTGGAAGGGTGGGTTCTTTCAGAAAAAGAAAACAGGTGTGTGATAAAAAGAAAGACTAACTGTCATGTTACAGTGTATTCAATTAGTTTTTTTTTTTGCTCAAGTTTATAGCATGTAACCTGTAAGTGTTTGTGACAAGCAGGGCGAGAGCTGTGAGGGAACGGCGCGAGGCCGGTGGCGCGAGTGGTAATGAGCACCAGCTGCGCGCTGCACCGGTCTCGTATCTCTCACGGAGCAGTTTCAGAAAAATAAAAGATGAGCTATGACAGTGAAGGACGAGAGAGGACCAGGCCTGGATTTTATGTTGTGTTTTATTATGTTTGTGTGGGTGGCAGTCGCCGTGAGAAACTGCCGCCATTTTACTTTCGTTTTGTTGTTTGTTTATTTTGATATTAAAGTTACATTGAATGTTCCCGCCTCCTTCTTCCCGTTCTGACGAAGTGTGTTACAGTGTTCTAACTGAAAACACAAAGAACGGGAAATGTTTAGAACTGCTAGAGTTAGAGTGTTAATTGTTTGTACTCACGTCTTTCCGTGCTTGAAACAACATTCCTTTGGATGTCCATTCATGTTTATTTGATGCTATAAATGAACTAGTATGAAGAGATGGTTGGTTCACGAGCCGCTTGAAGGAGCTACAGCGATCTGTCATGACACATTAAAGAGCCACTCTTTGCTCCGGGATGTATTTTTTTTATAATATTTAAATATTATATTTTTGTAAAATTTGATTTTATGTACTTTAAAAAAATTGTTTTCAAAGTTTATGAATTATTTTAATTATGGTATATGGGGGGGGACAATTTTTAAAGGTAAATTACTGTACATAAACAGAGCAGATTCTTAAAGTGACTAATAAAAGCCCTAAAATAACAGAGATAACCTGAAAGGTACAAGTTGTTAAAGTATTTGACCTAATTTATCTATTTTCCCACCATCTAATTAATTGTGACTGTAAAATGTGCTTTGTATTTTTACAGTGTATTACATAACTGCACTTTACTGTAATTTGACACCATCTGGAAAGTATGCAGCCAGAATTTTTACAATTTTTTACACTTATTTTAACAGTGTAGTTAATGCATTCCATCTGATAAACAATAAAAACATTAACAGCCAACCAGAATAAACTCGAGCTCAAGCATTTAAAGCAGCAGATGACATGAAGCACACACTTAATAAACAGTAAAAACAGAACAATATGAATATATCCCCGTTTTATTAACACAATAAACAGAATACTATCTTAACAGATGGCCGCTTAAATAGTTATTATTATAGTTTTCGTTCTTGGTTTGAACAGGCCTTTACTGTGATTTTCTATCATTTCTAATCAGGCAGCGAATACAGCACCCATAAAAACCATCTCCTAAACTATCCTCGGATTCATGACCCTGTGTCATTCAAAGACAAGGAAAGCAAACTCTGTCATCAGATTCCAGGTGTCAGGTGCATAAACATCTAAATCTGGTTTCTAACGAGAGAATTATAAGTTTAAAAATATCAGCTTGAAAGTCTGGATCTGAGGCGATGATATTCGCCTATATTTTTGTTCCCCGGTTCCAGTCCAGCTTGATTAACTGGACTGTGGAAGTGCTAAAAC
Organism: Zacco platypus; assembly: GCA_038088235.1. Lineage (NCBI taxonomy): Eukaryota > Metazoa > Chordata > Actinopteri > Cypriniformes > Xenocyprididae > Zacco > Zacco platypus. Next base: position 14,329,273 of record CM076064.1, on the reverse strand, counting down.
AGCTCCATGGCAACCTCTTTGCAAATGTTAGCGGTAATTGTTTTCTTCCCCCCCCCTTCTTGCTAAATTTAGCGGGAGCCCACTTTGTAGCTTCACAGGTTATTAGTTCACTCAAGGGCGAAGGGAGGTTGAGGTGCATCGGGACCGGGAGGTGGGCGTCAGGAGCGCGAGCGCTGAGCTACGGGAGGCGGCGGTGAGAGGGGGGACGGCAGGTGTCTGATCTCCCCTGAGACTCTGCCTCAACAGTAATTATCTTCATCAGCACTCTAGAGACACCACCAGCTAAATACCAACACACACACTCAAACGCACAGTTTTCTACACCAAAAAAACATGCAGCTGAAGGCTCTAAAATACTAAAAACACACGCTAACAGAAATAGAATAGAGGCACTTATATAGAAAAACAAAAAGTAAATAAATCAGTAAGTAAATTGTGGATACTTTAAAGGTGAGGTGCAGTAAGCAATTTCTAAGACAAACAAACACACCGCCTCCCTTCACCGCTCCGCCCCCCAAAATGCATTAACACGCAATGAAAGAATTCACAGATGAAGCGAAATAATACCTGGCAGAAAAATAAAGCAAAGGTGACAAACAAACACAGAAGACCAAAAACAATGAACATACTGTACACAAGAGTACATATTGTACAAGCAAGACTGTCTTGTTACTATTACAACAGCAGCATATCTTGGTTCTGTGAAACAGCAAAACTAATGTTACTCACATATGGAGCAGAAACAACGCATCCGTTTTCAGGCCTTCTCACTTGGGTCTCTCCAGAGCTGGAAAACTTTTCTAATATTGAAGTGTAAGTTCACCCAAAATTAAATTTCTGTCATTAATTACTCACCCTCACGTCGTCCCAAACCCTTAAGACTTTTGTTCATGTTCAGAACACAAATTAAGACATTTTTGATGAAATCCGAAACCAACGTAATTACCAACATTCAAGATCCAGAAAAGCATTAAAGACATCGTTAAAAGAGTCAAGGTGACAGCAGTGGTTCAACCTTAATGTTATGAAGTGATGAGAATACTTTTTGTGCACAAAAATAATGACTTTATTCAACAATTTTTTCAATTTCCTTAAAAAAATTTGATGCTGGGAATGCAGTTCAGTGCTTCCGTGTTTACGTCTGAACGCTGGCTCATTATTGGCCGACACAGTTCAAGTGAGCAGCACGAAGTGTGACTGCAGTGGTTCAATCTTAATTTTATGAGGCGACGAGAAAAAAAAAACAAAAATAATGACTTTGTTAAACAATACCTTCTCTTCTATTACGAAGATATTGTTGAATAAAGTCGTTATTTTTGTTTGTTTTAAAGGTTTTAAGGTTGAACCACTGCAGTCACGTAGATTATTTTAAAAATGTCTTTAGTACCTTTCTGGACCTTGAAGGTGCTAGTAAAATTTCTTTCTATGGAGGAGTTATATACCACTCAGATTTCATCAATTTCTGTTCCAAAGATGAACGAAGGTCTTACGGGTGAAGAACGACATGAGGGCGAGTAATTAATGACTGAAATTTCAATTTTTCCATTTCATTCCTATCCTTTAAAGCAAGTCCTAAAATTCTTGCCAGATTTTAACCCTTCTTTTTCCTGGGAAATTATTCTGACCTTTTCACTTTTGTAATGGGTCTTTCTAGTCTTTCTTCAAATCTTCCTCTTGCTCACCCTCTCTACTCCCGTGGACACTCCCCCTATTGCTGATTGGCTACAAGACTTTCAATAGGATTTCTCAGAAATTGCTAACTGCACCTTTAACTCACATTTCCACCAAAAAAACAACAACAACAAAAAAAACTCTTTGGTAAATCATAATTATGACTTAAAACGTCAAAATTCAAAATCAAAGTCAAAATCATGACATAAAAATGTGATATTATGATGATCTAAATTGAGTTACATCAAAATTGTTTGTCATAATTTGTCAATGATTTATTTAATTTCTTATGAGGTGGAATTGGGTTTCCATAATATGCTTAGGTTCGATGTGGCTGACTTATGACTTATGTGTGACATGCGAAATATTGTCGCACTATAAGCTAACAATCCAAATGACAGCAAAATCTAAATACCTAACGAAGTCACAGGAAAGCAAAAAAAGAATCTCACCACCATAAAAGCTGACACCAACATAAAACTTTTTTTCTCAACTTTCTCCATGAATAATCAACTTAATATATCAAATTTAAAAAATGAAACACATTTTCAAGTGACTTTAGGTTAGGGTTTTGCTTTCGGCAAGCGTGATTTTTTAATGTCAAAGAATGGCACAAAAACAAAGCTCTCCATTTCCTTTCAAAAGTAATTCTGCATGAAATCTTTCAACAGCTCAAAAACAGTCCTACAATTTTAACACTTCATATCATACTTCAATTCAAAAATGGCACAGGCATTTATAGTTTCAAGAGTGTTAATAGCTTTAATGTGTTCTGTAATTAATTTAAAGGTTCAAATTAATTGGAAACTTTTAAAGACATGTCTCATTACACTGCATTCTGTTTATTGTGCACACGCTGCAATCCTCTCAAGACAGTGTTGAGTGTTGTTGTTGCCTCGCGCTACCAACATTGTTGATACAAGTCTATCTTCTTCTAACCAACCAGAAAGTTACCACCATAAAATCAAAGTTAAAATTAGGTGCTCAATTTAACACGATGATCTATTAAAAAAAAAAAAAAAAACAATCTACGAAGAATCATCATCATCATCATCATCATAAAAAAGTAATAAAGTTAGGGTACTGTACCAACATTTTAAGCCACCATTTTAGGCTGCTTCCCAGCAGGAAAAAAAGATTTTATGTACAAGATTCAGTGTGTAACTGGTACAAACAGAATTATTACTCTTCTGTCTGTCATAATGCATTTATGACGGCCTTAAGAATTGTGAAAATGTATTGGGAAGGAGATTTTTTAGGTCAACAAGTAACAAAGAAGACAGATTACAGTTACGTCATCATTTCGGGGAAGCACTCAAAGAGCCCTAGACCTTGACTGAATTACTCAGAAAGTCGATTTTAAGTAGTAGTACGTAGTCAAGGAAACTACCAATGGGAAAGCAGACAGTGGAGCTCGAGTGATTCAACATAATTTGGCCTCCCAATAAACAGTTATAAAAGGATAATCTAATTTTTAATCATTTTCTTCACTCTCATGCCATTCCAAATCTGTATGACTTTGTTTCTTCTATGGAACACAATAGAAGATATTTTTAAGTATGTATAAGTGGGGGGGGGGGGGTCTGCATACATTGGAAGTCAACAGAATCAAGACAAGTCACCATTATATAAAAAGCTATATATAAAGCTTTATACAATACAGATTGTTTCATAGCAACTTCGCAGTAATAAACAGGAAAATAACAGAATCAATGCAAACATCAAATGGAGGCAGCCCTACAAAGACAATGTTATTCCTTTCAAGTCAATTCATATCGATGTTACAAAACAATGACAATTATGAAAAAGTTGATTCAGCTCTTTTTTTTTTTTTGGATGCCTTTTGAGTTCTGTGGTTTAAACAAAAAAAAGTTCTTCAAAATATCTTCTGTGTTCCAGAAGACTGAAGTCACACAGTTTCATAAAAACATGAGGGGGAGTAAATAATGACATGATTTTCATTTATGGGTTAACTATCCCTTTAAGCTTTATCCAGTAGACCACACCACTTGGAGAACATCTGAGCCACGTAAATGCCCCACAATCCTAAATATCCCAGAATCCTAAAACAAATTTATTCACAAATGACCTAAACATAAACATTTGCTTTTCTTCTCAATTATCCTTTATTATCATTGAAAGAAATAGCTTCTCCTGATCCTATGGGAGGCCAGATGTCTCTTAAGGACATGGTGGCCCACAGCAGATCTTGACTTATCGGTTGTCCTCACACAAAGGTGAGAGGACGAAGGAAAGCTGTGGCAGCAGTTGCATCAAATTCCGCAGGATAGCAGATGCTCCGTAAGGACCCGACATCAACTTTAGAAAGTCGGCACAAAGTTAAGTCTGTCTTCTTTAATATAAGCCTATGTCTTCCTTGCTAACACTTTTTTCATAAAAGTAAAAGTAATGAAACGTATCGTGAAATGTAAGTCCAAAAAAGTGCATCCAATACATCATAAGATCCACACAGCACCAGGGGGTTAATAAAGGCCTTCTGAAGTGAAGCGATGGGTTTCTGTGAGAAAAATATCCATAATTAAAACTTTATAAACTAAAATAACTAGCTTCGGGCAGATGGCCTACGCAAATTGGCTTTCGGCGAAAGATACGATCAGATAAGATAGGATCACGAGCAGGCCGAGAGTGGTAATGAGCGTCAGCTGCGCGCTACACCGGTCTCGTATCTCTCACGGAGCAGCTTCCTCACGGCGACTGCCACCCACACAAACATAATAAAACATAACATAAAATCCAGGCCTGGTCCTCTCTCGTCATTCACTGTCGTCGCTCCTCTTTCATGCTTCCGTCGCTGCTCCGTGAGAGATACGAGACCGGTGCAGCGCTCAGCTGACACTCATTACCACTCGCGCCATCGGCCTCGTGCCGTTCCCTCACAGCTCTCGCCCGCCCTGCTCGTCACAAACACTTACAGGTTGATATAGATAGATAAGAAAGATAAGATCACGTATTGACGAACGCTGAAGTGCGCACATATAGAGCAATACAAAACACGGTCACAAATTCGAAGTCTAAAACGAGAATGTTGGAGGATTTCAATATAAGAGGAGCTTTAGTTTGTTGCCCAGTGCTATTTGTTTCCACATTGAAAGGCATCTAAGCTTACACCTACATCCTACATTGCATCAGGGGTTACTCTTTTGCCCTAAGTAGACTTGCATAGGCCGTCTACTGGAAGCTAGTTATTTTAGTTCATAAAGTTTTAAATACGGATATTTTTCTTAGAAAATACATTGCTTCGCTTCATAAAGCCTTTATTAAACCCTGGAGTATTTATCTGATGGATGGATGCACTTTTTTTGGACTTTAAAATAAGGAGCACTATTCACTACTATTATAAAGCTTGGAAGAGCCAGTATATATTTTTTTAATATAACTGATTGTGTTCGTCTGAAAAAGGATAGTCATTTACACCGATGACTTGAGGGTGAGTAAATCATGGGATAATTTTCACTTTTGGGTGATCTAGCCCTTTAAGGGCTGCCTGTTCATTTTCCATCAAAATAAAAGTTTTATGGTTTAATGTTTGAAAAAAATTTAATATTAGCAATTGCTGCATTATGTATTAATTAATTAATTAACAGCTTCAGAAAATGGAGATGAATTTACATTTTTGGATTTGGCTCTTTCATAGTGTGTTTGTCTTGTACATAAGGATTACAGATCTACTTATCTTCAGATTTGAGTGTGCAATACTGCACACTGCACTGCGGTGATGAGGTCTTTGCTAATCCAGCTGGATATAGGAAGGTAATACATGTACACTTCAGGCGGAGGGGGGAAAAACACTCAAAAGAGCTGGAGAGGGTCTGTTGCTCTTGAATGTAATAGACTCCTGGTTCAGTCATTGCTCTTATAACCCTATTCTGATTGCAGCACTGCTTCTCATTAACTGTGACAGATAAGAAAAAAAAATGCATTTTGAATTGTGTTTGTACTAAATATGGAGAGGGGTACAGGGAGCAAGTAAACACTGAATTTTAAATATATTACTGCAATGTATCTCTTATCAAAGGATAGTTTTCACTTGTATCAATTGTATTTCCCAATACATAAAAACCCCGTCCTACCTTTTCTTTCATTAAATATCCTGTTTCTCATGAAAATGTAATATTATTGAAGTTAAATATTGTTTACAGTTCATTGTCTTTAAAATGATATGTTGTCAATATAAACATCTGGTTGATACATTTACAAATACATTTTATTAAAAAAAAGGAAAAGAAATGGTAATATCTTTGATATACTACTTAATATTTAGGGATGCATACTGTATATTAAAATTCTCGTCGATACGAATGAGCCAATATTTATTTTTATGTTATTGTCAATAATCAACAAATCACTGTAATATAATAAAATCTAAATAAAAAGACCTAAATAAATTAAAAACAAAACACTAAAAACTAAAATCAATCATGACATCAAGTGACATTAAGAAGCATCGCATCATTATAAGCACCGTATAAGAAATTAATATTCATTTTGAGATTTATTAAATGAATAACATGCATATCTATTAATATTTAATTTTTCCCTACCGGAGTGGATTTGGTAACATCAAAAGTAAAATTATTTCAGAGAGGTGGAGAAAGTCATTACATTTTGATAAAAATTCGTTAGAATATAGCATGCACTCATGAATGATGCATAAGACTGAAGATTAATTTTAAAAGTTAATATAATTGGTTTGGATTTCATGTCAACTTTAACTAACATTAATAGTCTGCCTGACCATATGCACCATTACCAATGTGCAACAAACTGAAAGCAAGCAGCTGCTTAGAGATCCAATCTCATAGCTTCTCGCCAGGCAGACATAAAGTGTTAGAGTAATTCAGGAGGACATGTTTAAGCATCTATCTGACAGATGAGAAAAAAAAATCACTATACAAAAGAAGGTAAGAAAGAAAGAAATCAACATCAGTCCTCAAAAAACCCACAAAAGAGGAATCGCATGTAATTACTCATCCACTAATCATGAAATCTGCTGGGGTTTTCACAGAGTTTACAAACAGACAAAAATATTACAGAATTACTCAATGTGCCAAAGACCCAGACAGTGCAGGCGAGTCAATGTAGACTACATTCAGCTAGTCTGTTCTCGACATTAGCATGACTTAGACATTAGGCCGCTCCATCAGCAGGACAGAGAGAGTAGAAATCTCAAATCGATAAAGGATTGATTGCTAAAAGAGTTCTAGCGGAAAGACAAAAAGAAAATAAATTTAAGCAACACAACTGCTTTCCTCACTGGGGAAAATTGGTTTTACATTCGCATATTCATGAGGGGATATTTACAAATCTGTATTGACCAATCTAATTCTTTTGGGAGAAGGAAGAGGAGCTTAGGAGCTCAAACAAGGAGATTTCTGAGGACAGGATTATGAGAGCTTTTTTTGAGGTCTTTCAGAGGGTAATGCCATTTCATTGTGCATAATAAAAAAACATTAAATAAGAGAGATAATTTTTCATGCATTTCCATTGCATAAAAAAAAAATTAAAAATGCATGTCGTTTGTATAATCACTGCAGAATTTACATTCAAGACCTACTGTATTTGCCATATATCAAAACCTCTTCCCTGGGTAAAAGAAACTCCCATAAAACTATGTAGGGGCAATGACTTAATAGATAAGACAAGCTGTAATTATTAACGAAAACTTAAAGTATTAAAAACCTTTAGGGTAATAAAGCTAAACACACACATATAAATACATATACACACACACACACACACACACACACACATACATATATATATATATATATATATATATATACATACAAAAGTTTTATTGTATGTGTATATATATATATATATATATATATATATATTTATTGTATTTATTGTATTTTATTGTAAAAAGTTTTATACATACAAAAGTTTTATATATGCATATACATATACAAATTAAAGTTTTCTTGAGTTTTATTTATATATAAATATATATATAAATAAATAAAACTCAAAAAAACTTCAATTTAAAAAAAAAAAGTTAAGAGATTTGAATTTGAGTGTTTACACAACGATGTACTAAAAACAAAAGTTTGTCCTTTGTGTTTTTCGTGTACAGACGACAACGTTGTCAAAACGATCCACATTCATACGATCCCCGTTTATCCGCAAAAACGACTACAAACGCTGTATTGTTCATGCCAGGCCAGTAGCAATGTCACTTTGTAAAGAAACACTACACACCTATAGATTAAAGACGTAACACACATGCGTAATAACATCACAGATTTCACAAATTTGAGGTTTTGCCATTTACTTTGAGACAATAATTGCATAATTTTCAATATCTTGCACTTTGAAACACAGTTTTCATGCAGTTCAGTGCATTTTCAGGCCAGGACAGCCAAAACGCACAAAAAGTTTTGTTTTTAGTTGAAAATTCTATTGTGTAAACAGCCAAAAAAAGTGAAAAATTTCACATAAATATCACAAAATATATCAGTCATTTTCTTGTAAATTCAACCCGTTATGCTATATTTGTAAAAATATAATATTATATTTTATTATATTATTTATTACATTGCATTACATTAGTGGAATTTCTACCTGTTGCACAATTCTAGTTGCACAGTAAACCACCCGTACCTGCTCTGCATTATATGTTAATTCTTTCCCTAATTATCAGCATCTGATGCTTCGACAAACAGTATTTAAGGAGCAGACCAGTCGACTGTATCAGATCCTTCATAGCGCAGTCACAGGCCAGCAATCTCCAGGGGTTAAAACCCTCATTACTAGTCATAGCTCTGCCCTAAACCCTTTGAAATGACTCTTCTTAATTAGCACCTCCAAATGGCCTCACATTTAATTAACTCGTGGAATCCTTGAGGGGCGTTTTGATTTAAGAAATTAACACATTTTCCCATTCCTGATTGTAACTAATTGGTTTACTTTATTCAGAAATGATAGCTGCCATTTGTCGTGAATAATGCAATACGGGTATTAAAATAGTACCAATCAACAGAACAGAGGTGCAAATTTTGATAAATCGGGGTTCATTATAATGTTTGAGATATTAATAAGGTGTATTTACATCGTTTCACCATTTGCACAAACTAATTAGAGAAAAACATACTTACAGGAACAAACGGTAAAAATATTTTAATTTAGAACATCAATATTCTTTCGAAGTCACAATGTTGGATAATGAAGCAATGATTTAATTAGCTTGTGCTGGGGAAAAAAAAAAGTCTTGTGATCTCTGAATGCTCTCAGCTCTTTTTCATAGAGGGGTTTTAACGTTTGACTTCCGTTCAGCAAGGTCAGGTGAGCAGTGGATGAGCAGCAGCTTTTGACAAGTTGACAAGAGAGCTCCGTTAGGCCGTGACGTGTGTGTGTTAGCAGAGCTGAGTTGGGGGAGTCAACAGAGCATGCCAAAGGATTTAGATCGCAGAGATTTGCATCATGGGATACGCTTTTTGCTTAATCTTCTAAAGACAGACACGGGCTGAAGGTGAAGGCAACTCTCTGCAGATATGAATTTAGCAATTAGCATAGTTAATAAGGAACATCATTGAGAAGAGAGAGGTCTGGAAGAGTTAGGTCAAGTCTGCAGACAGATGGAAGTGGGCAAAACACTGAATCGCTAATAATACACTATTAAAAAGAAGAATTCACTTATTGACTACATATAAACATGCTCAGTGTTTTTGCAATTACAATGAACTTTCAAAGGACTGGAGCTTCCAAGCTTCATAAAGAGTACAAAAGCTCAATAAAAGTGGTCTATGTGACTCAAGCACTAGTTCAAAAGTTTAAAATAATCAAGATTTTTTTTATGTTTTTGAAAGATGTCTTGTACTCACTATAGCTGCATTTAACATATGAAAAATACAATAAAAACAGTAATATTGTGAAATATTATAATAATTTAAAAGAACAGTTTTGCATTTTAATTTATTTTGATGTGTGTAATGTATTCCTGTGATGGCAAAGCTGAATTTTCAGCACCATTACTCCAGTCTTCAGTGTGACATGATCCTTTAGAAATCATTCTAATATGCTAAATTGGTGGCCAAGAAACATTTATTATTATTATTATTATTATTATGTTGATACATCAAAGAATATTCAACAAAGAATGGTTTACACCAAAATATTAAGCAGCAAAAACTGATAAATCTTGAGATTCACTCTATATGTTTATTCTTGGGAAAAACAGCGGCGAATCATTCTTTTGAGTTCTTTTCAATGAAATCTGCTAGACCGGTCTGAATGATTCACTCGTAAATCAGACTGATCTGATTTTCAGATTAAACTCACTCAATAATCCGGTTACTGTTTCTCACACAAAAATTACGTTTATGACACTTTGTGCTTATTTTTGTTCTTTTTGAAGCTTGAAAGCCTCGGTTCCCATTTATGGTAACTGCATGAACAAAAGCAACCAAAGTTTTAAGAATTTCTTCTTTTCTGAATTACAACATATATTTCAGTCTGTTTCTCACACAGAGACTTTTATGGTACTTATTTGTTCTTTTTAAAGTTTGAAAGCTTCAGTTCCCATTTATTGTAACTGCATAGACAAAAGCAACCAAAGTTAAGAATTTCTTCTTTTCTGTTCAACGGAAGAAGGAAAGTCAAATTTGTACAGTAATAATGACAGAATTTAAATAATTAGCAAATTGTTTCTTTAATAAACAACATTTAAACTGTTCTTCAGCTTTATGCCTTGAAATGAGCCTTTGAACATGCATGGGAACACAAACCAACTGAATAACTATCAAGATTTTTCAAAGTTTCAGACTTTCAAAGTTTTCCACAACTGTCATTGACAACAGTGCCAACATATGTATAACAACTTTTCATTTCCTGTAACACTAAATACCGCCTCATCATAATCATCATTACAGAAGAATTATCCCAAATGGGCCGGTATATGAGTCCCACGGGACCTTTCAAAAGAGGCACCTCTCCTTGAAAAGACTGCCGACAAGAACTCTAAATGATTGCTGGCTTCCTAAATTATTGAAAAAGCCTAAACAGCCCTCATGAGCAACAGAAATGGCTATTAACCTTGGCGAAACGATATTCAAATCCAGTTACAGCAAACTTGCTCTACTGTATCCCTGGCGGCCAGGAAATGTAAATGTGTTCTCGCTGTGGACAGATGGGAGAAACGCATGCTGTTTGAAGTTCTTGCACCAGAGGAGTCGCACCCACCCACCCCTCGTTTAAAATATTCAGCATGCAGCCTCATCCAGCAGACTCCCCTGGTCCTGTTTCGACACTCCAGTCGAGCTTTTCAAGCTGCTGCAGCGTTGTGAGGCGAATGAGCTTTGACGTCTTCAATCTTTGCGTAAAGATTTTTCCCCGCCCTAGCGAACGAACGCAGAGGCAAATGTTCCTTTAAGTTTGGAGATGCAGCTGTGGCGTGGTGAGGGTTGTGCTGGGGAAAACAGCTCTGGGATTATCTCTACGTCCAGACAGGAATTTCTGAGGCAGCGTTGGTGTTATCGGCCATCGCCTGTCTTAAATCGTCTCTCTTTTTTGGCATTGTCATCATTGACAAGCTATCTCTAATTTTCGAGCTGTCATAAAAGATGTGAGTGAATTGCCGTGATACCTACCTGCCAGTCACGGCTCCTGAGCTCCACTACAGCGGACAGGCAGCTGGCTAATCACTGGCTCTTATCTTTGTGGAAAAAGTCCAAAAAACGGATTCTGGAAAACCTCAGGCACTCCGTTTAAAGAAACTTGAGTGCACAGTTTTGCGAACTTTGCGAGGACTGATGCAAACTTGGGCTGGGTGCAGGGTTGCCAGGTCTGTGCCACAAAAGTGGCCCAATGGCCAGTCAAAAGTAGCCCAAAATTAGTTTAATGCAGGTGGCCGAATTCTTCACTGAATATGTACGTCTGAGGGTGTTTCGGGGATGTTGTACCACGGAAATCATACGTACAGAGGTGGAAATCAACCCACGGATTTTTTTTTTTTTTACCCGTGGTAACAACTTAACAGTAGTCCAATTCCACGGGAAAACCGTGCACTTGGCAACACTGGCTGGATGATACACATTTCCAAATCTGATCTGATTCAATTGGTTATATTTAGGTATTGCTCTAATTATACAGGAAACTTTATTCTGAACCATTATTAATAATTAAAACCAACAATAATGGAGAATAACTGAACACCCAATCAGCATATTCGAATAATTTCTAAAGGATCACGTGACACTAAAGACTGGAGTAATGATGCTGAAAATTTAGCTTTGCCATTACAGGAATAAATGACATATAATATAAAATATATTAAGAAGCTGTTTTCTATTTTAATAATATCTTAACTATTTTAATCTATTGAAATAAATAATAAATGCAGCCTTGAGTTCATTAAGGGAAAGATTTTGCAGACTCAGTTAAAGCACATCATGAGTCTTTTTGAACAATTCATTAAAATAATCTTCTCAAAAGAATCATTTGTTTGTGAATTGGGCTATACTGGTTGAGCTGTATGTTTTTGATTCAAAAAGAACTGATTCATAAGAGTCATTTGTTTGTGAATCAGATTACACAATGTTTGTTAAAGTGTGCAGAAAGACATTTTCTTGTCTATTTCGCAGCACCACACATTTGTTTCTTTGTTTTCCTAATCCCATTCGATTCCGACAACTATTCGGTGACACTGAAGAGCAGTAATGCTGGTATAAAGTTTAAAAAAAAAATTGTCCTGGGATTTGAAAAATTGATTTCATGACCGTCAAATTAATCGCAATTAATTGGAAAAAATGATATTTTTACCCAACCCTAGTGCAAAAGTCTAAGCATGTAGTCACTGATTAATAAAAACCGCTCATTGATCGCTGTCAGGAACTGGATGTCAGCCAGACGCCTAAGGAGATGGTGAAACATGGATCTGATCCAAACGTGAGAAATCCAAACTGAGAAAAAAAAAAAATGGGAAAAGCTGCTCTAATCTACATCTCATTAGTGTCTGAATCACATCTTGACATTAGTGCTTCAGAAATGTGCTTTTTTGAACTACTTCTGACCTTCACACCCACAATTTAGAGGTCCTTGTCATCTTTACAAATAGCTAAAGATAAACCTATGCATTAAAGCTCTATTACCATAAAGATGTCACTATTCATTGATACCAAAAAGTCTTAAATAAGTCATTTCGATATAGATAATATAACTGCACTTGGCACTATGTACTTTCTCATTAGAGCAGGTCCTCTCTCTCTCAGATGGATGAGGCATGTGCCCTGTTGCAGCGGGTTGCATCTCATTATACGAGCGAAATGAAAATATATGCTAGCTAAGCACTCTGCATGCACTACTAAACCACATCTTACGGCAGCAGAGTGGACTGCACGAAGTAATGAAGTGATGCCTTATACACTAAATTGGTGTTGATCCAATGTCATTTTCCTGCATAGAACCTCTCTATATAACTAACTTCGAAACTCCAGCTCAGGGACAAAATTAATAATAATGTCAAAAAGTAACATAGAACAAATTGAGCATTTAGTCAGAAATTAATTTGAACTGAAAAACAGACTTTCATGATGACATCAATGCTACGTGCTGCATTCTGGGAGCGGAGTCAATAAATAGTCTGAATCCAGTCGCAAAATCAGGTCAGTCAGTGCTTCAAATAGCTGTGTGTACTAAAGTCACTGGAAAGATGCTTTTAAAGGCAGAACATTTAATGTTTAAAGTACTTGTTCTGTGAACAAACTGGTGTAAAGATTTATGAGATGGTGTGCATTTTTGCGAAGTACTTCCAGAATGAAATTGATTTAAGACAGAATTGATGTCTTAAGAAAACTTCCGTGATGTTCAAAGAGGTATAATGTGAAGTCAATAATGAGAATTTTGCTATTAAGTTACAGCTGTTATTATCAGATTCCTATATATATATATATGTGTGTGTATGTATATATGTGTATGTATATATGTGTATATATGTGTGCGTGTAGTATGTATGTATATATATATATATATATATAAATGAATGAAAAGTCCTGGTTTGGATACAACCAGTGTTATTTTAGTATCATTTAGATATTATTATAGTAACCAAAATTTCAGTGGTCACAACCAATACCAGTACAATTTTGCCAATTCTGGTAGTACTTTAAAAATGTTTGTCTCGTTTTGTCTCATCTTTTGGTTATCACTGTCAATCACCTCAGTTTATGATACAATTGTGCATTAAAATATGGTTGTCAATCCAGAAATTTTGCAGTCAAACTTGTATTCCGATTGTAAATGGGTAATAAACAGAAAACAAGAGAAGAGTCCTCCCTTTATAATCACTAAGGCTGTCAATCTCTATAGCGCAAGTTCACTAAATTCTGCTTTGAATTCACTAAATTCACTAAATTCTGCGTTAAACAAATATTTTTGTTTGTGTTCAGCAAACTAAATAAATTCATACAGGTTTGGAACAACTTGAGGGTGAGTAGCTGAATTATGACAGAATTTACATTTTCCGTGAACTATCCCTTTATTCAAAAAATTGTTTCAACTATAAAAAAAGTACGTACTCATGCTGCCTTAAAGGGTTAGTTCACCCAAAAATGAAAATTCTGTCATTAATTACTCACCCTCATGTCATTTTTCACCCGTAAGACCTTCGATCATCTTCGGAACACAAATGAAGATATTTTTGATTAAATCACTGAATTTCTCAAGATCCAGAAAGCTATTAAACACACATTTAAAACAGTTCATGTGAGTACAGCGATTCTACCTTAATATTATTAAGCGACGAGAATACTTTTTGTGTGCCAGAATTAAAAAAGAACAAAATAACAATTTTTTAACAATATCTAGTGATGGGCGATTTCAAAACACTGCTTCATGAAGCTTTGAAGCTTTACGAATACATTGTTTCGAATCAGCGGTTCAGTCACCAAAGTCATTTCGGTAAACGTGGCTTCGTTTATGCAATTCAAACCACTGATTCAAAACAAAAGATTAGTAAAGCTTTGAAGCAGTGTTTTGAAATCGGCTATCAGTAGATATTGTTGAAAAGTCATTATTTTGGGGTTTTGTTGATGCACATTTTTTTACATTTTTTTTTTCAATTTTAAGGAAGAACACTTACTTTTTATTTTTTACAGGCCATTGCATTAACGTACTCAACACATATGATTGTGATGGGCTTCTATGCTCAATGCTTGTAAAAACATGCTGTAAAATAGACAACTTTGATGCTCAGAGAGCGCTCAAACACGAATCACAGTGGCTGAAAGCAGGGTTTATCAGTGGATACTGAATACACCTGGTACTATGTACTACTATTACAGACATGCTGGTAGCATTTTTAGTACTGGTGTTTGACAACTCTAGACAAAACCAATTTAAATAAATAAATTAATAATGAATTATTTAATAATCAACACTCAAAAAGCTAAAACTGAAAAATGTTTAAATGTTTAAAATGCGCATTTTACATTAACTTTTTAAGTTTGCTGGTGTAATATAAACATTTAAATGACAATAAACTGCAATAACACGTTTTTATGACAGATTTATTAAAACATAGGTTAAATAAAGGTTATTTTTCTATCTAACTAATGACTTTGTGGATAATGAATAGCTTTCTTGAGGTAAACGTTTGTAACATTAAGTTACATTGTATAGCCTGCAAGCGGTTTAATCGAAGTCTTTCTCCACTTGAAACACTGATTGATTACATGAGACAGGATTCATTTCAGTAAGTTGTAAAATATCTTTCAACATATGCCAAACAATATTTATGGTTTACATTTCAAAATAAAATCGATAGAATTTAAAGTACATTTCACTTCATATTAAAAGTAACAAAGCTTTCTGCAATTATTAGATGGCAGGCAAGCTACATTTTTAATACTTTTGTCCTTATTATTAATTTTATTGATATATATATTATATATAATATACATATATATATACATTATATAATGTGTGTGTATATGTATATATATATATATATATATATATATATATATATATATACACATATATATATATGTGTGTGTCTGAGTGTGTGTGTGTGTATATATGTATATATATATATATATATATATATACACACACACATTATATAATGTATATATATACAGTACTGTGCAAAAGTTTTAGGCAGGTGTGAAAAAATGCTGTAAAGTAAGAATGCTTTCAAAAATAGACATGTTAATAGTTTATATTTATCAATTAACAAAATGCAAAGTGAGTGAACAGAAGAAAAATCTACATCAAATCAATATTTGGTGTGACCACCCTTTGCCTTCAAAACAGCATCAATTCTTCTAGGTACACTTGCACACAGTTTTTGAAGGAACTCGGCAGGTAGGTTGGCCCAAACATCTTGGAGAACTAACCACAGTTCCTCTGTGGATTTAGGCAGCCTCAGTTGCTTCTCTCTCTTCATGTAATCCCAGACAGACTCGATGATGTTGAGATCAGGGCTCTGTGGGGGCCATACCATCACTTCCAGGACTCCTTGTTCTTCTTTACACTGAAGATAGTTCTTAATGACTTTCGCTGTATGCTTGGGGTCGTTGTCATGCTGCAGAATAAATTTGGGGCCAATCAGATGCCTCCCTGATGGTATTGCATGATGGATAAGTATCTGCCTGTACTTCTCAGCATTGAGGATACCATTAATTCTGACCAAATCCCCAACTCCATTTGCAGAAATGCAGCCCCAAACTTGCAAGGAACCTCCACCATGCTTCACTGTTGCGTGCAGACACTCATTCGTGTACCGCTCTCCAGCCCTTCGGCGAACAAACTGCCTTCTGCTACAGCCAAATATTTCAAATTTTGACTCATCAGTCCAGAGCACCTGCTGCCATTTTTCTGCACCCCAGTTCCTGTGTTTTCGTGCATAGTTGAGTCGCTTGGCCTTGTTTCCACGTCGGAGGTATGGCTTTTTGGCCGCAAGTCTTCCATGAAGGCCACTTCTGACCAGACTTCTCCGGACAGTAGATGGGTGTACCAGGGTCCCACTGTTTTCTGCCAATTCTGAGCTAATGGCACTGCTCGACATCTTCCGATTGCGAAGGGAAGTAAGCATGATGTGTCTTTCATCTGCTGCAGTAAGTTTCCTTGGCCGACCACTGCGTCTACGGTCCTCAACGTTGCCTGTTTCTTTGTGCTTCTTCAAAAGAGCTTGGACAGCACATCTGGAAACCCCTGTCTGCCTTGAAATTTCTGCCTGGGAGAGACCTTGCTGATGCAGTATAACTACCTTGTGTCTTGTTGCTGTGCTCAGTCTTGCCATGGTGTATGACTTTTGACAGTAAACTGTCTTCAGCAACCTCACCTTGTTAGCTGAGTTTGGCTGTTCCTCACCCAGTTTTATTCCTCCTACACAGCTGTTTCTGTTTCAGTTAATGATTGTGTTTCAACCTACATATTGAATTGATGATCATTAGCACCTGTTTGGTATAATTGTTTAATCATACACCTAACTATATGCCTACAAAATCCCTGACTTTGTGCAAGTTTACCTTGAAGAATTGATGCTGTTTTGAAGGTAAAGGGTGGTCACACCAAATATGGATTTGATTTAGATTTTTCTTCTGTTCACTCACTTTGCATTTTGTTAATTGATAAATATAATCTATTACCAAGTTTATTTTTGAAAGCATTCTTACTTTACAGCATTTTTTCACACCTGCCTAAAACTTTTGCACAGTACTGTATATACACATTATATATATTTATAAAATTACCATTAATGATAATAATAATCACTATTAATATGTAGCCTAGATAGTTTTTATTCATTGTTATTTTAGTTTTAGTACATCAAGTTAAATTAAATGAAAACAAGAAATTAATTCTTTGCAACAAGATTAAATAAAATAAGTTTAATATATTTTTCTAAATATTTTATTTTATTTAAGATAATATTTGTTTTATTTCAAATACCTTTTTTTTTTATTTGGTTTACATTTTAGTTTTAGTAACCATAATAACCCTACCTTTAAAGTAAAGGTAAATTATATTTGTGCATGGCCTTATACATTGGTTATTAAAGTCATAGGACAAAAACAAGCATTCTTATAGAGGGCAAACCTCTGTCCTCTGACAACCACCACCACATTTGTTTTATGTGCCAACAGCCCCTGAACTATTTAGGGATATCAGTCAGGATTAAAACAGAATGGAACATGCAGCTCAGATCTATTCAATGACCTACTTGAAACTTTTCTTTTGAGTTTTGTTCGAAAACATTAAAATATAGCCTCTGACTTTCCATATGACTGAATTTCCATTGAAACTGCACAG
Source organism: Zacco platypus (assembly GCA_038088235.1). Lineage (NCBI taxonomy): Eukaryota > Metazoa > Chordata > Actinopteri > Cypriniformes > Xenocyprididae > Zacco > Zacco platypus. The sequence continues at coordinate 14,311,330 of CM076064.1, read as the reverse complement.
TTGATCTACTTTGTCCTGTTGTCCTGGTTTACGGTATGTATGTGCACAGGAAACTTTCAGAGCAATCAAAAGCACAAGGTACACAACAAGTCAGAAAACCCAAAATGAAGAAATATTGAAAATCTCTTCATGTTGCAAGACTGAAAGAAGAGATAATCGGCCAAAAACACTTATATTGCAGATGATGTAAGAATTATGACAGCAGGAAAATCTGAGTATAGCTAAGAGAAATATTAAAATTGACCTTTAAACCTTGCCTTGGACTGACAGCAAATTGCTATTGGCCAGCTCAGCAAAAAAAAAAAGAGTTTCATCACTGACAGGTCAAAGGTTGAAAGATTGGAGTGATTCTGAACTACTGCTCACTGACTGAACAAATAGAGGACAACCCTGAAGGTGAATCAATCATTCCCAGTGAAACCTTATGAAAAAGAGCAAAAAGCACCCAAAACACAAACGAATCAACATTCAGAATCAGTGTTCCAGGCATTATATAGCAGAATACACAAGCTAATATTATCTTATGGGATTTAATTTCTTGGTCAGAATATTTAAAAGAGAAACTTTAGAATAGACCTTTATATAATAATTAGAACAGAAGCAATAGATTTGACACTTCAGAACAGAATATTTAAAACAGAAACTTCAGAATAGAAAATGTAGAGTAGAATCTCTAATCAGACTGCATTGCATTGCATGCAGGGTTTTATATACATTCTTTTGCTGACGTCTGCAACCAAATACCTTGTTTAAGATAAAAGTTGAGTAATACATTATGTGAATGATTCTTCAGCGAACGACTGTCTATTTGTTAATGGTAATTCTTAAATGATTAAACACAACAATGAAACAAGGGTAAGAAACAGTGTATGTGCATATGATGCCCTGAATAAAACGTCATGTCTGGTGCTGTAAACAAACAGACAGCAGTTGCGTCACGCATTACTCTATTCTTTTGCTGGTCACTTCACGCACTGTAGGATAAACGTACAGATCAGTGATCTGTTACCTGGTTTCTGCACACAAGCAGTTGTTTAGTGCTCGCTGCTCGGAGTCCTCTTACAGCCGCCTGACATGCCATGGATGCCGCCATGTTGAACCGGAAGTAAGTCCTGTAGCGCTGACACGTGTGAGGAGTGACAGTGAGTGTTGGCTGACTTTTGCAATGTTGTTTATTTAAGTCTCCTGAAACCCATGATTCAACGAAAGAACAGGGTTGGATTATTTACACTGCATCATCTCTTCCCTGTAGCCAATAGGACAAACGTTAAATTGCACACATAACTATCTGGAAGCATGCATGTTAATGTGCAATATAGGCTAAATTATATATATATACATATATATATATATATATATATAATGGAAATACATTAATACATATATTATGTAGATAATTTATATAAATATTGTTTTGGAAGATCATTTTAAAAATGGAATTTTATGGGCTAAAATATTGTAATTAAATATACCTCAGTCCATCCAAAATATGAAAGCTTATAAAAATCTATATATTTTTTTGTATTTATCTTGGTTTTTTTTTCATATATTTTTATTTAGTATTTCCAAAAAGTGTGGTTTGTAAATATATCATAATGTAAATACATTAATGCATATAATATGTTGATTATTTACATAAACGTTGTCAAGAAAATTTAAATATAGCTGTTGAATAATGGCATTTTATATAAAATGCTATAAAATATGTTAATAAAAAAAGTGAATAAATTAAATATTTGTGTTTATATTCATTTGTTATTAATTTTAATGTTATTGCCAAAAAGTGTGCTTTATAAATATTTAAATAGGTCATTTACATTGTCATGGAATAAAATGTGAATAGCTGTTGAATAATAAAATATAATAACATGTTTTATATATATATATATATATATATATATATATATATATATATATATATATATACATACGTATATATACACACACACACAGTTGGTACGGAAAGTATTCAGACCCCCTTAAATGTTTCATTCTTTGTTATATTGCAGCCATTTGCTAAAATCATTTAAGTTTCCTCATTAATGTACACACAGCACCCCATATTGACAGAAAAACACAGAATTCTTGACATTTTTGCAGATTTATTAAAAAAGAAAAACTGAAATATCAGTGCTGTGTGTACATTACTGAGGGAAAAAATTAACTTAAATGATTTTAGAAAATGGCTGCAATATATCAAAGAGTGAAAAATTTAAGGGGGTCTGAATACTTTCCGTACCCACTGTATATGCCTATAGACAAATGTAATAGATGTGTAAGGCATGTATACAAATACATGTAAAAATTAAGTTTGTATCATGGTTTTATTTATTTGATCTTGGTTTACCTTTACTATTCAGTCTTGTGTTTTTCTGTGTCTTTAGGTCACTTGCATACAATCCAAAGACTTTCATCATGGCTCCACTAATCAAATGTCAAACAATACAACAGATTAAGGAATCAACAGGATCATTTTGGGGGTTCCATGATAGAGATTTGATGGCATGGATCGGCTCCATATCAGGTTCCCAAATTTGGTGGCGTGTTTCTTTGGCATTGATCAAAGTGTGGAGGTTTGATTTTCTCTCACACATACACACAATCTATCTATCTTTTCTACTTTCTTCTCTATTCTCTAAAAGCACTCATTACTCTCTGACACCATGAAAGGGCAGGAAGGGCAAAATGATCATAAAAAGCTGTGATTATGACAGAGAGACATTTGCTTCAAACTGATGTGTGTCAGCAGAAACTCATTCAGAGAGGATGATGAACTACTCCTGAAGAACATGAAAGCATATCTCTCCCTCCCTCTCTCCCCTATTATTTTATTTATTTATTTTTTCCACACTACGGTCACATAAACAAGCCTCTGCCCCTTCAATACATCCAAACCAAAACATGCAGCTCACGACATTTTGGAATGGCAGAAAAGCCACAATTGCCATTTTTATTCTGTTATATATTTCAACCCAAGCTTATTGGAAAAAAACGTGCCTATGGCGACATTTCTGCAAACAGATATTACGTTGATTCTTGCATGTTTCGCAACACATTCAAAGTGAAATATAAGTTTTATTTGAAACTACAAATTAATGAGACATATGCCAACGTTTTATTTTGTTGGTTGTTATGTATTGCGATAGGTTAGAAATTAAATTTCTGATGAGTGGCAAACAAGTTTAATGTATCATGTTTGAATATAATGTACACCACCTTCACTAAACCCTAGCTATTCTATACCTAACTGAAAGTGTTAACAAAAGTAAACATTAAATAAAAACAGATTAGATGAAGCAACTGTGCCATTTTAGTTTGCTTCTACAAGTCTTTGAGATCTTTTATTGTGATTTGTATCTCACTCTTCATCGCAAGTATAAAGCTGAACCAGGTGAGCTAGGGCAAGTTTTCTATCTCGGAAAAGCTATACTGTACATAGAGCAGATTATGTGAAAACCTGAAAATATATTAGAAATATATTACATATAATGTTGTGAAAGTGTTTTGAGGTCGTACTTGAAAGTAAGTTTGAGGGACTACGTGAAAATATGCCGTTATTAATCGGTAATTTGCCCCTGTAATCATATTTTTTGCGAAAAGTAACACATTACAAGTAACTTGAGTAATGTAATCAGATTACTTTTTCAAGTAACTAGTAAAGTTACGCATTACTTTTTCATATATCTAAATAGAATATCTAAGTTACCTTTTCAAATAAGTAACGCAAGTTTCTTTTTCTCATTTACTGACTGACAGCTCTTCTGTCCCCATGTTGAGAGAAATGCAGAGACATTGTGTGCGCTGTGTGATCATGATGGTTATTGTAGTTCTAGACTAAATTTGAACATGCATTTACTCATCTCACTTGCAAAAAAATATTCAGTATTCCTCAAAATGAATAAAAACACTTTATTAACCAGTGACCAGTGTCTTTGCTGGTGACCTTTGATGATCCAATTCAACCATACTAATAAGCAAAAATTACTTTAGATTAGATTTATCCTATGCGTCCTATTCTTCTTTGATCCAGAATGGCAGCACTGCTGAAAGGTTTGTTTGAGCTGCGCCCTCTACTGTACAGGTATAAATATGCATTTCCTTCAGCCTGAGGCTTATTCATTTCATTTTTGGTGCAAAAGGGCCTTATAATTGGCCAAAAATAGATTTTTTTTGTTGTTGTTGTTAAAAAACAAACAAGCAAGCCCAGCCCAGGTGAGAAAAAGTAACACAATTAATGTACTGCATTCATATTCATAAAAAGTAACTAAATAACACAATTAGTTACTATTCAGGGAGTAACTCAATACTCTAATGCATTGCTCTTAAAAGTAACTTTACACTGGTGAAAAGGAATAAAAGTTGTAAGACTTTAGACAAAAGCTGAGATTAAGCATCCTGCAATATAGCAATTAAGCTCATGAGAGAAGATCTCAAAGAAATAGGACAAAGCTCAAACTCTTCTCATTCATCTGTAACCCCCTCCACTCCCTTCCTTCCCCTTGAGTCAAGCCACTGAAGGTTCCCTAAGAACGCGTATGTTCTATGTATGATGTATCTTGTGAATCTATTGTTTTTCCAATTTCATGTTTGGTCTCATTTTAAATGTCTCAGTGCGATTGGTAAAATGGTCTCAATTTCACAGTAGTCACTAGTATTATGAAAAAGATGGAAAACTCAGGAGAATCTGTTCTCCTGTATGGGTGGTGTCTCTTCAAGAAAACATTCTCCTCTCCCCCGAAACAAGGTGTTGGTGCAATAAATATTTACATACCTTTGTTCTGGTCTGGGTATTTAGGGGAAAATGCAGAGCAGCAAAGGGGGGACATTCTGTAGTCAGAACCCCCACACAGGGATGGGTGAGTGTCTTTAAGAACACTCTGTGTTTAACATCCACCATCATACATTCATACATTTCTTACCCTTAGAGAAATCTTTTGTGTAACTGATGTTATGCATTTTACTATGTCTGAATTGGCTTATAATTGTGTAATTATGTGATTGGCATTGATAATTTTTTTACCTGATTAATAAATTGTTACATTTGATTTTATTCTGACTTACTCTGAAATTATTGTCTTCAGTAGATTATGATGTATCCATTGTTACCGCACATCTGCGTCAGGATCAGACATAAAGGCTCAATGAATGGAGCATGGGGCACATCATGTGGAACTTAGCACGTTGCAGTATCGTGCTATGCAAACTGCGTATTTGTATGAGTAAGATTCCATCCTTAAGCAATAGTAAACTCTGCATCCTATGAGTAAGAGTCAGAACTGACGAATTTGTGATCGTGGGCCCGCATAAACGGTTGGTGCGAGGACCCTGTGCGACTTTGAGACCCGAATGAACGAGTACAATAAGAGTTAAACAGAATAATCAAATACCAAAATTAATACACGACCAATGATTAATTCCTAGTTAGAAATACAAATTAAAAGTGATAATTTCAAATTGGAGTCAGATTAAGCGAGCAGTTAAGGTAAAAATTTAAACTAAATCCTAAAAATTAAGTTCACGTGGGCGCTGAAAAGGCATACACACATTATACTGTCGCCCAGGCTGTCAGATTCCATCCTTGGGCTGACGGGTGCTCCTTACAAAGTTATTGGTGTTTTACTGCCTGTTGAGTTAAGCTGGAAGCAGTGAAATGTATGCATAGGTATGTTTTTGGAATTTTGCAAAAATGTGGTTGAGGCAAGTTTATAAGCCTAGGTTGATTTATTTCCCTAACTATCTATATTTCATTCTTAGACTTTGTGCTTGCCCATCCTTTTCCTGCTACTTTTTAATGGGAAGAGATCCATATTTTCTTTGTGTGGAGTATTCTTTACCTTTCACCTTTTTGAAATCCAGCCGTCGTACACAAACAAAATGCACACTATGCACAATATCCCAATCTGTCGACCAAGCTGTCTTTTTGAGGGAGGATGTTTGTTTCATGGTATAAGAGCTCTGTATTATGGTAATGAAGCTGACCTGAACTTAGATGTTTAATAAAGGACGAGGATTCTTCTCAGCCCACCGAACAAAGCTTTTTGCTTCTCATACCGCATTGATAAGCAGGGCTTATTCAAACATTTATGCTGCGGTCACATTTTCCACAGACGCGTTTTGTATTTAAATTCGAAAGTGTTTAGACTGCAAACTTTTCCAGTACAGCGGTCGGATGTAACGAATGGCATTTATCGTTTCAGGCTATCGTTCCCGATCCTGTGCCATTCTAAGACTGCGGTGTTGCAACACAGGCTCTGTTTCAAATATTTCTCCGGTCTTTTTCTCGTTTCAAAAGCTGTCCGAGAAACTTCCAGCTACATTCTTTTTGTAGAGAATGTTTCATGCCCAACTTCCCTCGAGACGTGAAAGCCCCAGATGTTGCACTGCAGTGATAACACCTTCTTAGCTTTCAAAACTATGAGTGAGGGGTGCAAGAGCTTGTGAATTCTTTCATAAGTAATAGTTTCTGCTTTCATTTCCTCTCAGTTCCACCTCAGCTGGGCCTGAGAGCGTCAAATATCCAAAGCCAATGCCTGCCTGAGGACGATGGGGCCAGTTCCATCTTTTCTTACACAAGCAGCACAGTTAGAGACAGCAAAGCTTTCCTGCATGAGCTTTAGATCGCAAGGCAGCCTCTCTCTATGATCAATGTGTTTAACCCCTGTGTGCAAGGTAGCTGCATGGATCCTCACTGCGAAACCAAGAACATCTGGCCCCCTCATTGGACATCAGTGTGACTCTGACAGCTAGGAACTATTGGCCTCATTAGCTAAAGGAGAAATAGGGAAAGAGAGCGAGTGATGCCTAATTTCCCTTCCTTTCACAGTCTGGTTCTCCAAACACCGAAGCCCTGAAGCACGCTAAGCCTCTTACCTCTGTCTGTCTCTCTCTTTTTCCTCCTCAAACCAGTTCTGAAGTCTTTTCTGCTCCCCTTCACCCTAACCCACTTTAAAAGCTATTCTCCTCCAGCTCAATGCAAATAAGGCCATTTCATTTTACTATGCTGGCAGTACGTCTCCTACTAAAAGGAATGGGAAGCGGTGGCACACTCCATCTGTGCACGGGATGTGGTTCCTTTTAATGCCGTGGCAATTTTTCTTTTAGAGTATTACCAGAGTTAGCACCGAGGGCTGTGAATATTTCTGCTAGTATATAAAACGCAGTTATAATCTGCAAACAGCCTTGAGTTCACATTCAATTTCATGACATGTTTGCTCACCAGTTTGTGTGGCATTAGACGGCTGTAAGAAAGCCTTGTTTTTTTTTTTTTCATCCATGTAAATGCAGTATGATGCAAAGAACTGAATGAATGCATATAACTGCTGAGTCAAAAGCTCAGACCTAGTACTAAAGAGCATAAACCCGTCATCTGAGGGAAATATCAAACCCCTCTCATCGCCATTCAAGTTTTTTTTTTTGTTTTTTTTTCACAAAATTGTCCTTTGTAGTCCTTTTGTTGATTGGTTAGACTTGATTGTTCCCAGGTGTGTCTTGTTATGTTCTTAGCCCTTGTGTATTTAAATCCAAAGTTTCAGTTCTGTTAATGAAGATTTATTTTGTTCTGCTCCTGGTTCTTGGCTGTGTAATTTTATTAATAAAACCCCAACTGCGTTTAAATCCAGTTCTCCCTCTTTTCTGAGTTCTCCATCATTACAATTATGATATTATGTTTTATTTGTATTATTTTTTATCCATTTATTTTGAAAAGGCATACATTTTAATCAATAGAAAAATATATGTATAAAAATATAAAATAAGATAATTTAAAGCTGCAGTCCGGAAGTTTTGCCTCTTTGTCGCCATCTCTGTTCGAAGCCTGCATTTGCAGTTATTTGCGGAATTGTAAACTTTACATGGGTTGTGCATCGGCACAGCTGAATCTAATGCTTTGAGGAGCATGTGTGGCTGTCAGTCACCGCACCGGTGGATACTATACAGGAACTTCAGAATCAAAGATTGTAGTCTTGGAAGTCTGACCACAATAAGAATTTTCACTTGAGAATGTCATTTGAACACGTAAGTAACATGTCTGCCACTTTTGTTCTGACCAACAATAAATCACGCGACCGATGGTGATTAAATCTAATAAGCTCATATCACATAAAATCATGCAAATTATAATTATAGTTATACATTGTTCTCAAATTGTTAATGTTAACAACATCAGCATTGCGCTACTACGTCTATTTCGTTTGTATTCCTGTTACATATAGATTTTAGTTTCTGTACAGTCTAATCTCTAATTGGCCATTTGTCATACCACACAATCCGCCATCAGAGTAAGTTTAATTATTCTAGCTGCTGTGAGAAAAGGCTATAAATGATCTGTCACCTGCAGGATCCTCACATGATTTTATGTAAACAGATGTGCCGTAATGACAAAGATGAACGGTGCATGCTCAGATTTCCCACGGAAACCCACTAGTACCACCCAAATTAGAAAACATTATTACAATATCGTAATGAATCAGGCTAAGGTGAGAAGATAGTTTTGAACACTGGCTGGTTATGTACTTGCTCAAAAATTGATATTGAAAAAAAAAAGAAGTTACGGACTGAAGCTTTAATAAGATAAAAAAATAAAACAAGAAAATGATGAAAACGTGTGTAAACATTTATTTAAATGTGAATTAAGTACATAAACGACTCATGAACATAAAAAATACAACAAGTCCTTGGTTTGAATATCTGAGCACCTGAAATAATGAGCATGCTGAAGTATTAAATACTTTAGAGAAGTTATTTATTGAGAATTCTTCATGCTTTAGAGATTAATAATTTCTCCAAACCCAATTTCATGCGAAAACTACAGAGCCCCCAAGAGGATATGGTGATGTAAAAAAAAAAAAAACAACACTTCAATTAAATTTGCTCTTCCATTCACTTTCAAAACTTTTGCATTCTTTCATTTGCTTGCAAAACTTCAGTTCTCTCTCAAAAATCACTGGTTGTGAATTTTTATGATTTTTAGAAGAAGAAAAAATACACAAGCATGAATGTCTAACCCTAAACCCAAGCATCAGTGTGCGCAAGCATTCGTACAAAAACGTATAATGAGTTTGTATGAATTCACCACCAAGTCGCAAATGAAAACTGGTCAGCTTTAATCATTGAATCAGCTTTAATGTCAAGGATCTGCAAGAGATGGGACCCAGACGCAAAATGAGCACTGATGGAGTTTTAGTGAAACTAAAACAGTAGGGCAGGACAGACAAAACTATGACAGCAGGGAGAATGACCAAGGAGATCCTGGGTGACAACAGTCTTGAGGACTGCAGAGGAAGAGGCAGCACCAGGTGGGATGATGGTGAGGAAGACCAGGCAGGAACACAAGAAACCAGAGGCTGGGTGATCTGATGTAGCTCCAGTCTTGCCGCCAGGCAGAGACTCACAAAAGAGGCTTGACACCTGAGAATCAGACAGCTACAATAATCTCAGGCAGTGAGAGCCAGTCACCAGGAAATCTCAGGATACAAGGAAGGGCAGGAACAGACACAAGACTCACAATGAACAAGATAGACCAACAGAGAACTAGAAACAATCACCTGGAACTAGCAAACAAAAAAAAAAAAAGAAGAAGAATCAACTTGGATAACATGGATATGCAGAGCAAGAGCTTTTAAAATCACTATGAAGTCAAAATGTACAATTGAAGAGTTCATTTACGAAAACAGATAACTCCGCTTTTATTAATTTTCAGAAATGTTTTTTTTTATTTTTTTTTTATTGTGCATTCCAAGTAATATCAATCAAACTGCAGTTGGATTGTTTGATTAAGTAATAATAACTCCAAAAAATACAGGTAACTTACAAAATTACAGTTTATTGAAAGTATGTTTTTTTTTTATATTAAGTTTGTTTTTTAGCAAATGCATTACTCCACATTTCATGTTTCAGAGTTAAACCAAGCCAAGTAATTGCTTTGTAATTGCATTTAAAACACACTGACTCAAACACACGTGTACACACATAAACGCACACACACACACTAACAGACGCGCTCGCGTACACACACACAAACGCTAACAAACAAGAAAGGTTTCAGCATGTCAGACGTGTATGCTGTACAAGGACTTGCAGGAGTTGAAATCAAAAATCCTTAATCACTTTTAGTCAGCTTTGATGAAACTCCCTTCAGCTAGCGTGTCTTTGAAGAGACTAGCAGCTTTATCACCTGACCTGAATACTGCGTGCTGATTCGCTAAAAACGGACTTATCGGTTTCTGTACACAAACAACAAGGGCGTTTGTCGGTTTCTGCTATAAAACGTGAATTTGTGTTGCTTTGACGTCGGCTTTTTTGACAAAATGGATTTAGGGTTCAGAACGTGCTATATGTGGAGAATAATGTTCATTTCATTTAAAAAGGGCGTTAATTGGTTTTTTGCAAATGAAGTCTTCGTTACTTGTCTTTTTATTGATTATTTCAGTATTTATTATAAATGATTTATCTGTGCATATCATTCATTTATTTAACTTTTTCAATTTATGTGCCCTTGTAATCATTAATCAAAATAACTTCCCCTTCCTTTTCCAGTTATTTCTCTTCTCTGATTTCTTCTCATGATTACTGTTATGAGGGCGGGACAACCTGTCACTCACATGACATCACAGCAATAGCAAACCACAAAGTCCCGCCCTACATTTTTTCTTGTTCATGAAGCAGTTTCACTCAGCCTACGTCACAATAGAGCAGAAAAGACTATCACAGCTTTTATGCCTACTTTAATGCGGACAGGAGAATGTGGCCTTTGTCAACAGACTTTTTGATCTGTAGTTTCGCTGATGAGATCAAAAAAGATTTCAGATTCCAAACAGTCTTTTCACACCTCTGTTTCTGAGTGACAGGAGATGCACATTTTGAAAGGACAAAAAGAATATGACCGGCTGATGTTGAATGCATTGACGATGTCACTCGATCATTAATCTCCTTTGCCTGCAGATCTTTCAGAGGAGCACGCTAAATCACTCTCATTGCCGCCAGGGCATTGATTTCAAACTCATGTTCAGCCACTAGATGTGATTTAATATGGCAGTGTACACGTATGCAAGAGCAGTGGGCATTTATATTCAACAGCAATGGTTCAACCAGCTGCATAGAGGTATTATAGCCCTGCCAATCCGTAAACAAATTCAATCTTTACCATGGCAGAGCTGCTAAACACATACCCACAGGAGAATTCAAAAGGCGCAATGTGCAGAATGAGTATATTGCTTTTTGTTGATGTGACTGAGACGTGCTGTTCAACATCCAATTTCTTGGTATCCATTTAGTCTTCCAAATATTCTCTATAGGGTTCAAATCTGGACTCTGACCAGGACAAAACATGAGCCTGATGGACTTGTTCTCAAGCCACTTCTTGGTTGTCTTTGCAGGGCAGGAGCATTGTCTTGTTGAAAAATAACATCTCATTTCTCTTTAGATAACAACTTTTCATTTGTGGGAAGTCATTCTGCTATATTCTCCTACTCCAACCTGCTAAATGACTTTTCACAGTAAAGCAGCTCACCAATACCAGCAGCTAAAAAGGCTCTTGTCTCCTCACAATGACACGTCTTCCTCCATGCTTCACTGTGGTAGAGATGCATTTATTATTATGTTTCTCAGCAGATTTTCGAAGACACTTCTCTGGAGCATCACCGTGCAACTCATGTTTCATTGCGATTCATCACTCCACACAAGACTTCCCATATTCTGCCAAAAACTTCATTCTGTCTTTGATGTTTTGCTGAGATGGTGATTGCTTAAATTTTGCTAATTTCCTGACCAGTAAGACAATGTTTATAGCCATTTTGGGCTTGGCCCTTTTTTCCCAACATAACCTGAATAACTAAAATAAATTAAAATAAAATCCTTACTAATATTGTTTTTAAAAAGTTTTTTTTAAATAAGTCACTTACGCTCACCCAAGCTGCAGTTATTTAATGAAAATACCATTATATATTAAAATATTACTACAATCTAAAATAACTGTTTTCTATTTTAATATATTTTAAAATATTATTTATGTAATCATTTTCAGCAGCCATCATTCCAGTCTTCAGTGTCACGTGATCCTTCAGAAATCATTGTAATGTGTTGATTTCATGCTCCAAATATTTCTTTACAAAAAATAAAGAAAGAAAATAAATTCATTCATTAAAACTAAAAAAGTCTTACTGACCCCAAACTTTGAATGGAAATTATTTAATAGATGTAGTAGTAGATGATTCAATTTTGTATATTAACACATATATATATTCTTCGTTGATGGATAGATACACTTTTAAAAAATTAATTGCTTGAGATTTTGAATCAAATGAATGGAATCAATATTTCTGTAGCTCTATTTTTTTTTTCCTGTCTCCTCTGCAGTAAACAATCATTTAATTCATTGAAACAATATTCAAATCATGGACTTCAAAGCCGCTACTGAGCACATCACCTGCTGGCATACACATTCCCCTGCGTTCAAGCAAAGAAGGCTTAGAAGTGCATATGAGGGATCCAACAATATGAAACTCATGCTCAAGCTTTGGACACCACCTTTATCTTCAAGTGACAGGTCACACTTTAAAATTCTGCCCCTTTCTGCTCTCCTTAACACAGCATACCATCTCTCCATCTTACCATCACCCTCCCAAATTCGTTGAATGAAGTTATTATTGTACATTGTTGTGTATGTGCAAACTCGTTTAGTAGTTTAGAATGAGTTCAGTGACATCAGAATATGACAGTGTATGAATATCTTTGATTTTATGTGGCACCCAGAAGCTTTGGTATTACTCAAACACTGATCTGGAATTTTAAAGTGGAAGAGGAGTATCTGGGGATGTTGTTTACTCAAGGCCCCTGTGTGGTATACATACATAATAAACATGATGATGGGCTAAAAACTCCCACACATGCTTCAGGTTCTCAGCTTAATCATTGGAATAATTATTCTCATACATGTACTCCTCTGGCAAAGATGAATACTACTCTGACCCTGATGTTTGAAGGATAGAGGAAACCCTCAATAAAGGTATTAAAGCAGTCAGAATTGGCGAGAAAATAGAGAAATACATTTAAACATCGTCATATGCAGAAAGACACAAAGTCATGTGACCTTCACAAATGGTATACGTGAAGGAATTGTCACCAAAATGAGCTGACTGTCAACCTGTGATCACTTTAACTAATGAACCTTATTGTAAAGTGTTGCCGAAATAATATATAAAAAATACATGGTGTAGATATAATATATTTTCTGGTGTGCACAATTATTAAGCAGGTATTATTTTACAGATAAAATGGGCCAAAAAAGAGATTTAACTCAGACAGAAAAGTCAAAAATTATTAAATGCCCATGAGAAGGATGCAATACTAATGCAATACTAGAAATAGCAACGGTAAGGCATAACCATTGGACAGCGAAATGCTCATTGGGTCGGCAGGGTCAGACAAAAACAGGTAGAGAAGAAAAGACATCAACTGCAAAAGACATCAACTGCAAAAGAATTTAAATGAAGAATTAGGTGTGAAAACTCCCAATCTTTTAATCTCCAGCATCAGCATTTTCCAGAACTGCAACCTACATGGAGTCTCCAGAAGTGCAAGGTGTCAGATTCTCAGAGACTTTGCTTGTGTAAAGAATCCTAAAAAATGACCCCCCACTTAATAAGAATCACAAGCTGTAGTAAAATACATGAAGACTGTTTTTTTATAAGCTTTATAAAGAAAGAAAGAAAGAAACATCTCTCTTGAAACACCAGCAATACATATTCTTGTACTACTGTTTGAAGAATTTATCTTCTATAATCTATCCTGAAAAGTCAGTTTTGCAGAGATGGACTAAATGACTTGCATTGAGAATGGATGGATCTTCTTTTATCGTGGGTGAAGCGGAAAATAACATCACCATTATCCAGCCTCACCTCGCCCCTGTCAAGCAGCTGGCCCAGAGCCTAGCCAGCCTACACCCAAACGCATGAACAATAAGCCAGAGCCCACCACAGATGGAGAGCTCACACCTGCTACAATGTTCGAACCAGAGCCTGAGAGGAAGACAGCGCCAACCATTGCCCTAGAGCCTGAGCCCCAATGTGAGTCTGACCAGGTGTGTGGGCCAGCAACATCTGTGCCAGAGGGAGTATAAGTGGAGCTGGACACTGAGGAATGGTTGACTGGGAAGCGGAGGTAGCGCTTCCCACCTTGCCCCACCCTGTATGTTCTGTGTCTTCGTCATCGCCACTGGACCTGCCCAGCATCTTGTATTGCCACCCTGTACAAATTCTATATTGTCATTGCTGATCCTACCCAACCTTCTCATCTTCATTCAGTCGGTCCATCAGCTCCGCGTTCACTAGTTGTTCCCTAATGCAATACTGTGTGGATAAGTCTCAGGTCTTAAGGTCTCCAGCTTCATTCAAGCAAGTGTATCCCCCAGCTTCACTTCCAGCCAGTGTTATAGACCTTAGCCAGTGGCACAGATTCTGAGCAAACCCGTCTCCATACTGGCATGATGAATCCTCTCTTCAACCAGATGGAACTGGATTAAATATTTTGAATGCTCCGAGATTGGCACCGATCCCAATCTAACTTCTGACTTGTGAAAAAGTCAGTTCACTTCTGACCTGAATCATAATCATACAATGTTAGTTTTTTGGCCAGAGAAGAACTGACTCCTCGACTGAGCCTGGTTTCTCCCAAGGTTTTTTTTTTCTCCATTCTGTCACCTGATGGAATTTGAGTTCCTTGCCACTGTCGCTTCTGGCTTGCTTAGTTGGGGAAACTTAACATTCAACAATATTATTGATCTGACTGCGCTGACACCATTGTATGAGAACTGAACTGAGCTGGACGATAACATCACTGTTTTCTCCAGAGCTGCTGTACACCAAAACAACTTTTGTCTGCATAATGATCCTGTTATTCTGTAAAGCTGCTTTGAAACAATCTGTATTGTAAAAAGCGCAATATAAATAAAGGTGACTTGACTTGATTCCACTTCCAGCCGATGATCCTCTCACTCCACCTCAGTCTGTCAACCTGTTGACTTCACCTTGGCTCCTCCATCCCTTGGCTCCACCAGATACCTTTGTCCTTATTGCTCGACAGGGCTCCCTCATCCCTCGGGCTTCACCTTGGTCAGTTGCCACCCGCTCCACAGACTTATAAGCCATCTACTGCCCTCCGTCTTTCCACCCTTTCAGCTTCACCAGGCTCCGCTTTCCCTCTGGCATCCCCTTGGTCCTGGGTTGCTCCGTCTCAGTCCTCTGGTAGTCTGGCTCCACCTCGGATGCTCGTCGCTGCAGCTCGGCCTTGGTCTCCAAAACCTTCAGTGTCACTAGGTCCCATCTGCTCTCCATCTATGCCACTTCCAATGGCTTCATATCTGTCAGTTATCCCTCGGGTGTCACCAGCTAAGTCTCCACCATGGCTCCTCCCTCCGTTGGGCTATCATCCTGACTGCTCTCTGGGTCACCATCTGGCTCCCTCTACTCCTGACTCCTCCCACCATCATCGCCACCTTGGTCTCTTCTGCCACTATCACCTCTAGTCTCCAGCCCTTCGCCTCTTCCTTGTCTACCTCCTGAACCACCTCTTCTGTCACAGTTAAGCTCTGTTTAATTTTATTTTCGTGGACTTTTAATTTTTGTCTCTTCGGTTACCTGTTTCCTTTGTTCTAGTTTCCCTTCACTAATCTGTTGTCTTGAAGATGCATTTAACAAGCACAGCTGTCTGTATTTCGTTCATTATCATTGTGTATTTAAGTCCCTCAGTTTGTTTCACTCATTGTCTGGTATTGTGTTTTACTTGGTAGTTTCTTTGTGCTTTAGTTTAATTTGTTTTAAAAATCTTACAATTTGTTTTTTGGAATCATCATCATAATTGGACTTTAAAATGTTACAGTATCACCCTGACATTTTTTGTTTGATGCCTCACAAAAATATCAAATTGAATCAACATAGAAGAGGAATTTCGAACGTATATTGGAAAAAATTGATAAAAATGAGCCAAATGTGTAATCTTCACCTTTTTTTGCCTTCTGAAGAAGTAATTCACCTTGTTTAAATGAGGAACAGCTGTTTGTGGAAGAGACTGCACATTGAGTAAAAGAACATTGAGAAAATCATCTGTTTCAAAAACAGATGTTGCCCTCGCTATACAGCACAGAACCTGCTGCTTTAGTGTTTTAGAACTAGACAAAAGAGCACGCTTATTTATGATTGTACATCTCAAAGTAACTTAATAGTTAGTACAGCATTGGGGGGGGGGGGGTGATTATTTATAATACATATGGAGTTCCCAGGCTCAGCATGTAGACAAAGTGGGCAGTAGTGCAGGTTGGCATGGATGAAAGATATAAGAGACCCATTAACCTTGTTATGTCGCTATGAGCAGAGGAACCTCTTCCACTATCTTAAGCTCTCATCACTTATGGGCCCTCAGGGGACCTGCAACTAATTAACCTTGTGGAGACAGGCTCTGTTGTAGTGGGCTGAGGAGAGAATATTAAGAAACCTTTCAGAGGGCCATTAGCAATGAGATTAACATATCCAACTTTCAAGTGGATTCTTGACACAAAACCAATATTTGTTTGAACACACACCGCAAGTGATCTTCTGAATTCAAAGTGACACCCTGGGTGTCATGTCACGTCTGAGTTTGAATTTAGTTTTCATGGACTCTTAAGTTGGTTTTGCATTGTTTGCTGTTTTCCCTTTCTGTTTCCTTGTTTTTCATGTTTGCATGTTTCTATAGTGATTCAAGTATTAAATATTTTATATTTTAAATTAGGTATTTTAGCCTAGTCACCCAATGTGTGTTTATTTTAAGTGTAGCAATTCTCAAGGCACTGTTAAATATTTGAATATAACATTTATTTTTAATAGAAAATCATCATTTATTGAATAAAATTGTGAATCCTAATAATAGAACGTGATAACAGACTGTAGACTGAAAGCTGTCTGCAACTTTTGTGAGACTTTTAACAAACCAAACCTTATTTTTGACATGGTATCGGGGTAATACTGTTTTTTTCTGAACTCTTAAATGAACTGTTTTGTTGGCCTGTTAAATGTCCTGTTCCCAAACTTGCAGACTGTCTGTTTATCTTGTTTGCTTGTAATGAGCCCCTCATGTTTATATTAATACTAATACATATTAAAATATTATTTAAAAATATAAAGATTATAATTTGTCTGATTGGTTCCAACTTGACTTGAAGTATTTTAGCCAAACCAATGTGTGATTTTTTTAAGTGACAAATTTCTCAAGGCAGTGTTAAATATTTGAATATATTAAAAATGTGAAGGTTTTCCAATTATTAAATAGTATTGTGAATCTTGCCATGACTGCTTTTTGTAAAACCTGATAACAGACAGAAAGTGTGTGGAATGAAAGTTGAATTTTGAAATGAATTTTGATAAGTAAAAGTTGGTGTCTGCAACTTGTGCGAGAACTTTATTGTAACAAATCAAATGACTTGTTTTTGAACATATGGTAATACCAACAATGTTTCTTTGTTTTGATATCTAGCAGAGAAATTATACATTTTTGGGACATATACAACAGTAATTCCTTTTTTCAATATGTACAATAGAAAATGGTAATGTTAAATGTTGGGTCTGTTAAATATCAGTAATACAGTGTTTTATATTGTTTTATATACACTGTAAAAAAAAATTCAAATAAAACAACATGGTTTACAAGAAAATATGAGTCTTTCGTATAATATTATATATATATATATATATATATATATATATACACTGTATATAGAATTATTATTTGTTAAATTTAACAGTGGTTTCTGAGTGAAAATTGTTAGAGTTAATGGAAATGGTATCAATGGTGTTTTGGGCATGTATAATGAAAATACATTTTTAATTATGTTGATACTATAATAGTGCCACGATAAAGTTAATTACACAATGCAAAATTTCATTTTTTTTTATGCAACATGAACATGTAATTGAGATTTTAATGGTAATTTAACCCAGTAAATTGCTTTGCTATGATGAAAATGGTAAAGGATAACAAATCTTTTTTAAGGGACGGCTGTGACATTGTGTGAAGGTTGGGCAGAGGGGTGGCAGGATGTAGAATGTTCAGAGACCTTCTGGGGCTCATGCATAATGCTCTTTGTGTTTAAGGCACAGGTTGGCCAGGCGGAGGAGAGCGGCGGAAAGATGGAGGTGATGGCAGGGACGACTCCTCCAGAATCTCAAGCAGCTTCCTCTCCCCCCTCCTTCTCTTTTTGGAAACAGCCAAGTTTGTTAATGCAGAACAGAGGCGAACGAATGTCTCCCCTGGGTGCTATTTTAGCTCATGTTCATTTTGCTGTTTTTTCCCTCCCCTCACTGTTGTTGAGTCTGATGTATTAACTTGCAATCTTTTGAAAGCAAGGCTGAAACAATGACTGTTTTGACACAATCTTAATAGTCATTTTCACGCAAGATTACATTCTCTGCGTATTGTGAGCGGCTGTGTCAAAAGAGCAGCCTATAAAATAGGAAAACTAATAAATCTGGGTACGATTCAGCAAATTCTAATTCACTTGTGCTCATCTAGACCCAAAAACAATTATATTCTAATTACGGTTTTGTAAAGTACATTTTCCACAATGATTATATAGAACGAGGACAGACGGAAATAACGAAATTCATGTGCTGCAATAGTTTTGAAATTCATCGTCAGTTTCCGGCATGTATAATGGACTGTAAAATATTCTTAAAACATAATTATGGTATTTTATTATATAATGCCACATAGGCCATTAGCCCATGCGCCTGCATTTATAACCACATGAATAATTAATTATAAGCCCTTTTATCGCAGCTGAAGTTGTTTTTCCCCGGCGTGCAAATTACGCTGGATTTTAACAAAAGGACCCAAACAGAAGTCAGGTTGATCTTACATGTCTAGAGCTCATGCAAATGGCCTAAACTGAATCTTATGCAAGTGGTGCAGTTAACAGACACGCCTATAGTGGGCCTACAGGTGCACCCCAGGCTGAGAGCTGGTATTGCGGGCAGAGAGAATGGACATGCCCAGGGCTGTGTTGTGAAGGATTCATCTTTGCAGGTAAGTATCAAGCATCGCAGCCCAGCCATGACCCATGAATGCGTGATGAGCATCTCCAAGAAGAGTGGCGGAAGATAAATTAAAGGAATATGAGCCTATGCAGTCCATGATGTAAATCAGAGACCATTAGGAATTCATTAAACACTCCAGAATATAGAGCTGAAATATGACTCCATGCATGAGAGGGTATTAAAAGAAAGTTCATGGGTAGTATAAAAGATAGTGGGTAAAAGGTCGAGCTGTTAAATTAAATTAGAGAAATCAGAGGGATAGATAGAAGGTTGTATGGATGGATAGATAAAAATAATCAAACTGAAGTAGAAATAGTGTCAATATTCAAATATAGTTGAAAGAAGAGCATTTTTTCCTTTTGGAAAGCATATATGTGACCCGTGCTGGCAAAATGAGTTGCAATGAGCAATTTTTTTATTTAACCTTGAAATGATGTATGATTTGTTGGAATTAGATAAAAAACGTACAAATAAATATACTTTTAGATGTTAAGATCGCTAGACAGTGGCTTAATGAACTAATTTTTGTGAAAACCTCAAATTTGACACAAATTGAGATTTTTCACCTGTAGCTCGTAATTAACTTAGCGCATTTCGACTCATTTTGCCAGCACGGTTCACATAAATTTGTACAACGCCATTATAGTAATCCTCTCAGCAGGTTTCCTTATTATGCCAGTAGGTGGCATTAAGTGACTGTCATTTATGAGCGAATCAGAGAATCATTTATTCAAATGATTTGTTAAAAAACACTAATACATTTGGGCACAAATAAAGCAGCTTTATGATTGAATCACTCAATCATTCAATCAGCTTAATTTGTTCAAGCACACTGATTCATTCAGAAATGAAAGAAGCGACTGTTTAATGAGTGAGTCACTAAATCATCCACTCAACTGATTCATACAAACACTGCTTCATCTAGCAACAAAACACAACTGCGGTGCTTGTTTGTCATGCAGCTGTTCTGTTGTGGATTTGTTTGGATGTATTTTCGTTGCCGAAATGAAAATAGACAATCGAAGCTAGAGAATAATAGCAAAACAGTGAGCAAACAAGTCAAGGCAGTACACACAGAATGCTCTTCTTGTTTTACGTCATGTACCTGAGTGTTCCTTGTCGAATAATTAAGAAGTGGGTGCTGGTGCAAAATAATTTACTGTTCTCTATCTGCCCTGTTGAAGAAGGCCTCATCAGCCACACTCCAGACCCAAAGCCCAGCCAGCTGTCAGCCATGCCCGCAATGGATATGCCAGAGCCCGAGCCCACCATGACAACAGAGCAGGAGTGATCACAGAGTCTGATTTCATCACAAAGCCAAGCCCAATGTGAGCGAACAGGCTGCATCATACATTGTCGAGGGAATATTGGTGGAGTTCATTGGAATGGATTAGAGCCCCGCCAACACTGCTACCGAGGACATACAGACAGGAGTTATTTTATGATAATCAGCCCTCCGACCTTCAGCTGCACCTTGGCTCAATGTTCCCTCTGCTCCACCCTGGACTTTCATCCCTCAGGAACCACAGGGCTCCCTCATTGCTCTGGCTCCATTTTGGTCCATCATCACTCTGACACCACCTCAAACTCCACAGTCAGAAGCTTCGCCTCAACCCTCCACCCCTCTGGCTCTGCCAGGCTCTCTTTTCCCTCCGGTTCTACAATGGTCCTCACTCCCACCATCTCCAGCCTGCCAAGCCCACACCTCCACCTTAGTCACGCCCGCATGCAGCTCTACCCTGGCCTTCCAGGCTTTTATCACCCTGGTTCTTCGACTATTTGGCTGCGCCTTGGTCTCCGACTCCATCATCTCTACCTCAGTTTGTCATCTCCCTGATTCTGCCTGGCCCCTCTACCAAAGCTCCACCATGGCTCCTCCCTCCATCGGTTCCACCGTGGACCTTTTATCTGTCATGGCTCTGGGTCATCCTCCAGCTCCTACTGTCTTCACCCTGGCTCCTTCCACCTACATCTCCACCCTGGTTCTTCTGATCATCGTCGCAATTGTTGTCTTCCTCTGCCTGCTCCTCGTCCTCCTCCAGAGCCCCCACTCTCCCTTCCTGATTTCCTCCTGGAATGCAATGTAGTGAAAGTATGCATCTTGTTTAGTTTTACTCTTAGTTTTCATTGTCATTTTCTGAGTTTGTTCATTAGATGTCAAAGTTTCTAATTAGTCTTCACCTGTTCTTTGTTCTGTTGATTAATCTTCCTCATGTATTTAAGCCTTCTGTCTGCCTTAGTTCATTGTCTCTCAGTTAAGTTATGTTTCGTTTGTTTGCAATCATTCTTTCAGTGTTTATTAAAGCTTCTCATTGTCATTCTGCATCACTCATCATCCTTTGGATTCTCTACACAAGCCACCCATGACAACAATACAGCAATCGCAGTGAGAAAGGCACAGGGAAGTCTTAAACGTATATTCTTGTCAAAAAACACGAACTTAGGATCTCAGTCTTTTCTTGAAACTGCAAACAAGGAAACGGTTTTAAAAAATCTATAAAGAAAGGCACAGGTAAGTATTTCAGGTCAGTATACAACAAACAAGAATAACTTATCTCTTAAACTTAGGGAAGATCGTCTATAAACAGGTAACAAAAACATATAGGTAAATGCTTTCCAATAAACGCAAAAGGTAAGTCCTTGTAACATACAAAAAGGCCGGACAATTGCTGCATCCCAATCCAGCGGCTGCATCCTTCAAAGGTTGCATTCGAAGGCCGATTGAGTCACCTTGCCGCGACGAAGGCTGTCCCAATTCGAAGGCTCCTTCAAATGCAGCCTCCAAATGCTTCCTTTGTTTCTCATGAAATAGGATGGATTTTTTGGGCCTTCCATACCCCAGAATTCATTGTGTGCCAGTGACGACAGGATTTTTTGAAAGAAATTGCAGAATTACACTTACTCGACTTACTCAAATAACTAATGATACAAATGTTTAAAAAAACTTTAAAGCAGTTCAAGTGTTGACATAATATGTGATTATATATAGTTTATACTTTTTAATATAAACAGAAATGGACCATGGTGAACTTATTTAGACAGTTTGTGAACCCTGTTTTATATTAACAGTTTAATACAATTTTCAAAAAAGTGTAGTACAAATGTTCCTGTCACTCTTCAATGACAGCTGTCACAGTTGCTAGGCGATAAGAATAGTCCTCCATAGACTGTCCCATTTAACAACGCTTAGTCCAATCTTTGCAGCCTTCAAAGGCATGGCGTTTGCAGTCCTAGTCCTTCAGAGGATGCAGCCTTTGAATTGGGACACAGCTATTGACAGGGTAACACTTTACAATAAGGTTCATTAGTTAACATTAGTTTACTACATTAGTTAACATGAACTAATAATGAACTGCACTTATACAGCATTTATTAATCTTTGTTAATGTTAATTTCAACATTTACTAATACATTATTAAAATCTTGTTAACATTAGTTAATGCACTGTGAACTAACATGAACAAACAATGAACAACCGTAATTTCATTAACTAATGTTAACGATGATTAGTAAATACAGTAACAAATGTATTGCTCATGGTTAGTTCATGTTAGTTCATATATTAACTAATGTTTAACTAACGAACCTTATTATAAAGTGTTGCCAATGACTGAGTGCAAGAGAGCAGTTTAAATACATGTCCAAACAAAATGGTGATTAGCTGCAGGTGTGTATGACTACAGTGAGAGCGGTTGACTGAGTGAGAACGGGGAGTCCAGAGTGTGCATGTGACAGTATAGTGACAATTTATTTTCATTTTTTTTATAACATTTTATTTTCATTGTAATTCAGGTCTTTTTTAGAGATGTCTTTTTTAGGTTGTGTCCCTTACTGTGTCCTCTCCTCTGCTCTGCTGTCATTGTTTCAAAAAGGCTTTCTTCAGGTTGCACCATACAGCATAGTCTGGATTCTGAAAATTGAATTCCAGTGCAGCTCCATTATTCTTAGCTGTTTATTTGTGCATGTCTGTTCACATGTGAAGTGCTGTCTGAGCGGCGTTGAGATAGATATCGACATTGCCATTCAGCTCAATGTGGTTTCGGAAGTGTGACCACACTGTGTTTGGAATTTTTATTCTCTTTGTTCATTGTGGTTTGCGGATTACGCTCTTCTGATCTAGGTTACTGCTAAAATCAAACTTAACTTGGTCCATGCATGAGACCACTCTAAAAACTTGATCCAATTACAGCTTTTCTCGATTGCTAGCTCACAATTCATGAAACAATTCACCATTTTCCCACAACTATAAACACAATCTCGTAAATACACACCAACTTGTACAAACCTCAAACTTCCATGTCAAAATCAAATATTTCAGTCAAAAACTTATTCACTTATGTCAAAATAAAAATTAGGCCTCAGATGACACACAAAACCTGCAAATACACAGACACTTTCCTACCCAGTGAACATTAGTGAGATCAATTCATAACATGATAAATGCCTCTTACTGGGATTCAAGAACAATTTGGGAGCTCACTGTCTATCACAGTTTTTGCCTATTGCTTACACACGTTTTGCAAAATCTGGCTCATTATGTCAAAACTCTACACACAAGACAATCACACAGAACACTTGGAGCTTAACAACTCGCATCTATGCCAAAATGAAACACTGCAATCAAAACTTAACACTCCTTTCTAAAACTGAAATTCTTGCAACAAAACCATACACACAAGCACCATTTGAATTACTCTTTCATATCAGCAGCAGCACACTGATGGGCTTTATATAAACACTGCAGTCTTTGTGTTTCCATTCTTATTGTCATTTTCTCTGACTCATTCTTCTGTAAAACTCAAAAGTTGAATTTCTGCTGTAATCAAACAAGAGTTTTAACAAAAAAACAAACATTCTTAGAGAAATAAAGAAAAATAGGATCACAAATCATTAAATTTAGCAACAAAACAAAAATAAAAAAACAAAACAATTACTGGATAAATTGGTATTGGGGAGAAAAACATATACTTGTTTTGTGTGTGTGTGTGAGTTGCGGTGGGGCTTATGGATCCCGCCTTCTATTCGCTTTCTGGCCACAAGGCCTCGTCAGCATCACAGGCGATGTCCTCGCGGGCTAGGCATTGGGGAAAATATCACCTCGTGTGCCGAATCCACCCTTGGATTGATCTCACCTCAGTGTCTCCGCATGCCTCTTCCCTTGCTTGCAGAAGAGTCATGCGGTACGTGTGGTTGCCGATCATATACTTTCCACCGCCACGCAGAAAAGAATTTCTCGACTGCATTTAAAAAGGGGCTGTAAGGGGGCAGGTATAAAAGTGTGAAATGGTTATGGTTGTTGAACCAATCTCGGACCAGATGATCTGATACACGTCTCCACACTGGTCCTCGTCTTTGTCCTCGTCCTCTTCCATGTCTGACTCCTCTCTCTCTCTTTGTCCTCCTCTTACTCTGACCATCATTGCCTTCATGCTTGTAAAGTTCTCAAAATGTCTTACCTGAGGCCTATTTGTAGTGCTTAGGCTCAGACCGATTGGTGTTCTGTTTTCTGTTCAGGTGTTTTCAGGAGTGTATGGAAGTGCCTACAATTGTCAGATGAGTTTTGCATTTTGAACAGAGTGTTTACGAAATGATAACAATTGATTTAGTTTTTGACCAGTGTCTAATGTAAGAAAACGTGTGTAGTGTTTCGCAATAAGTGTGTTATAGAATTGCAAAGAAAGTGCAAAGTTGACAATGTGTTTAAGCTATGTTTACACTGTGTTTAAGGTGTGCTACAAGAAGTTGTAGGTATTGAGGCTTTGGTCTAAGCATTCGGTTTTAGTGTGTAAGCAATGGGCAAAAACTGTGTACACAACATAAATGAGAGATAGCAGATAGAGTCAAATGCAACAATGAGCTTTACGGAAAAATTGTTTTTATTTCACTATTGTAAAGTGATTAAAGGAGACAAAATAGTTGATCTTACAAGAGAAGTAAAGTTCAAAATCCAAAAAACTAAATATGAACTGTGTATGCAACACAGTAGAGTATACTGTCAATGACAGTAATAAATAAGTAAAGAAACAAATTCGCCATCCTCTGCACCTTCGGCCAAATTTCATCACAGGATACAGTAGCAGTTTCTTGGTCTTCTGACAAAAGACTTTCTCTATCTTCCTTAAGCAGTCATCTCTCAGTTCTGTAAAAATACAGGACACATGTGTGTGTGTTTGTGTGTGTGTGTGTATATATATATGTGTCTATGTAGTCTAAAACTACTCAAACAACCACCCATGCACCTGTTTATATTATCCTGAGATTCTGATTGGTGTGTCATCAATTTTGCTACTGAATGTTTACTAATGGATAAATGTGTGCTATTTGAGTTTACATAGTGACATTTGAGTTAAATATACTGTGTGTTTGTGTCTTCTGAATGAGAACATGGTTAAACCACTGCAAAATAAGGGCATTTTTATGTAGAGTTTTGCAGAAATCATTAAGAAAATTGTAATGCGTGTGAAAACAAGTGAAACATGTTTATAGTTTACAGCAAAGGTGTCTTTGTTTTGAGAATTGAACAAATGGTTTAGGAAATTGTGCCAAATTAATCAGTTATCAATCGAGTAAAACTCTAATTGTAACTTAGCAATTAATTTTCGCTCTGCACATTGTACTGAATACATGATTAAATATGCTGTATAAGTAATAGAAGTTAATATGAGTTAATGGTGAATAAAAATAAAAAAAATATGTAAACCTACAATTTAATGTTAAGAATTAAACCAAGTTTAAAAATTTGCTTAAAATTTCCCTCTTCAGTGTCTATCCTAGCATGTTCATAAACCAACGGCTTCATTTTATTTACACCGCATTTAATTAGCTCTGGCTTTGGTATTCTGAGCAGTCCCAGAGTGGATGCACTTTTGTGTGTTTTGATGATTAGAAAAGTTCTAGAAATAGCTCCACGATATCAAACAGGAGAGAATAAAGCCGCCGCAACGCTCTTGGCCGAGAGGTCCGCTGCTTTCGGAAGAAAACCACGGAGGTAATTGTGAATGGGCCTATTGTTTTTGAAATGAAAGCGGACACATCCAAAGCTCGGGTTCTCAGGCAAAACAAGCCGGTGTGTACACAAGCCCTCTTCACCTTTGACTCTTCCCCCTCAGATGTGTGACAGCGTATGTCCCTCATGTCCTTTCACCTGAGAAAACACAGAGATGTCACGACCTGAAAAGCAAGGGAAGGGAAGAGAGAAGGAGACAGAAAAGGCCTTGATAATTAAGACACCAGCTGTCACAGTATATTCTGGAACCCTCCGAGGTTGTGTTTAATGTGACAAAGGATTGACATGCGGCTCTGGTGAGCCCACAGTGGCCGCTGTGCATTGAGTGGGTGTAGTATGTGCTAAGATCCAGCGGAGTATGTTCTTGATGCTATCATTATTCTACCAAAGAACATTCTTGTTTCTGTTATTAAAAAAAAAACTGTGGAAAAAAAATCTGTTTTCTGAACCTTCGAGATAACAACCGCATTAGTAGAGGAGCATCGCACCTCTCAGACAAAATCCCATATGTATAATTTCTTGAAATATAGCATCTGCATTTCTCCAGAGCAGATTTTCCTCATTGAAATTCTTCATGTGTCACACAGCATTTAATGGGAGTCTTGATGATTACAGATCGGAGGCTGGGAGTTCCCCAGGTGTGTAATTGCACTTCTTTTCTTTGCTCTTCTGTGGAGGAGTTTGAATTAAAACAGAATCCATTAAAAAATAAGGGCGAAATCCTCTTTGTTTAGTCATTTTTATTATTTCTAGTCTGCTCCTAGAGTCCTGTCTGACCCTGCTTTCTTTTATTTGTTTATATATTTGTAGATTTAAAGGATTTGGCTGAATGGGTCTAAAGAATATGGTGCTGTTCCCTCCCACTGTTTATGACAGGTATTCCCAGAGGACTGCAACTCATTTCTGGAAGCATGTAGTGTAGAGATGGGGCCATCTCATCTCAGTCTGCTGAAACTCCTCTGGGGCTAAAGACACTGTCAGGTACCCTCCATCTGACCTTCCTCAGGTCTCTATGTACACGGTTATTCTCTCCTCCTTTAGCGCGGCAAGCGTGAACTACCAGCGGGAATCCTAAGTGCGGGCTAGAAAATTCAGTCAGGTTCTGACCTCTGTGCCAAAAAAAGCACCTGACTATAGTCTATAATACAAATGCTTTATGGCAATAATTATTTTTTATTTTACTATAGTTACTCAATAATAACACTTACAATAAGGTCTCATTTGTTAACATTAGTTTATGCATTAACTAACATGGAATAACAAGCAATATATTTTTACAGAATTTATTTATCTTTCTTAATGTTAGTTAATAAAAAAAATCAAGTTCATGTTAGTGCATTAACCAATGTTAACAGATACAACTTTGGGTTACACTTTATTTTAAGGTGTCAGTATTACAGTGTAATAATGCATTTAATTACTGGGTAATAATAATTAACTGTATGTACTTACTATAGGATTAAGGTTTGGTTTAGGGTTAACTGCATGCAATTATGCATAATTTCTAGTTATTACTACAGTAACTACATGTAACGTGTAACAATGACACTGTAAAATACAGTGTTACCCATAAATGCTGAGACTAACATTGACTAAGATGAATAAATACTGCAGAAGTATTGTTCATTTTTAGTTTACGTTAACTATCTAATGTTAACAAATGAAACATTATGATAAATGTTACCATTATTTTATATTTTCTACTTTACAAAAAATGGAAAATCATGGCATACAATGCTATAAAGTCAACATCTAACCAAATGTTTAGTATAAAATGGATGACAAGATCGACAAATGTAAGATTTTCAGTGGCAATGCAGCACATGGCCCAAAATGGTCAGAGCAAATATCATCTTGTAACACTGGTTTGTTTTATAATTACTGTGTTTTCCTTCCTTAAGAGATATGTAGGGTCTAACAATGGCCCCATTATGACATTAAGACATAATTGAAATGTATAACTATCAATCAAAACAAGTATGCACACTTTTCAAGCAAAACAGTTCACATTAAGTTTGTCTAGGTTTTGTATAAATTGTATTTGTAAATATTGTAAAAAAGAATTTGGGAACTTTCTGGTGAAAGTTAACACCAGTCGTTACTCTTATAGGACCATGGAGACCTTGGTTAGAAGAAATTGTGAAACAAGTGAAGAAGTTCAAGCATAATTTGTTTGATATTTAGTTTTCTTTTGAAATGACATTCATGCAGTTTTTAAATTTGAGACGTAATGGAAGTACCAGGAAGTGGGATGGTTCATTCCAACTTTAAGTGTGGCTTAAGTGCCCAAATACTACTGGATGCATTGTAAATCAAAATTAATGTGTATTATAGGGGACAAAGCTGGAGATGATCAGAATGATACATAGCAAATACTCCAAATTTGTAGAAATATTTAGATGCATTCTTGAGATGTGTGAGTACTGTATAAACTTAGCTTGGTCTAACATTTCCACAATAAGGTTTAAGGTTGGGACGTGTTGTGCAAAAATCAATGCCTTGTTTAGTCTTAACTGACAGGGTCTCTGATTGGGTTCAAAGCTTAGGCAACTGTTAAACAAAGAATGCATTCCTTCTCTTTTCAGTCAGTGAGTCCGACAACCAAACAAACCTCTTTTTGTTGTTTCTCGCAATGCTTTTGCAGCACATTTTTTTTTTATATATATAAAAATTAGTTGAAAAAATGAGATATTTTATGTATAAAGCTTTTAAAAATTAATATACATATAGAAAATTAAACTGTATTAGAGCATTGCAGCTCTTCTTTTGACAGCTTAATACTGGTCTTTTGTACACATAAAATATTTGTCCATTGTTCACTTAACAAAACCAAGAGTTTTGCTTTTAGATTTTAGGTGAAGCTATGAACATCTGTGCTCAGGTGATATTTTTTCCACACACTCTTATCCCACAGACAAGGCAAAGGAGTCTCTAATCTGCAGGCCATTTGCAGCGGAGGACTCAGGTGCACATGAACAGTACACTATAGATTTTCATCATCTCTGTAGGCAGACCTCAGGCCGTGCCCATTTAAAGGGCATCTGGTGGGCAGACATTCTGGAGGGAACTAGTAACAGCATGTCTCCTCCGTGTTGTTCTTTGGCCACAAAAAGTGAAAGACCATTTGATCATTTCGGAGTGACAAATGATGTAATTACAGAAGGGAATTCACCACTAGTTTGATTTAATTGGACTGTTAAAAGTTATTAAACAACAAATGCAACATTTTCTATTATACCTACTCCTGTGATCCCTATTTCCCAACAGAAAAAGGGTAACACTTTATTTAGATGGTCCACTTTAGACATTCTGCTAACTATAAGTAACATCTACATCTCAACTAGCAGTCATTAGAGTAGACGTAATATCTACTAACACTTTATTTTGATGCTCCTCCAAGAGACATTCTAATGACTATAAGTAACATTGCAACCAGTCAGCTTGTTCTACTAACCCGAGCACCTAACAGTCTACTAATACTCTAATGAGAGTTAGTGTGTAATCATTATGTATGTAGATTCAAAGTTACTTATAGTTAGTCTAAAGTGGACCATCGAAATAAAGTGTGACTGAAAAGGTTACTTCCGTACAGGAAAAAGGATGACCACTTCAGGATCGACCTCATCTCGTATCCCTCGGATTAGCACAGTAGCAAGCACCAGGAATCCTTTAGTACAGGGATTAGCCTAGTCCTTACTGTCAGCCTTTAACTTGGTATATGGAAGATAACAAAGATTTGTCATTATGAATACACAAGGAAATCTATGTGGAAGCATATGCGGTACTAAGACCTAAAAGCTGCAAAGCTAAGTGAGATAAGCAAGCAGTAGCTTATTGAAGATAATTAAATTTCTAACATATTGACTGATTCTTTACTTTCTCTCTTTTGTCTTTGATGAAAGTAGTTTGAAGTTGATTTAACAAAATAAAAGAATGTGTCTGAATATTAGGTCTTTGGAATATTACAAACTACATGATGGCAGCCAAATATCACTAAATATGTTTTAAAATACTTTAATTTTCCTATGCAACACTGACGGCAAACATGTTTTTAAAAGAAGCTCCCTGATAGCATAAAAAGTAATTTACTTGAAACTGTATAACTCCCTTTCTTCTGTGGAACATGAGTTATTTATAGCAGTCCAAGCTGCTCTTTTGATTACAATGAAAGTGAATGGTGACCATGACTGTCAAGCAAGATTTACAGTAATTAATTGCATTTCAGGTTGCTCCTCAAAAAAAGCATCATATGGCATCATAAGACTTGGAATATAGAATAAAGTCTTTTTCCGCTTTTATGATTTTTTTTTCTCATGAGGGTCCATTTTCAGTGTATGGAAAAGAGCAGCTTCAAAACATCTTCTTTTGTGTTTCACAGAAGAGAGAACGCCATACTGGTTTGGAACGACATGAAGGTGAGTAAATGATGACAGAATATTAATTTCTGAGAGAACGGATGTCTCAGACCATTAAAGCTGTATAATGAAAAAAAAGAGGCCTGAGCTGGTTTGCTGGTCTCCCCGTCTGGTTATATAGCCTTTTGGGTTGGTTTTAGAAGGGGTTTGGGCCATTTTCAGCTGGCTGTGCTATGAGACAATCTTCAGCCAGTTAAAACCAGCAAGCCAGTTTAGACGCGTTTAAGCATGTTTTCCTCTTGCAGGGATGAATTTGTAATGTTTAACCTCATTAAATGTGATTGCATTAGCATTAAAACATATTTGCAATTTCCTTAGGTCTGCTTTTGTGCACAATAACACAATTAAACTACCATACCTTCATTTCTCAGACTGATTACCCTTGCAGGCAGAAAAATGGTTATATCAAGAACAGTCGCTCTCCTGACTCCAATAACAAGCTTCTGATATATGCATAATCACACTTGTACACACTGAAGTGAAACTGCTTGCTGGTTTTAAGAAGATTCAAATGTGATTTTCAATAAAGTAAGAGCCAGTGATCCGACAGGCATTGTGCGTGTTTGGAGAACTATAACACATCCAGACACAGTGTTGATGGTCACTGAGGGAAAGTGCAAAATGAATTTGGAGTCGATGGCAGATGCTCCATAATGTCGGCCAAATGTGAGCGTGGCCGTTGGGAGACTGGCTGCTCAAACCTGAGCCGCATGTGTGGAGGCTGGTAGCCATTCACCTTCAGTCTCCTTTTACTGGAGGTGGCACTTTCTCTGACCTGGTCATGGAGAAAAGTGTGAGTCAATCTTTGCAATAGCTGTAACGGTGAAGAGAACCACGTTTTTTTTTCCCGGCTAACCTGATTACACCGTTTCCCCACTCCAACAGACGCTCGGTGTAATCTAAAAGCAACACCTGTGCCTCGCTGCAATGCAAATAAATGGAGCACTAAAGAGCTGGAGACGGACCAATAGGATTTGAGGAGGCTACTTGCTCAAAGGTGACCTCTAGGGATTCCAGAACACAGCTCCGCTCGGCCAACAATGGCTTCAAAGGTTCTTTCGTCACCGGATCCTCACGGAATGTTGACTTTGTCTTAATCTGTGTGCTGTGAAGGTGATGAAGACAAGAATGAATTTTGTAGACATAAAAGCAAGAGTAACAAAGCAAAACATCACACGGGCACGATGATCAGTACTCACAGTCTTCCTACGCATCTGAGAAAACTGTTATTGAGCGAGAGGCGCTTGCTTCCTCCAGAGAGACTGTTAGATCAGGTACCGGGAGTCCCAGTCATGGCCGTTTGATCTTGTCTATGTTTAGGTTAATTTCTGACTCTACGTAACCAACCAACTAGCCCTGGGTAGAAAGACAAAGATCTATGGTAGTCACGGTGAGTTTAAAGAGCCTTGCCCTACCTGATCATAGTCCTCTGAGATGTCTGAGCTGGAAGATTAACACTCTATCTAGGCTAAGTGCACTTTGTCACAATGCTGAAAAGAGGGAAAGGAAGGCAGGCAGCAGTAAGCCATAAATATGTTTTATTACATTGCACAGAGGCACATCTACGAACTGTATGGCTTTAATTAATGGCCACTCTGCTGGCGCCCATAGCGAGCATTGGAAGTAAGACTGTTGTACTGTGGGTCAGTTTTTTCAATAGAAATACATGCAAGATTTTCAGTTTCAGTGTTACATTTGGATTGGTAAGTTTTTTTATGTGTTTGAAAGAAGTTGCTTATGGTCACCAATGCTGTATTTATCCGATAGAAAAGATAGACTGTTTTTAATGTTAATATATTTAGAAATGTAATGTACTCCTCTATTGGCAAAGCTTAATTTTGAGCACCATTACTCCAGTTTTCAGTGTCACATGATCCATCAGAAATCATTCTAAAATGCTGATTTAGTGCTCAAGAAACATTTTGTGCTGCTTGTGTATAGTCACACCCGTGGTTGCACTCAATGACAAGGTAGTGGATCTAAGTGCAGCAGTATAGCTTTTATTAAACAAAGAACTCAAAACAACACTCACTTAGAAAATGGGAACAAAACAACAGTGTAAATCCATGGCGAGAAATGACAAAGTTCTGGAAGAAACACAGGGCTTAACTTCACAGAACAAACAAACCAACAAAATGAACAACAGGTGTAACTGATAATCAAAGAATAACCAGGACTAGTTTTACAGGGGGACGTTAGAGAAGTTTCACAGATACTTGGAGATTTTAATCCTGTTTGAATCTGCCATGTCTGTGTTTTTCTCTCACGACCTCTGTAAAAATTCCCTACTATTTTTTGGCAAACTCAACGGTTCTCTAAGAAATCTAATCCCGTCAGAATGCAAATGTCTGTGATTGCTGATGTTGTATTATCCTAAGGCTTCATTTCATGCGCTTTATGACCCATATAAGCTACCGTATGTATACCAATCTTCTGTATACTTTTATTTCATTTTAATATCCGACGAAACAATAAATAATAAAATCGTGGAAATTGTGAAGACTGCCCATTTTAATTTCAGTGTCAGGTAAGATTAAGATAGTTTATTGTAAACAGCCACTTGTGAAGTTGACATAAATAGGGTTTTAATAATAAATTAAAATTATATCAATAAATAATTTAAAAGAGAAATACGTCATAAATGATGCATGCAAACACAGCACTTGAGCTTCGTAATGTCCACATCCAGAACACACACACTTCCATCTCTGTGATAAACACAGAGGTGTTCCGTCTGAATCAGTACATGAAATCACAGACATCAGGTGAAAATAATTGAAACTCAAACTACGTTTGTAAAACTAGTCTGTCCCAGTAGGGCTCAAAGAAACAAACTGAAAACTATAACAGAACTACAACACATGACAAAACTCACACAAACAAAACCCAGAAACCTGTAATGTATATTAAAGCTGCACTAATCGTTAAAAGATGGTGATCTCGATTTGAACACCCATTTATGCCTAAATGACAATGATTGTGTGTCTATTAAACCTGTGACAAGTACAATCACAGCGGAACATTTAAATCAGAGTGAATCATGTAATCATTCATTCAAAACATTTTTTAAATAATTAATTCAATTTAATTAAACATTTTTTAAATAAACTGTAGCAAAGGACATGCTGTCAGAACCTCTAGTAAATAACCATGCTATTTTGGTTAGTTGTTTATTCAGAATCACAATCTCCAAAATTTCTTAATATTATGTTGAAAAGAGTAGTGCCGAATAATACAGTTGGCAGAGCTAAAAAAATTAAGTTCAAGATTATGTAACTTAAAATTAGATTTTATACTACACAAACATGGTAATTGACCCTTCATAAAGACCCACCCCCTTTAGTTACTGTTGCTATGTCCGACAAGCCATGCGCTCTCATGCCACACATCATGTTCTCACGCAGTGAAAAATACATCGCGGAGCAAAGAGGACACTTACAATGCGTCGACAGACAAGACAGAGCAGGCTACTTTTGATATGAAACAGTTTCATATTTAAAATATTGTAATTTTTTAAAGAAGTTTAAACAATAAATACCGTAGAGTGGCTCTTTAATGTGTCGTGAACCAACCATCTCTTCATACTAGTTCATTATTATCATCAAATAAACATGAATGGACATCAGAGGGAATGTTGCATAATTCTTCAAGTGCAAGTTCACCAACGTTAATCTATTAACTCCCCTGACTGCTTTGTCGGACAAAATGGCGGATTCTGGGTTATGATTGGTTAGATCGCCTGTCAATCAAACTGCCGGCGAAGGGTCAATTGTTAATTAACTGAAAAGTTGAATACAATTTGTTTGCATAAGCATCATGTTAATTTGATTTTTTAAAATTAGATGCTAGCTAGCATTAGTACACTTGGACGTACTAATATAAATAACATTTTACATGTACTCAACATGCTGTATAAAGTCTTTAAATTTTGCTGTCCATCCTCAAACCTAAACACATCTCTACTGATAACCCCTGCAAAACTGCACCATAACAGAAAACCCCATCCCAACATAACAGAAGTTAAACACTAACACTTCTCTCCCTATATTAATCTTGTGCAAAAACACAAAATAACACTTAATTTAAAAATGTATTGTCCTTATATGCAGTCTGACGCAAAGCATGCAGGTAACTAGAACTCTGCTATACTCATTCAATTTAAGTTCATCTTAATAATCTCAGACTTATTAAGTTCACTTATCTTTTTTAGTGTTAAGTACTATTAACTTTCAGTAATATTTGCGTGAAATAAACTCTTTTCATCTGGTTAATTTTACTTTTTGGGTTTACAGACTGTGACAGAAATCAGAGAAACATTTATTTACTTAATAAATGGCAGAGGGCAGGAAACAGTAAGATGATATAATGGAAAAACATTTATAAAAGCCAGGGTTTAGGATACAATGAAAAATACATCAAGTCAGGTAGAGAATACTTCAAAGTCTCCTCAAAGACAGCAGGATGGCAGCACATAAAACTTTCATAAGCACTTTAAAACTTAGATTAAAAAAAAGTCCAGCAAAACAAAAAAGAAGCTCTTAGATGGATAACTTGTCATATGTAACTTAAACCATATTTTTCCAGCAAATGCCTCGGAATATGTACTGTATAGTTGGATCAGAGTCCAATGCCACCCCATGTCCATCTCTTTCTGTGGTTGGCACATTTCGATAGCATCTCATGAATTATAAAACAGTGGAACGATGAAATTGAAAGGCAATAGTTTTTCTTGGTGTTTCATTAATTCTCAAATCTTTGACCATGTTCAATAACCCGGGATCTATTTTGTAGACGTGACTTTAAAAGAAAAGTGTTGGTAAAAGAAAAAAAGCTCTTGAATCCTGCCTGAGGGGTGCAGGAATACATTGGGGATATTTTTGTGGCAGTGTTCTGTCAAAGCCAATAGATTTGCACCTGTAACTGCTGCTACAAGAGCCTCTGGAACAATTAGAGCACAGCAACATTGATTGAGATTGAGGGAGCCTGGGAGTCTGTTGATCACACCTGTAATTGCTGCAAGGGGGGCTTTTATTAAACTGTTCAGACATTTTGGTGCCAAGAGTCAAAACCGTTAGTTTGCAATGAAACTTACACCGTTCCCCAAGGCCCGCCAAACACCAACGGCTTCACAGCTGTGTGGCTGAATGTAAGAATACTCTGGAAAGATTTGCTTAGTAATCATAAATATAATAATAAATATTAAATTATATATTAATATAAATATGAATTATTATTTATATGTATTTTTTAAGTTACTCAGATCTTTTCGGCATTGTTAATCTGTATAAATTCATAAATAAATAAACAATTAAATAAATAAATTAGTACATTTTTATTCTGCGAGTAATGACAAAAAATATTTTAATTTAAATTCATCTCTAGTCTCAAATCTTTGTGCATATTTGGAGTCTGAATTATGGATGTTTCCAATGCACAATTTATTCAATTGCAAATTGAGCCTCTGATTGAAAAGTTGAAAGTCTGAGCATAATAAATATCCAATTAGAGTGGGTTTGTGTAAAATGTCCAATATCTTATGTATATGCAAATCCTGTCTGTGGAAAGCTTACTTATGTTGATGACAGCAAATTTTAACTTCTTTGTGAAAAAAAAACAGAGAGGGTCAGCTCTCTAAAACTCTAAAGCC
The DNA here is from genome assembly GCA_038088235.1 of Zacco platypus. Lineage (NCBI taxonomy): Eukaryota > Metazoa > Chordata > Actinopteri > Cypriniformes > Xenocyprididae > Zacco > Zacco platypus. The sequence continues at coordinate 14,275,204 of CM076064.1, read as the reverse complement.
CAGGATCATATCATGCATTTTTAATGGGTTAGTGATACGATTAGAATTTCACAGGGCTGAACATCTTGTGCATGTTTCAATTTGATTGACAGCCACAAATGGACCAAACAACTGATTCAGGTGGTGAGGACAACAAACTTGAAATCTTACTCTCTGTTGCTATAGTGTAATAGTAGAAGTGTGTCTGTGTCAGGGAGGCAAAAATAATTACCAGCAAATATTTGCTGCTTGCAATAGACTTTCAGGGGCATTTTTTTTTTTACCTTAATGACTTTAAGCTTTTAAAATCTAATGAGCATCAAAAACAAAAGTTGCAAATAGGGCTTATAAATAAACATCACATTTGAAATAAAATGTAAAATGTTTGGCTTTCCATTTTTACTGGACAAGAAATAACTTTATGCATATATGACAAATCATTTCTCTGTATTCTATTATATTCACTCGAATGGAACATCCTAATCAGTTTTAGATTAAGTTCACATTTTGTGTCTTTGAGAAAGAAAGCAATCTGTCATTTACAGCAGCATCAGCACCAGTGTAGCACCGTGGGTAAACATGGATAGTCTCATCCGCCAGAACACTGGAGAAAGAGTTTGAATTAGCCTGGAGGAGGATAAAAGGGAAAAGCTCTACACAATTAGTTTGCTATAGTAGCTGTCACTTACTTCGTTCCCATCTCATTGTTTTATTTCAGGTTATGCGTGAAGAGTGATTTGCTCGCCTCCTTCTTGGAAGTATGCCAAATCTCCTTTTCTTTCTATTTTCCCAACTTCACGACAATTAAACTTTTCCCCAACTAGATTCTCTATCTATGAAGAAAAAAAAACTGCTGTATTTCCTCTCTCATGACCTTTCAAAACGCCTATTTTCTAGATTTGTGATTGTGAGTTCTTCTGGATGCCCCGCAACAGTAATTAAACATTTCATTAGGGCCTGATCCAAGTTTCTACTTGTGAAACAGTTCAAACACCCTTACAATTTACAATGCTCCTAAACTGTTAAGATTTTGAACTGAACTATCAAGCTCTGATAGTTTATATTAACACTTCGAAAGGTCAAATCTCGAGAGTTTCTGAATCAAATAAAATGCCTCAAAGACTAAATGCTTTACATGTAGGCAATTCATAATTTCTTGTTAGTCATAGCTGGCACTGAAATTTGATTTATAGGATTATAGATGAGCAAACACTAGAGAGACCTTGCAGATCAGTTGATTCAGTGCATAGTCTCATGATAGGAAATAAGACTGAGACAATAAAATACTCTTGACAAATACATAAAATGGTAACACTTTAACATTAGTTAATGTGTTAACAAACATGAACTAACCATGAGTAATACATTTGTTACTGTATTTACTAATCTTCATTAACATTAGTTAATGAAAATACAGTTGTTCATTGTTTGTTCATTTTAGTTCACAGTGCATTAACTAATATTAACAAGATTTTAATAATGTAAATGTTGAAATTAACATTAGCAAAGATTATCAAATGCCGTGTAAGTGCAGTTCATTGTTAGTTCATGTTAACTAATGTTAACTAATGAACATTATTGTAAAGTGTTATTCATAAAATGCATGAATCCATCACTTATTAACCATCCACAACAATTTTTATAAATTGACCAATGTGTTCAAATTATGGATGCTATAATGGTTGTATAGGCCAACATTACCTTTGTTGTCATTTAGCATTCACTTAAATCGAATACAATAAAACACTAATAATTTAATAACAATATACATAATTCAAAATGTTGGGGTCTGTGACATGTTTTAATTAATATTTTTATTTTTATATTGTTACCATATATTCCTATTTCAAATGTTATTTTGAACTTTCTATCCATCAAATAATTCTGAAAAAAAGTATCATTTCAACAAAAATATTAAGCAGCACAAAAGTCTTCAACACTGATAAAAAAATGTTACTTGAGCACCAAATCAGCGAATTAGAATTTAGAATTAGACTCACACCTTTTATTTTCTCTTTCAGATTAACAAAACAGTATATTCATTCAAACCCCCTCCCATATTATCCACCCATTCAACCCGTGTCAGTTACAATTGCATAAAGATTGCTAGAATACATCTGCAAATTAGAATGATTTCTTAAGGATCATATGACACTAAAGACTGGATTAATGGCTGTTGAAATTTCATACATGTCATTACAGGAATAAATTATTTTTATACATCCAAAAGGTTATTTAAATTGTATTAATATTTCACAATTTTACTGTTTTTGCTGTATTTTTGTTCAGATAAATATATCCTTGATGAGCATGAGAGACTTCTTTCAGAAAAGTTTCCACATTTATAGACTGTCGAACAATAGTGCCTTACAATGGTTTAGTTCTTATCTTAAAGACAGGTCTTTCTCTGTAGCTTTGGGTAAGTTTTCCTCATCCTCAGCTGCTATTATTAGTGGAGTACCTCAGGGTTATATTCTGGGCCCGCTTCTTTTGAATATATAAATGCTTCCGCTTGGGAGTATTATTAGGAAGCATAATGTTTCTTTTATGCTGCTGATGCCTAGCTTTATTTGCCATTGAAAGCTGGCAATTCCATTTGGCCTTACTTGCTGTACTGTCTTGAAGATAGTTGTCATACAACTTTCTCTAACTTAATAAAGAAAAAACTGAAATAATTATCTTTGGTCCCCTAAAATTGATAAGTGGTCTTATCAATGAGCTTGGTAATCATTTCCCTTCAATATGTCTCAGGTAAAAAAACCTTGATGTCATTCTGGACCCAGAATTTTGCTTAACCGAGCAAATTAATTCTGTTTTTAAGAGTTTTTAGTTTTTTTTATCAATTATGAATTATTTCTAAACTAATTTTTTTTTTTTTTGCAATTTCAAGCTTTGGAGAAGGTTATTTATGCTTTTATTACTTCACATTTAGATCATTGTAATCCCCTTTATTTTGGTCTTCCTCATTCTTCCCTCTCATGCCTGGCCAAAATACAGCTGCAAGGCTGTTGACAAGGGCAAAGAAATATGAAATATCAATATAAAAAGAAATATCACCACAGTATTAGCCTCTCTCCATTGTATTCCGGTCAATTTTAGGATCCATTTCAAGATTTTGTTGTGTGCACTTAAAGCTCTTGATGACTAAGCATCCTATCTTAAAGATCTTCTTAGCAACTATACATCAAGTAGACCTTTAAGATATTCTGACATGGCATTATTGTAAGTCCCACGATCACCTCTAAAAAAATGGGTGATAGAGCCTTTTTAGAACACTTTTTAGAACACTCAGCTGCCCCTTGACATCCACCTTGCATTTTCCATTATAGTTTTTAAAACTAAGCTGTAAAAGTATTCATCATATTGTTTTATATTTTTGTATTGTATTTTTATTAAGCTAACTTTGCTGTTTTAAAATGTACTACATAAACAAAATTTACTTAGTGTAAACTTTAGCAAATTTAGTCATTTATCCGTTATTGACCATAAGATTAAAATAATTAATACTATATCAATGCATCCCTACCTCAAATGTGTGATTTTGTTGGAGTTGGTGACCAAAAGATTGGCTGTAGTGTTTTGTTTTTGGGAGGGGGCGGATGTGCCGGGGCATGTGCCCCGAATGGGCAGTCGGTAACCCTGCCCTGCATTTCTTTGGTTTTAATGATTTCTTCTTGGGCAAGCAAACAATGATTCTCCAAGGTACCAGGGAGGATAAGTGAGCGGCTGAGATCAAAGCGGGATGGCCGGCGTGTGGTTCGGGTAGCTGTGAGTCACTGATGGAGATGTTGATTGTTGTCCATTTCGATGAGATTTATGTAAAGCAATATGTCTAATAGGCTGCTCCTCACTCGTCCTCTCTCCGAAACTAGCTTTCATCTTTTTCTATGATTAATCAAATAATGTTTGTATGCTCGGCCCCTCGAATGGAGCGAGGGTCATTTCATGTGGTGTGTTGTATATTCTCTAAACACATTGATAAAGACACTGCACACATCTATGTATGTGTATGTGTGTATGTCCATGTGTTTCTCAGTAAGGGGTGACTATAACAAGCATCCAACAGTCTTTCCACTCTTGTGAAGCCAAGATCAGAGACGTGTGTGTAGCCACTGGTGGCCCCTTAATCCAAGAGAGTCTCTGCAGATGGGCCTGAAAACACTGTTTACCTGTGTTCTTTGTCTTTTTCTCTCTGTCCCTCAGGTCCGAGATGCATCTCATTGTTTGTATTTATAGAGCATTGCTTGCTCTTTTGAAATAGTCTATAGCTTCCTCCCCAGTCCATGCAGATAATTAATGGAAGTTAACATGCAAAAATGGTTAATTCAGAAATCATCATGGTTTTGACATCAGGTCCACCATGTTGATCAATGGAAAGAGTCATTGCTTGATTGGCACAGAACCTTAATATTCATAATGATGTAATATATTGTATATTTATATATATATATATATATATATATATATATATATATATATATATATATATATATATATATATATATATATATATTTTATATATATATATTTTATATATATGTAATTTATATTTATCACATATTTTATCCATTTATTTCATTGTATGTTTGCATTGATCTACCACTAAACAAAATTAACAGGTCCCTTGATTAACAAAATTTAAATCAATAGAAATGCTTGAAACTGTAAATGTAACTTAAAACAGATTCGGTTTGTTAAATTGGCATAAAATAATGATGCATCAAATATCATTGAAAAAGTATGCAAATATTTTCCCCAAATTAACTCGAGCAACTACACTAAATTGAGCATATAAAATTTAATTCCATTTGTTAATTCCACAGATATTTGTCAGCCTTACATAAATGAAACAGAAATTTTATTTTTGGGTGAGCCAACCCTTTAATGGCCAACCCTTTAAAACCCTTTTTTAGCCAAATATAAAACAGGCTGTTTTTGAAACTGTAACTTATTGACTTATATAGTATGTTTTATTGAGTGAATGGAAAATGGTCTCATAAAACTAAAATATGACAATATTCTAAGTGGTACAACAGAGCAGAGTATGACCCAACTTATTTTAAGTTCTTAAACAAATGCAGGTGTTATCATTCATAACAGTCCTGCTCCTGTATATGAATGGGCCCATTTCTCGTAGTGTGCATGTGATATTAATCTTGTGTACAAAATCTAATCTGCATATAACATGGATTAATCATTTTGTAATTAAAAGAAATACATGCAGCCAAACCTGTGTTAATGAATACTACTCAACTTAAATCTCTCTCTCAGGACTTATAATTCCCAATTTTCCTCAATACACTATACTCTGACAACGAGCTTTTCAAATACAATGTCAAGAGGAACGAGGTGCACCAGACAAACTCGCAATGCTCCAGGCAACAGATGTGAACTTAATTGGGTTTAATTCATTGTTCACTCAACAGAGGGAAAATAGTGCAAAGCTCTGTTTTGAAGGAACTGAGGAAAACGAACACACTGACGTGCTCTTTGACAGGCAGGTTTGCAGTGACTGATCGCACGTTCCCGATGCCCGCAAAACACATTTACACTTCAAAGAACGTAGAATATTTGTTTTTTCTTCCTCTTTTGTATGTATTTCTGGCAAGGTGACAACAAGAAAAAAATCAAATCACTGAAGTCTGAGAGAAATTCGTTGAGATGAATGTAAACCGAGAAACAGACAAGTGTAAAAAAGCTTCTCTTCTCAGACCGAACCTTTACAAAGCCTTTCAGTTGGCATTTTCAAAATAATGCCACTTAGATTTTCAGATAGATTGAAGAGGATTGTGGGAAGCCATTTTACTCAACAAAAACAAACATTTTTTCATGGTTCTTTCTAATCCTTATACATTAGAGACAATTCTACATGGTACTTTAGAGTAAAAAGACTCAAATCTTTAAATCCCAAGGAACAGACTTGGGATGTGGAAAGTTGCTGTGATATCTGTCAGGTGTTATAAAGCGATGAAGCACACAAGACAGGATTATTGAACTTCAGCCATCATATTTACTCTTCACTTCCTTTCTCACACACATTATGTCAGAACACAACAGTCCACCGGATGAGACTTCCTGTCAAAAATAGTAGGCCCAACACAATTCTGCTTAAGAACACAATACGCAATATTGCGTTACTTGCAGGCTGGGCTTGCTTAGAACCAAAAGTTCTATTTTTGGCACATGTAAATGTCCTTTCATACCACGGCTTTACAGTAGAGGGCGCAACTCAAACAAACCTTTCAACTGTGCTGCCATTCTGGATTAGAGAAGAATAGGATGAGGGAGAACAAAGTTCAAAAAAAGAAACATACAAGACGTTTATTTAAAGTCATTTTTGCTTATTAGTATGTTGAATTGGATCATCGAAGGTCAGCAGCAAAGACCGTAAAGATTATTTGTCTCTGCACGCATTGATGATTTTTTTGTGTCAGTCAATGATTGGGAAAACAAAGTAACTTGCATTACATATTTGAAAAAGTAACTCAGGTATTTTAATAGTATTTTACTAGTTACTTGAAAAAAAGTAATCTGATTACAACACTGCCAAGGACTATAAACCAAACATGCCTATGAAAGATTCACAAGGCATATTATTTATTTTTCAGAGTCCAAATAAACATCCTGGCTCACCTAAACGTCCTTTTCTATCTACCATTGAAAGTCTTTTCTGTGCTAGTTAGCAACAGCAAAGCCAATGTCATTTCTGACGTCCATCTTTCTGCAGTCTTCACAGCAGCCTCGTAAAACAGCACCAAGACTGACATTATACGACATCCCATAATATCCTAGTCACGCATCGATAGGTTGTGTAAGACGGGTAAAATCGTGATGATTAACTACTTATTTCTTCAAGTTATTTATGCATGCCCATTACAGGAAAACATGCCTAGAGAGACACATTGATCCCATCCTTCCGGAGTAAAAATGTCTTTATTGTATTTCAGCTAAGCAGCTCCTTTATCTTCCTTACAGTATTGACATCAAAGCGAGGCTGTTTGCTGGACTAGAGCCGGTCCACATTGATGACTTTGATGGGACATGGAGCTGCGAGGGCTTTCTTGTGATCCGCATGCGTGTACAGGCCCTGCTATTGGAATATCTCTCTCCTTTTTTTCTGAAGATGTTCACTGTAGCAATTTAATCAAAGGAAAAAATAATAATAATAATAGTAATAAAAACAGGACAAATGGAAATGCTAAGTGTATATTGTTCTGTGTGTGATAAACTGTTTGCTAAGAGCCAGAGCTCTGTACAGCTCAATGAAAATTAAATTGCTGTTTATTGACGCAACTGAAGAGGTCTGTAATAAACCTGAAGAACAGTATCTGTTAGCGAAACATGGCTACTTTTTAATGGCTGTCAATGACAAAAGAAGTTTTTTGAAGGCAGATGGTGTACCTGTATGTACCAAATGTCTGTTCCTGTTCATGTCTTTCTTTCTTCAGTAGAAAAGAATTTTTTTTTGAGGAAAACATTCCAGGATTTTTCTGTATGTAGTGGTCTTCAACGGTTACAAGTTTCACTGCAGCCTCAAAGGACTCTACATGATCCCAGATGAAGAATAAAAGTCTTATCTAGCAAAACGGTCGGTCATTTTCTAAAAAAATAATAATAATAATAAAAAATTATTACATATATCATACATATCATCAGACATTGTGTTTTATTTGTTGTTTTTTTGGTTGACTTGTCTTTGCATTCGCTTTGTAAACACTTGCTTGGTATTTCCGTCTATGTCGTGACCTTTCCAACGTGATTACGTAATGCGTAGCACATCGCAGAGCTAGTGCAAGATGAGCATTTGGGGTTAAAAAGTATATAATTAAATTCTTTTTTAAAGAAAATGACTGGTCGTTTTGTTCGATAAGACCCTTATTACTCGTATGGGATCGTGTAGAGCCCTTTGAAGCTCCATTTAAAATTGCAGTTTGGACCTTCAACCCGTTGGTAACTTTCCTCAAAAACCTTAATTTCTTTTCGACTGAAGAAAGAAATACATTAACATTTTGGATGACATGGTGGTGAGTAAATTATCAGGAAATTAATTTACTCAGCATTTATTTACTTTTCACAAAAATTTAAAATAAAGAAGTGTCAAATATTTGTCAATGGTTGCAGGTCAAAAGTATGCTTAATTTTACTTACTCGCCAAAGCCTTTTTTTTTTTTTTTTTTTTTTTTTTTACAGCATTTTTCATTTTTGAGTGTTAATTTTGGACCCTGGATGGGTCAGAAAGAGGGGTAGAGAATAAACACACTGGCTATTCCATTCCAACAAAATCAAATATAACAGTCTTTGCTTTGCCAAACAAGAGGACCTATTTATTTTAGTGTGGGTTTGTGCTTCCAACTTACAGATGGAATGACCAGAATCTGAATTTCTAAAAAAGCTTTCATCCTGCAATCAACACGCTCTGCCAAACAAAGCCATCAATACATACACCCATTTCACCTGGTTAGTGCAGAATACTCTGGCACACACTTTACATGAACACCATTTCATCTTTCCGCTGTTTCATGTGGATATCTCACCATGTGGCTAACTGGACTTATTTCTCGACAATCCTCGACTCACAGCAGGATAATAGCTAATAGGATCTCCGACATGATTTACGGCACATCCGAAATGTTGTGTGATAAAGGAATTTTAATATCATTGGTCATCCGTCTTCTGATTTGTGATGTAGTGGTGCAACATATATAGAGGGGTTCATAACGATAAACTCATGCAGCATCAAGGCATGATTTTACTCGAACAGACTAAATCATACTGTATCTTAGTGAGACCTTCTTCTTTTAGGAAACCTCAAACCAAATAAGACTCGCATCATGCCCCGAGGCTTTATATTTTGCTGACAGATACTGGATAACAGGAATTGCAGTGCTAAAACTGGAGTTTTGCATTGGCTGACATCATTCTATTTAAATATCCTGTATCATTTTAGGTTATCATATCCATTTTCTGTCCATGCTGGCCTTAAACTTGATCCATTAAGAGAGACTACATAGTCAAACTTTCCTGAAAATGTCAGACAGAGAGAGGATCTGGAAGTCGACACATCATCACAGCAGTTCTTACTCAAAACTATATTGTCAGTATGACATACTACAACTATCGGCTCTGCTGCATAAAGGAGCCACTAACTGAGATCGATGTAGATGAGTCCTCAGAGCTGTTCAGATTCCCCCACTTATATTTGGGAAATCAGTATGCGCTCTGAATTTCTTCTGTTAATGATGTTACATCAGTCAAATGAATGCTGTTAAATGTAGGGATATGATATATAGAGTTACAGATATATGGCCAATGACGATAACGATATCTAACAGGGTGGCTGATGCCAATATAATAGTTATTCATACATAGTAAAATGTAATGTAAAAAACATGGTTTTGAAATAAGTCTCTTATGGTCATCAAAGCTGCATTTATTTGTTCAAAGTACAGTAAAAACATATTGTAAAACATTATTACAATATAAAATAACTCTTTTCTAATTTAATTAAAACGTAATTTATTTCTGTGATGGCTGCTGAAAATTCAGCTTTGCTATTTCAGTCTTCAGGGTCACATCATCCTTCAGAAATCGTTCTAATATGGTGATTTTAAGCTTAAGAACATTTGTTAGTACTATCAATGTTGATACAAGGCTGCTTAAATATTTTTGTGGAAACCATGATATAGGATTTTCAGGATTCTTTGAAAAAAAAAAAAGAAAACCTAGAGTGTTCAAAAGAACAGCATTTATTTGAATTTTTAATTCTGTAACATTATAAATGTCTGTCACTTTTGATCATTTTAATGTAAATCAAAGTGGCAAAACAAAACAAATTTATTAACCAAAATAAATATTACTGACACCAAACTTTTTAACAGAAGTGTATGTATTAATCTAAATATATATATATATATATATATATATATATATATATATATATATATATATAAAAAGAGAGAGAGAGAGAGATAAATAATTAGGTTAATAATACCAAAGATTGCTGCCAGTTTTATGTACCCAAAATGATCAGATCTCATGTTTAACCAACCACTATAAGAGCTAGTGGCAAATCCCCAAATCACTGGCCAAGATGAAGCTGTTCTCTGCGGGTACACGAGCACTGAATGCCCGCTGGGGGCCTGGAGCTGTCTAAACATGTTTCAGGTCTAAACAACTACAATTTCACCCCCCAAAAACTCTTAAAACTACATTCTGTTGCAAAGTAACAGAATATAAAAATATGGTGGGTTTACTCGTCTGCCATGACACTCTTTGTGAGAAAGCGGAGTGATTCAAACAATGAAATGGTTCCTGTGGTTATACTGGCAGAATATCGCATGACTGGAAAGACTTGTCAAGCCAATCAGATTCGAGAACCAGAAAGGACTGTTGTATGTATACAGTCAAACCACAATTTATTCAGGCACCTTCAACATTTTACACATTAAAACAGTTTATTCGCTATGGTTTAAAAAAAGGTAATAAAATATGACAAGAACACAGAGTTAAACTGTCAGAAAAAAAATTATCTTGATAATGTCAGATAATACTTAAGCAAAACATGGTCAGGTCAAACTGTCTGAATAATATTTGGTCATAAATTATTTATTAATTTTACTGGTAGTCTTGTGTATGAAGACTTTTTGGCTATAATATGTCACAGTTTACTTTATTTTGCTATCCTCACTTATTATCCTCATAAATGAACTAGTGTCCTGCACCCACTAGTACAAATATATCAAAAATGTCTGAATAATTTTTGGCTTAGAAAAATATAGATAAATTATGTACACTTTAATTTAAATGTGTGTATATATATACACATATATATACACATACACACACTCTCCTAAAGGATTATTAGGAACATACTAATACTGTGCCCATACTAATACTGTGTTTGACCCCCTTTCGCCTTAAGAACTGCCTTAATTCTACGTGGCATTGATTCAACAAGGTGCTGAAAGCATTCTTTAGAAATGTTGGCCCATATTGATAGGATAGCATCTTGCAGTTGATGGAGATTTATGGGATGCACATCCAGGGCACGAAGCTCCCATTCCACCACATCCCAAAGATGTTCTATTGGGTTGAGATCTGGTGACTGTGGGGGCCATTTTAGTACAGCGAACTCATTGTCAAGTTCAAGAAACCAATTTGAAATGATTCGAGCTTTGTGACATGGTGCATTATCCTGCTGGAAGTAGCCATCAGAGGATGGGTACATGGTGGTCATAAAGGGATGGACATGGTCAGAAACAATGCTCAGGTAGGCCGTGGCATTTAAACAATGCCCAATTGGCACTAAGGGGCCTAAAATGTGCCAAGAAAACACCCCCACACCATTACACCACCACCACCAGCCTGCACAGTGGTAACAAGGCATGATGGATCCATGTGCTCATTCTGTTTACGCCAAATTCTGACTCTACCATCTGAATGTCTCAACAGAAATCGAGACTCATCAGACCAGGCAACATTTTTCCAGTCTTCAACTGTCCAATTTTGGTGAGCTTGTGCAAATTGTAGCCTCTTTTTCCTATTTGTAGTGGAGATAAGTGGTACCCGATGGGGTCTTCTGCTGTTGTAGCCCATCCGCCTCAAGGTTGTGCGTGTTGTGGCTTTACAAATGTTTTGCTGCATACCTCGGTTGTAACGAGTGGTTATTTCAGTCAAAGTTGCTCTTCTATCAGCTTGAATCAGTCGGCCCATTCTCCTCTGACCTCTAGCATCAACAAGGCATTTTCGCCCACAGGACTGCCGCATACTGGATGTTTTTCCCTATTCACACCATTCTTTGTAAACCCTAGAAATGGTTGTGCGTGAAAATCCCAGTAACTGAGCAGATTGTTAAATACTCAGACCAGCCCGTCTGGCACCAACAACCATAACACGCTCAAAATTGCTTAAATCACCTTTCTTTCCCATTCTGACATTAATGAGAAATTGAACACGTGTTCCTAATAATCCTTTAGGTGAATGTGTGTATATATATATATATATATATATATATATATATATATATATATATATATATATATACACACACAGTATATATATATATATATATATATATATATATATATATATATATATATATATATACATATACGCACACACGTTTAAATTAATTAATGTACATCATTTATCTTTACTGAAAAATATTGGCTTAGACACGCTGTAATTCTGCCATGTTCCTCAGTCTGCAAAAAACCCCAAGATCCAGCTGAGTTGAGTTTGAATGCATTCTATTGATTCAACACGTCAAAAGGTCAAAACAAGAAGTCCAATGTCTTTTCGCATGGAGAGAGAGCTGAGAAACCCCGCTGTGAGATTTGGCTCTGGTGTTTGTGCCATTGTGTACGCAAGACCAAACAAGCCCTTACAAATGTCATCTCTCCTTTATTCCCTATAAAAGACCAAATGCACCCACACAAGGGGGGCACCAGGAAAAGCCACACACATTTTGTTATTTATAATGAAGACGATGACAAAACTTAATCTTTGGAGATTCACATATTAAGCACTGTACAGTCGTGGCCAAAAGTTTTGAGAATTACATAAATATTAGTTTTCACAAAGTTTGCTGCTAAACTGCTTTTAGATCTTTGTTTCAGTTGTTTCTGTAATGTACTGAAATATAATTACAAGCACTTCATACGTTTCAAAGGCTTTTATCGACAATTACATGACATTTATGCAAAGAGTCAGTATTTGCAGTGTTGGCCGTTCTTTTTCAGGACCTCTGCGATTCGACTGGGCATGCTCTCAATCAACTTCTGGGCCAAATCCTGACTGATAGCAACCTATTCTTTCATAATCACTTCTTGGAGTTTGTCAGAATTGGGTTTTTGTTTGTCCACCCGCCTCTTGAGGATTGACCACAAGTTCTCGATGGGATTAAGATCTAGGGAGTTTCCAGGCCATGGACCCAAAATTTCAACGTTCTGGTCCCCGAGCCACTTAGTTATCACTTTTGCCTTATGGCACGGTGCTCCATCGTGCTGGAAAATGCATTGTTCTTCACCAAACTGTTGTTGGATTGTTGGAAGAAGTTGCTGTTGGAGGGTGTTTTGGTACCATTCTTTATTCATGGCTGTGTTTTTGGGCAGAATTGTGAGTGAGCCCACTCCCTTGGATGAGAAGCAACCCCACACATGAATGGTCTCAGGATGCTTTACTGTTGGCATGACACAGGACTGATGGTAGCGCTCACCTTTTCTTCTCCTGACAAGCCTTTTTCCAGATGCCCCAAACAATCGGAAAGGGGCTTCATCGGAGAATATGACTTTGCCCCAGTCCTCAGCAGTCCATTCACGATACTTTCTGCAGAAGATCAATCTGTCCCTGATGTTTTTTTTGGAGCGAAGTGGCTTCTCTGCTGCCCTTCTTGACACCAGGCCATCTTCCAAAAGTCTTCGCCTCACTGTGCGTGCAGATGCGCTCACACCTGCCTGCTGCCATTCCTGAGCAAGCTCTGCACTGGTGGCACTCCGAATCCTCTTTAGGAGATGATCCTGGCACTTGCTGGACTTTCTTGGACGCCCTGAAGCCTTCTTTACAAGAATTGAACCTCTTTCCTTGAAGTTGCTGATGATCCTATAAATTGTTGATTTAGGTGCAATCTTAGTAGCCACAATATCCTTGCCTGTGAAGCCATTTTTGTGCAACGCAATGATGGCTGCACGCGTTTCTTTGCAGGTCACCATGGTTAACAATGGAAGAACAATGATTTCAAGCATCAGCCTCCTTTTAACATGTCAAGTCTGCCATTCTAACCCAATCAGCCTGACATAATGATCTCCAGCCTTGTGCTCGTCAACATTCTCACCTGAGTTAACAAGACGATTACTGAAATGATCTCAGCAGGTCCTTTAATGACAGCAATGAAGTGCAATGGAAAGGTTTTTTTGGGATTAAGTTAATTTTCATGGCAAAGAAGGACTATGCAATTCATCTGATCACTCTTCATAACATTCTGGAGTATATGCAAATTGCTATTATAAAAACTTAAGCAGCAACTTTTCCAATTTCCAATATTTATGTAATTCTCAAAACTTTTGGCCACGACTGTACAAAGTACACTCATAAATACACACTGCCCTTTACTTTTTTGTACATTTTCAGGTTTTGGTATTGTATTACAATGTTGCCTCTTACACGTAACGTTTAGATCAGGAGTGCCCTGTTCCTGCAGATTTACCAACCTGCATAGTTCCAATCCAACCCTGATCCAACACACCAGTCTGTGATTATCAAGTGTTCAGTAGTATTTCATCAGGGTTGGAACTGAACTTTGCAGGAAGGTCTACCTCTAGGAACAGGATTTGACACCCCGATCAAGAACATGAATCTCTGAGTCTAAGGCCCAGTTTTACAGACAGGGCTTAGAATAAGCCAGGATCAGGCCTTAGTTCAATTACAACATTTAAGTAGCTTTTATAAGTGTGCTGTAGAAAAACAAACAAATAAACATACAAACAACAACAACAACAAAAACAATACTGGTGTCCATCTTTAGATAAAACAATGGCACTGACATATTTTAAGATTTCTCAGTGCAAGTTGCTTTCAGTTCAAACAGTTCAAACATGCATTTTAGTCTGGAACTAGACTAGACTAGCCTTGTCTGTGAAACCGGGGGTAAATATGTTATTTTAAATATATAATTATTAGTATTATTTTAAATTTAATTTCTTTAGCCTCATGTCATACAAAATCATATATGACATTTTTAATGCAAATTTCAATCATTACGGTTAAGTTTTCAGACCATTGATGGCCAAATGCGTAAAAAACACATCAATCTTTCATTAGGATAAAGTGCATGACTGTTAACTGCAGGGCAATAGGTACACTGCCTGTGTGGATATTACTAAATTTAAACAAATGGTAAAATTGGAAAGCTGCATAAATTCTGGTAAAATCGATACATAATAATCATTAATTTACATAAATGCAATAGCACGTAATGGTACAAAATACATTCATACTGGAGACAAGAATCAACTTCTCTATTGACTGAGGTATTGTCCTTCTACATTCAAATTGAAATTCACTAACAGAACAAATGAAAGATGAAGAAAATCTGACCCCTCTGAGAGAGAGAGAGAGAGAGAGAGAGAGAGAGAGAGAGAGAGAGAGAGAGAGATACAACTAGCATTTCAATTACATTATGGCAATTGTTTTTTTTATCTTTGATGCAGGTTAATGAAACTAATTAGTCTTCACGGCACAGAAGCTTCTGGCGCCCTGGATAATTGCTATTCGCTGAGATAGCAAAAGTCAATTTTGCCTCACACAGCGTCTGGGAAAATAAACATTGAAGCTTATCACTTCTGAAGCCACTACACTACTCGGTGCACTCTTTCAGTCTTGGTGGCTCCAAAGAATCCTGTAACCTTAAAGTATGCACTTGATAGGGATACTTGGAAGTTCACGACCAGCGACCAAAGCTTTGGTTTTGGCTTTGATTTGGAAAAATAGTCTTTATCTCAATCAGCAAGGACTTTAAACATATATTTCAAGTACATGGTATTCACTGAACTTTCAGGAAAGAGCACTCAAGCTACTTTTACCTTTAATATTTACAAAAAACATAAATCAAGTTTAATTTAAATTATTGAATTTTCAATACATCTCCTTCAAAATAACAACACTTACAAAAGAGATGTTTATTCGGGTGTGCTATTAGTATCCTTCTTTTAAACTAAAAATAAGAAAATATACTACCTTTTATGTACTTCTCAGAAATATACTTAAAATTACACTTAAGTATATTTGACTTATACTGACGGTCTAAGTATATTTGGCCCAAACTTGTACTTTTGATCAAGATTTACATTACATTTACATTTAATCATTTAGCAAATGCTTTTATCCAAAGTTTACAAAGAAGCAATCAAACCAAAAATAGAGCAACTATATGAAATCCCTGTTAGTCTAGCACAGTACACATAGCAATGTTATAAATAAAAAATTAAATAGGTATACAGAGTAGAATAGCAAGTGCTAGTATTAATGGGTCAAGTGTTGACGAGATGAACTTAAAAGCATAATTAAATACTTGACTTGTAGTTGTGTTTACGCTTTTGATTGAGTAGCCAATTAAATAGTTTTACACACTGTCTTATAAACTCACACTGTTTGAAATTTTGAAAGAAAACAGATATACTCCAAATTCTATGTGCAAATCTTGTGTATATAATCCACTGGTAGTGTATAGTAATTTACTTCAATTTATAGAAATTGTATAGCATGTCTACCCATACTTAAAATACAGTTAAAGGTATATTACAAATATTAAAAAAATGAATACCTAAATATGAACATAGTATACTTAAAGTGCAAAAATCATTTATAAATAGTAAATTATAAGTATGATGCTAAGTTCACTTAAATATACACTTGGTTGTGCTCTTTTAAGTATACTTTTAAACACAAAAACGTGAGCCAATTTAGTCCAACGTAGTATTTAAATTATTTAAATTTACACTTTCAAGTATATTACTAGTACTTTGATATTAGCATACTTACTACATAATACTGAACATTACTTAATAAAATGAAATTGAAGTATTCTTATTTTTTGTGTTTTATTTTTATTATGTTTTATCTATCCATCCTGGTTGAACTGCTTTCGGGTCATAGCACTAAGTTTTGGTAGAGAACTAACTTTCCATTAAAATATGTATCTGCTATGAATTTCTAACAATAAACAATAATAAAATAAAAGAACCATTTAGCAAGCCTACTAATCCCACAATATAGGCCAATTTTATATCAACTTTCTGAAAAAGCTTTGGAAATCAGATTTGAAAAGGCCCACAGCCCGATGGCTTTAGGAATGAAAAGCTCGTCTCTAAATGGCCACTGCTGTTCAGGATTTAGATTGTTAACATATTGATCTAAAAGTGCCTCACCTTGCTTTGCCTGTTTTTAATGGCATCCATCGATAGTGTGACCTTCATGTATACAAATGGTTCAGGTTTGGAGAGGGGAGAGAATGGATTATTTCCACTTATAACTATAAATCCAACCCAACCTTGGCCTTTAGATGTCAATCAATGTGCCAAAACTCAAGCTAAGACTCTTCGATCCACATCTGAAATAATAACAAGCCATATAAAATGAGTGGACCAGAAGAACTGAAATGAAATAAGCTGGAGAAACCACAGCAGAAGATATTAAATCAGTTTAGATACAAAAGTCCCTGCATTGGATTTCTGTATTAGTGTCTATGGAAGTTTCTTACAGTTTGAAAGAGCTGAGAGTTCATTTTTTTGCATTGCAGGCCTGATAATATTATAAGGAACAGGAGTGTTTCAAACAAATGCCTTAAGTGCACACTATGAAAAATGAGTACAGGTCGAAAGATGTCAGTAAGATTTAGTGTGTAAAATTTGGGAGAGTGCCGCATCCGGATCGGAACCAGGAAGAGGAGCGAGTCAGGAGTGAGCCGCAAAGCTGCAAGTAGGTCAGGACTATTCCTGGTCTCCAACCATATGTTAAGAGATGTGCAGAGAAATAGAAAGAGAGAATGTGATAGACAGAGAAAGACAGAGAATAAAGACTGTATAAGACAGACAGTGTGAGAGGTAGAGAAAAAGAAAGAACTTTGAAGTAAATGATGGCAGGGAATCAGTCTGTAAATGCACCAGCTGGCATTGCAGACCAGCCAAACTCCTGCCGCGAAGCTCGACCAGAACAGACCAAAGTCTTTGGCCCACCTGCAAAATGCCTTTCGCTTAAAAAAAGAAGAAAAAGAAACAAAAAGTGCTTGCTCAGTGTACTTCATTAAAAGGCGGTAATGCAACTCTTAAAAATGTAGTCAGAACTTCATGAAAAGCATGCATCCATTTAAATGTGAAAACACAAATTACCATAAATATTAAAATTTATATTAATTTTTTATAATTCAATGAACAATATATAAATACAATAATAAATCAATTTGTTGGAACTCAAATCAAAGTCATACATTAAAATCAAATGTATTACAATAATAACATTAAAATTTATGATTATAATATTAAGAATATTACCTTCATAAATTTATCTAATAATAAATCAATCTATATTGTACAAAAACAAATTATTAAAACATTAATATCAACACTAATTTCTATAGTATAAGAATATTAATAACGTAATTGAATTACTATACTATAATATAATATACACGCACCTGACCTCTGTCTCCCCCTCCCCCCCATACATCTACCTCATATTCGGTGTCTCTCTGAACATTGAACTTATACGCACTGATAATTAGGCTCTTAAAAATTGCACTATCAACTGGTTTGCACTATCTCCTTTGCCACGTTATGTTACACGTCACTTTACTTACTTATTTATTTCTTGTTGTGTTTTCGTTGATATTCTTATGTTTTATGTTGTTATTGTACTGTTGTGTTACTGTTATGTTACCTGTAAGTAACGAGGGTCTGAGAGAAACGGAATTTCAATTCTCTGTATGTACATGCTGTATATGTGGTAGAATTGACAATAAAGCTGACTTTGACTGACTTTGACTACTATAATATACACACAATAATATAAAATTGCTAATAAAAATGTACAAAATAAAACAAATGATTACTACTGTCACAGTGACGTTCAGTTTGTTTTGGTTTTCATGGACTTTTTGTTTGTTGTCATTAGTCACATGTACCTTAATGTTCCTTTGTTCTAGTTTGTCATCTGGTATAGTTTGTGTCTTGTTTTACTTGTGTTGCCTTCTGTTTGGATTACCTTAATAAACTTGTTTTATTATCACCATAATCTTCTAGTTTGGAGAAACAAAATTTGGCACCGATTGATTTAATTTTCGATTGATTTAATTCAATTTGTATTGGTTTTCATGGACTTTCCGTTTGTTGTCTTTAGTCATATGTATTCATTTGTTCTAGTTTCCTGCCATTGATAGTTCATCAAGTTGTTTGGATTACCTTAATAAACCTTGTGAGTTTTACTATGATCATCATCTTATTCTTTGGGGCGTTTGCGTTACAACAACATTATGTATTTGCATTTAATTATTATAATATAATAATATTATTTACATAATTTAACTAATAATATAATAATAAATTAGTCCATTTGTGTTGGAACTAACATAGTTAACATAGTATAACAGTATATAATAATAATATCAATAAATAACAGTAAATAATAACATTATTAACAAATATTATATAACAAGTATTGTAACATCAGAATATTATTTATATTATTTATCTAATAATAAATTTAATCTAATAATGAATGAGTGCATGCGTGTTGGAACTATCAATTTAATTTGGTAAAAATACAACACATTATTACTCTATGAAAGGGTCAGTTCACACCAAAATGAAAATTCTGTTATCATTTACTCAACTCCATTCCAAACCTGAAAGACTTTCGTTCATCTTTGGAACACAAAGGAAGACATTTTTAAAGAAATCTGAGAGATTTATGTCCCTCCATTGACAGTTTACGCAACCATTTTGAAGCTTCAAAAAGTTCATAAAGAGATCCTAAAAGTAATCCATATGAATTGAGCAGAGTTAATCGCTTTATATGATAAACAGATTTAATGTAGGCTTTTATTCACATTTAAATATTCATCAACTCACACATCAGTTATGACAAACGAAAGCTCCAGTATGTTTGCTTGACAATGAGGTTCATCCTCATGTGTTACTCAGCACGTTTCTGCAAAAAACCATAAGGTTTATTCTCGCAGGTTTGGTGCGAGAAGTTTGAGGTCAATGTTTATATGTGAATAAAAGCCTAAATTCAATTTGTTCATCATATAAAGCGTTCGTGTCTGTTCAAAAAATTTCGACTAAACCACTCAAGTCTTATGGATTAGTTTTATGATCTTTTTATGAACTTTTTGAAGCATCACAGTGGTAATTGTGTAGTATTGAGTAATTGAGGGACAGATATCTCTCTTGCGTTCTGAAGATGAACGATGAGTCTTACGGGTTTGGAACGACATGAGGACGAGTAATTAATGAAAGAATTTTCTTTTTGGGGTGAACATACCGTTTAACATATATATATGAATTACTGTATTATAACAGAATATTATTCATATAATTAAACCAATAATATATTTGCAATAATAAAAAAATTAATGAATGTGTGTTGGAACTGCTTAAATAATGTCAATAGTATGGCCAGCAAAATCGATGACACTTGCTAAGCTCTTGCAGGACCCCACAGAAATATAATTTAATAAAGTCATTGAAATAATTAATAACTTATTATTTTTGACTGTTTCTGATTGATCCTAAACTTTCCTTGGGATTTCACTTGGGATAGTGCTGAGATCAGGAAAATGGTACTAGATCAGCCTAGATGTCCCACAAGGATCAAATATGAGATGAAACCACTAACGTATGCCTCTCTTCCTGTGAACCACCTCCAGTTCTGGTCACCTCCAGTAGTAATTGCATGTAGGGGATTTAAAAAAAATCCAATAAAAAATGACGAGAAACAGTGTGATCACTTTAGAGGAAAAGTTGGGACCAATGGGGATACTGAGAATAGGTGTGCATGGGCGGTACACCCACTGTTAATCCACCGGCAGAGATGGAGAGTGATTAAATTAAACAGCACAGACATAGGCATCTGTGTGGGGAAAACCACTCGAGGGATGCCGCTGAAAACAAATGAAATATCGATGGCTACAATGACTTTGGCATTATTTGATGGAGTGGAGATGAAATATTGGCTTGATTGAATTTTTTAATCAAATCAGAGTTCAGATTTTGGACTAGTGTGGTTCTCACAAGGGTGAGTCGTGTTTGAAAGCGTTTCTGTAGCTAGATAATGCGTCCACTGACAGCTCTCAGCATCGGCTGAAATCTAGGGAAACCGGACATACATTTCATTACCTTTAGAAAATACAGCGAGCATTTTTTGTAGTTTTAAAGTGTTTACTCTGAGGAGGGAGGTGATTGGCTGATCATGCTGGCAATGATGATCACAATGTGTCCAAATTAGCCTGTGTCAAACTGGTTTAAATGGATGGACTAATTACAAAGTAAACAACTCATTCGTTTTGGTCACGCAAACAACTACAAATGACGCCAAAACAAGGTGACTATTGATAATATTAGACAATCAACAGTTTGTGATTATAAGGTAAATATCTACAGTACAAAACATTTGTACATTTTAACTAATTATTATTTTTGAAGCAATTCAAAATTTCCAAAATGTTTAAAAAACAAACTTTGATGTGACTTGGTTTTACAAAAGTTACTGCAAGTTTAATCAATTTATTTTTTTTATCAAATAAATGCTGGTTTGATGAGAGTGAGTGAGTGAAACTAAATAAGAGAGAAATCCAACTCCAAACCTAAATATAGGTAAATAAATAAATAATACAAATGAACAACAATTTGATTTATTGTTTACCTATAGACACGTTTTCTATATTTTTTTTTTTTTTACTTTTAACCACTTTAAAATAAAATAAAACTCAAACACGAATTCACTATATATATATATATATATATATACACACACACATTTACATTAGTCATGGTATTGAAGGCGGAGAGAGTGCTGTTCATTCACAAGCCCCATATATATATATATATATATATATATTCAACAACAACAACAACGACAACGAAGAGGGGACTACCTGAGTTTCAGTTGAAAAGTAGACACAGGGCGGGGAAAAATGTTTGGGAGTGTTTGTAAAACCTAAAAAATATAAACAAACAAATAAATAAATAAAAATAATTGGTGCCACACAGTACTGTTAAAATTCAGAAATAATTTTAGCTTTATGTTTAGCTCTATATTTATGAAATGTTCATTGTACATATGCTCTCAGTACTGTTCTGTATTAACAGCAGGAGAAGGGTTTCTCTACAGGATGTTCCTTTCATTCCTCTCAGCTCGCAGGGAGTAATTAAAGCTCTAGAGATTCGAGTTATATTAGTGTCATGGCATTTTGGCTCAAATGATACAGAAATGATGTCCATGTACACAGAATCAATTAGAGCGATGCGCAGTAAGTTACAGGAGGTTCTGGGACCCCAGGGGACCTGGAAATAGCTCTTTTTAGTCATGTTTGGCTTGCTGGTGACATCTTCACATCAACTTTGCTGTGGCATGAAGACACCAGGTTCTTTTTCTTTTTTTTTTTTTACAAGAAATAAATATAACTTATTTAACAAATGTTTCTTGGCATTTCAAAACCACAGTTGTGCAATATAAAAGGGAACTTGGGAAGCGTAAAATGTTCACATCAGAGTTGGATCAATATCAAAATTTCAGCTCCAGCTTCTGGTACTTTGGTATGGATGCTAAATCTGTACCTTTGCCAACTAAAAAACAGCCTCTGTAGACTTATAGATTGAAACTAGAGCTGTAAATAGATTTAATAATTCAATGTCAATGGGTTCATCAAAAGTTCATTTCTGCAGCAGCGCTCACATAACTTTTGTATTTCTCAAACCTCAAACAATGCATACTCTATAATATATAATATAATTTTGTCTTCATTTTGAGGTATATACAGTAAATCTAATGTTTGTGCAAATATATGACATATTAATTATATTCTACCATAAAAAAAGAAGTAAACTAAATTGTTTAATTAGCAAATTGGGGCTGCACGATTTAATCACATGATATGAAAAATAACATTGAACTTGAACACGATTCTTAGTGCAATTATGAAATTGCAAAGGCTGCAATTATTTTTTATGCACAGCTTGTCAATGAAGTATGGCTCCATCTGAATAATGTATATTTGAAAAAAGCAATGCATGTCAAACATCTTTCCAGACATGAGAAGCATTTATTAACATCTTTCCCAACAAAAGACAACATTTATGAACATGTTAACTCCAAACTCACTTCATAAGGACAGTTAAGCATCCTTCTGTTTATTCAGCTACAGCTACATGAAGTGTTATCTTCTTCTGCTGCAGGGCATATTTTGAGTTTCTGCGCAAGAGCCCTTGCCCTTCTGCCCTCTGGCTTTCACATGGAGAAGCATTTACTACTGATCACAGAGCCTTACAGCTCTGACAAGCTGCGCATTAAATAATTGCAACCTTTGCCAAATCACGTGCAATTTAAACGCAATAAATTGTGCAGCCCTAATCCCAATGTGCATTTGATACAGTGATTAAGTACAGAATTAAACTATTTAAAAGTATTAAAACATATTTAATCAATCTCATACATTGACATCATCCTTTTACTTCATTAACTGCTCAAGGCACATTGTTACTTGGTCACGTACAACATTTGCTGAATGATGATATTGTACTGTGGTAAATTTTTGATACCACATTATGTTTTAGCAGCAGTATATCCGACAACTCTATGTACACAAAACCCATTTCGCTCAAGAATTAAGGGTATATGAGGGTAAACGATAAAAAAAGAGAAATAGATTATTTAATATAGCTACTTGGCGGTATTTGAGACATTCTTTTAACACCTAAAAAGTCCAGCAGCAAACCTTTGCAGATGTATATCAAAGTATAAGACATTTCCTTTGTTTCAGTGACCTGGTTTGTCAGTAGATGTTAGAAGCTGAAACAAGACAAAAGAATGAGCAAGAAAAATGTTGGAAACCCTTATCCTGAGTCATACAGTACGTACATTTAATAGGCTCTTACTGAAGCCCCTCTTGTGAAGGTGTAATCCTTAATTACACCGCTTGACTGCTTCCACAACCACTTCACCCTTCACAGTCCATATGGATGGATCCATGTGAAACATGAGTGGTGATTTTAATCTCTAGATTTGAAGCAGACTCACAAATGTATTACTGTGAAAGAGCATGGATCACAGCGCTCATTTAAAAACCAGAGGTGATTTGAGTCTATTGTAGAAAGGAGCATTTAGATGAATATCTTTACAATATCACCTACGGCACTGATTAAACAATTCAACTTTCAATCATTTTTACTCAAAGGTTATGTACTTTCTGATAAATTGGTGTTATGTAATAATAAAAAGAATATTACAGAAGTGTATTTTGAGATAGACAGGCAGGTAGACAGAGGAGTGTTTTCTTGCATGGACCTTGGCTGAACTTAGTAACTAAGATCAATGCCAGAGTCCCACAGTTATATAGAGGGGATGTATGTGTGTGTGTGACTTGGTCCCCCTACGTTATGGGGACCAAGTCTCCCCACAGGTATAGTAATACTAGTAAATTTTGATCTTTTGGGGACATTTTTTTGGTCCCCATGAGGAAACAAGCTTATAAATCATACAGAATTTTTTGAAAGTCTAAAATGGCGGAACATTTTTTGTGATGGGTAGGTTTAGGGGTAGGGGTATACAGTTTGTACAGTATAAAAACCATTACGCCTATGGAATGTCCCCATAAAAAATGAAAGTGTGTGTGTGTGTGTGTGAGTGAGAGACAGTGAGAGAGAGAGAGAGAGAGAGAGAGAGAGAATGAGAGAGAACCATGCAGGAGGTTGTTAGTTATTTCTTCAGTTTCAAGTGCAGCAGAATCGAAGAAGAATTCAGAGAAAGTTGTAGCAGTGCACAAGTATGGGTGCCAGGGCCCCCCATGCTTTTCACCTGAACTTCTGTTAAAGTCAGCATGAAACAGAAGTTGAGACTTATTCCCTATTGTGTATATAATGTATATCCGAGGGAACCTAACAAGAAAAAATTTAGAGCAGGACTTGATTTTGGTCATCAGGAATTTATTGGATCGTTGTGGTTTGCTATTTCATGGTGACTTTAAGCTCTAATTTGCTAATTTGAGAACCTGATATTTCCAAATGATTGGCTTTTTTGCCAATAGGCCTGACTAAGAATCAAATAATTACAATAACAGCATAATCATTTATTTTATTTATTTATGTTGATTACTTAACAGCGGTAAGTAAAATTTAACAATGGTGCATTTCAAATGCAGTAGACCATTACCCAAGAATAGCATGTCAGCTCAGCCTGCAATCAGGCCAGACTGCAACTGAAGCTTCACTTACCAAAAGCAGGAGGGTCATTCCATGAAATCAGTGCCTTTTGTGTCCCTAAGAAATAATCAGACATAGAAGTACTATAACAACAAATGCATTTGTGATTAAAAATAATATACTGTTTTATCAATATTACACTAGGGTAAAGTCAATTAAATATTATTTTAAATAATTAAAGTTGCTTTATTCTGATAAAGGTAAGGTTTTTGGCCTGCCCCTTGCTATGATTATTCTTTTTCAAAAGGGCTTTTAATTTGCAAATCGAATGCAAAAACGATACAAAAAATAGCATTTGCATATTGTTCCAAGTATAGTCTTATTGTCAAGCAATGTTTTAGGATAAGTATACATTATTTTTTATAAAATATAAATCATTTTATTGGTGTCCCCCGATTTCATGTCAGCCCTGTTACCCGCACCAAAAAACCCTTGTAACCCAATGTTACCATTTTTGAAGTCTACATTTAAACACTTATTTATTTAATGTAGTGGAATCATTATCTACAGGTAATATCCCTTCCAAGTGTACAACATGTGCTTTTGTGATCTGGTCAGTTAGCTAGAAAATAGCAAATTAGCTTGAAATTGTCAAACCTGTTACCGTCAGCCCTTTTACTTTTCCAGAGTAACAGGTCTTGACATTACATCAATCATGTTACTGTCATTAATTTCATAAAACAAATAAAAAATAATATTTGAAATGGCCTTCCAAGTTTTTCAATTGTAACATTAACTATATTTTGTTTTGGACAAAGCCCTTCTTTTAATATATTTCTTATATATATATATATATATATATATATATATATATATATATATATATATATATATATATATATATATAATTTATTTATTTAAATTTTTTTATTAAACTTTGTGTATTTTAATTGTTCAAAGTTGAAAAGGCACTGTTTTAAATGGAATGACCCAGGAACGTTGCGTTGTTAAAAACGGCTAAATGGACAGCAAATGCAACGGACTGGTACAACTACAGTATACACCAGTCTAGAGACAAGTTGATGGTGAACCGTGCTACCGTACACGGTACACCAATCAATCTTCGAGACATTTTCCCTCAAGATTGTTCAATCAGAACACGCACCGTATGATTCCTAAACGACTCTAGTGAATCGGACAAACGGAATCAGTTAGCGATTCGGTCAGCTCAAGCACTGGATTAACTTCGAGTAAAACTGTAACGCGATCCTTCAAAAGCAAAACAACGTTGAATGAAATTGATATATTTACCGAGGATGGAAACAGCCTTCGAAAGCCTCCTATCGTTTGCCAGCGACGAAGATGAACTGGGTCTTCATTATGTTCAACGCCTGCACGTGCCACGTGGAGCTTGTGAACGACTAAAGCCGAAAACTCACCAAACCGACGCAGACGCACTAGTGGTGACGAAAGCAACCTGTGGGGTTAATAATCAGGTAAAGATTATCCCGACTGAGTATCGAATACACTGTGGCTTGGTTATACAGATAGGGTTTACATTAATCCTGGTGAAGGCCTTAGTTAAATTAGTACATTTAAGTAGCTTTTATAAAAGTGCCTTATATAAAACATTGTGCACCTTGAGACAAAACAATGGAATGTTTTAAGATATTAATATAGTTTAATAAGTTTCTTTCAGTTAAGGCGGCTTAAACATTTAGTTTGGAAACCGGGCATAAAAATACTATTAAGTGCATGCATGTACCTTATAAATACCATAAATATTGTAATAAATCACATGGTATTAAAGAAAGGGGAGAGTGGGGCACATACTAATATAGGCTACTTTTGACTATCTCAGCTGGTGTAAATCCACTTTGGGTTCAGAGTAATTACTTTTTTCGACATTAATTTCTCACATGTCTTGTCCAATTATGTGGTTTTGTTTAAAATAGTATAAATCAATGGTGTTTTTTAATGATTAAAAATAAATTATTTTTGGAGTTTGACAATGAAAACTGTAAAATTAACGGCATAGTTCAAAAGAATGTGGGCAAATAGATGAAGGAACATTCAGGAAAACGCAAAGAGCTGAACGCACAGCCCTCCCTCCACACACGGAACAAAAGACAAATAAACATGCTAGAATGCTTCATATTTCTTTAAATAATCATTACTGAACTCTCTTTATTCAACTGTTTGTCAATAAAATTCATAAAAGTAGGCTAGTTAATGTGAATTATATCACTAACATGATAGAGCAGCGTAGTTCTAATAGTGAGTCACATCAGCTGCATCCTTCAAGAGCCGACTGCGTCACAGGTTGACCCTTGACCAAACACGCGGCCCCTTTAGTTACTGTTGTTATGTCCGACAAGCCATGCGGTCTCATGCCCCACATCATGATCTCATGCAGTGAAAAATACATCGCGGAGCAAAGAGGACACTTACAACACGTCGACAGACAAGACAGAGCAGGCTACTTTTGACATGAAGGTTTCATATTTAAAATATTGTAATTTTTTAAAGAGGTTTAAACAATAAATACCATATAGTGGCTCTTTAATATGTCGTGACAGATCGCTTTAGCTACTTCAAGCGGCTCGTGATCCAACCATCTCTTCATACTAGTTCATTCATAGCATCAAATAAACATGAATGAACATCAGAATGTTGTTTGAAGTGTGGAAGACATGAGTACATACAATTTTTGAAGTTCAAGTTCACCAACGTTAATCTACTAACTCCCCTGACTGCTTTGTCGGACAAAATGGCAGATTCAGGGTTATGATTGGTCAGATCGCCTGTCAATCAAACTGTCGGCGAAGGGTCAATTTGAAGGCTCCATCAAATGCTGCCTCGAAATGCGTACTTCGTTTCTCGGGCAATGAAGGATACAAAAGATGGATCCTTCGCAGCCTAGTCTATCCTGTAATTAATTGTGTGACAATGGTGATCCTGTTATGTTTTCAGACAGTTGAATAACTTTGAAAAAAATCCTTCGAAGCGCCACTGAATTGAAATCCGAAAAATCCAGAAGACTAATTTTCAACTAGATTTACTTATGGTGTTTTAAAATGTTTTTTTTTTTTTTTTAATTTGTGTGTAAAAGAAGGTCTGTGGTAAACTTGATGATATTTGGATGTTTTGTTCTTGTGTGAACTGCACAAACTCTCACCCCAAACATTCTTATCTACTTATTAAAAACATATGTTAAATAAATAAACATATCAGCTTCAGAATTCATGTTTTTGATATGGGTGTGTGTAATTTACATTGTAGATCAAAAAGTATCATCAAGTTATACATACTTTATTTTATTCATAAATGGGGGGGGGGGGGCAACCAGTGGCGAATTAGTCTTCCGGGTTTTGACGTGATCCTTGCAGCACTTGATTGTAACACAGTGTTACAACATGCCTCTGTAACTGGAATTTAAACCAGGATAGTATCTTCTGCCATTTAGCTAAGCGTTAAAGAACCTTCTAAACTGCTAATTAACAGATTGGAGATTAAAATAATATCAGATTTGTCTCTGCGAGCATTTGTCAGTTTTAAATAAACACTACTAGTACATACACTACGTTTCATCATGATAGCATGTTTAGAAACGTTTAAACCATGTGTTTTACAGTTAGCCCTGTGCCTCGATCACCCCTACTATCACTGAACCAATGTAGCCTACTGTTTTGAAAGGCAACTTGCTGGTTTGGTATGAGCGGCATGGCAGTATGTCAATGGTAAATTGGCATGATATGACTACAAGGCCAAAGAACTCAAACATATCTTCACATGATATGAATTAACAAATCTGCTATAGCAAATGATTGACTCATGAATATGAATATTAGTTACGCTGCAGTCTAAGAAAATCGGCTGTGACCTGTCGCTGTCTAAAATGTTTACTCTAATATCATATTTGTATTGTTTGAATATTATGTGAACACTCTCTGACAGTGCAATATTTGTATAAAATGTTATTTTAATTTAGAATATTTTATATTCGATATTGAAGATACAGAATAAATAACATGAACTAATAATAATTAGAGTCTCAAAGTATCTGGATGTTTACTAACAGCATCAACGTCTCCAATTTAATATTTATGAATTAAGGATTACATGTCATGAAGTCATTTGTTGCCCCTTCTACTTTAAAATTTTCTGGTGCTGATGAGTACAGGAAAAATCCATGTGTTCTTTCAATAGAAAAATGAAAAAAATTAAAGAATACTTTACATTGGATAACAGCGCTGAAGCATAAGGAAGAGATGGAGTTCTGTATTTAAAACCTAACCAGAGGCTTGGTTTTATTGACATTAGTTGGCAATGTTTTTCAAATTAGATGGGAGGTAATACAAAAAAAATGAAGGCTGAAAATGAACAGAAACTGGAGTAGCACAAATCAGTGGCTTTGTACAGCAGTAATCCAAAAATATTTAGACTGAGCTGCTTATAGAATCATTCCATTCATTTTTTTTAGTTTTTGTGTCATTAATTATGCAGATAAATTGCTGTGGTTTGTTTGCCGTATTGTGCAAAATGCCACGGAACATGGGGAGCCACATTCCGTTTATGCGTGTGTTCAGTAATACGACTAAAATTGGAATACTGCATCTCTTAATTTGATTATTCCTATTCTGAATATGACCTTATTAGCTTGAGGGTAATTAGAAAATGCTGTTTAAATGGAAAATCCTCATTCTTTATGAGACCAATAGTCACATTATTGCATCCCATATAAACCTAGCCAGCTGTTTAAAAATTCAGCATTTAAATGCTCTGTATAAGAGAATCCTGCAAATGCTTTACAGCAGTTGATGAACCTACAAGTGGAACATGACTTAACATCTGGTGCTTTAAAAAAAAAAAACTTTTTATCAGAAATATTCAATGTGCATTTATGCTGTATTGTTTTTGCACATGTAATAAAAGCGAAATGCAAATCTTGACACACTAGCTCACAGCATGAAAAGAATTCTGAATGTTTTTCATGCCCTAAATTTCAGATACTGTCTATGATTTTTTTTAAGGGCAGACATAGTTGTTTTGTGTTTTGACAATTGATCATCCGGTTAAAAATATCCAAAGGGCGTATGCATATGTTCTATTTTTGAGCCTATATTAAGTTACTACTCATAAATTCAGACATACACACTCACACTTTTACTTTCCAGTGAGGAGCCTAAAGCCATTGGGATTGTTCAGCAAAGGATAAGGATTGACTGACAGAGTAGGCAAGAAAGTGAGAGCTAGAATGCTCTGAATACACTTTTATTCCAGCCAGCCACATGGACATGATATCATTTCCCCCATCTTCTGATGAGGGCTGCCATTTCCTCCATTTACTGTGACCTGCCAAGCACATCTAAAAGGCTTTTCACACAATAGAAAGACTTTTTTTTTAAAGAACAATGTATAACCTATTATTGAAACCCAGGAGAGCACAGGTCATGCACACACACTGTAGTTTTTGATGGTGATAAATGTCAAATGCATTGTGTGGTCACATACGAAACGGAACTCAAACGTTAATGGAATAGTGCCGACGCTCTTTCCCTCTTATGTTGTTTTTACTTATTCATTATGTAGCTGGGGGGTGTTATATCAAAAGTTGAAATGAATAGTGCAAATGAACCACGAATCACATATGTTTAAACAGTATGAATCTCTAGTTCCCCTTCTAATTTGCATCTTGAACAGCAATAGGTCTTGCATCGAAGATATGCTCCTTTCCTTTCTTATTCTAAATTTAGCACAAATTGACACCTCCAAACAATTCTTTATAAGGAAAAACACAGCATGAAGCTGTGCTGTATTGCATAAGATTAATTTAATAATCACTTTCCATGTTAATAGTTTGATTTATTTTTTGCACTAAGATATAATTTTGTCTTGTTTGAGGTTCTAGTTTAGAATTTCACAATGTTCAGCTTCCTATACTACCGTTTACACCAGATCTAGAGTACAGATCCGACTTCGGTACAAATTTGGTACTGAAATTTTAAAAATGTAACAATTTGAGCGGATCTGCTGATTGGGCTTTGTGTTCACATGCTCATTGGATATGTCTGTGCTTGGCTTCAAAAACATGTTCTAAATAGTCATTAATGACACTCTAGACCGTGCGCTTACACAGATACACACGGGAGTGTTTGAAATCGGGCGTCTATCGTGGACCAATCCTCTGATAGACACCTGCTTTCAAGCGCACCCTCTTTCACTCTTCTGTGCGCTTTCAAACGCTCCTGTGCTTTGATCGTTGTAGCCAATCACAACATATCCGATTAGAGCGTGAACACAGTAGCCAATCAGAGGTGTTTACGAATCTGCTCAACAGTACTCAAAATGTCACATTTTTAAAATTTCAGTACCGAAGTTGGTACTTTTGGCTACTCTAACCAGTTGTATCAGAAAGACTCAGGAGGTAAGATAATTTAATGATATTTATTAACAAACAGCAAGAAAATATAGTCAGATAAAGTTCTTTGGCGTAGACCCCATCTGTAGCTTAGATCCTGAGGGTTGTGGACTCTGCATTTCCTGCCTAAAGATGAAGACAGGGGTGTAGCCAACCCCCTGAGGTATGGACAGGGACCATCCTGGTGGTGGTGGGGAGGATGGAGGTAAAGGTTGACGTCAGCATCTGCAAACTCAGACATGTGTTAGTACCGATAATGATTGGCTAGATCTAAACTCATAGTGACGTAACATTTGAGTCTTTCTGGCAGAACTTGCGCTAGAGCTTCCATATCTGCATCTAATTTTGCATTCTAAATTGGCACTACATTTGAGAAAAAACTTTGCAACCATTAAATAAAAAGTGTGTGCTATATACAACATCTACGTCATAGCCATTCACAACTCCTCTCCTGTGGGATAGTATTGTGTCCATCAGATACATACTTAAGAATTGCACGGGAAATTTGGACATACTACTCTTTATAGGGCACTAAGGGTAGTAGGAATATTCAGATGCAGGGCAGTTTGTGCAAAATGTCGTAATGGAATGCACTATCTTTAGCACTAGTAATTGTGAAAATTCACAAAAGAAGAAATGTCTCCATGGGTGTGTTTGTCCAT
The DNA here is from genome assembly GCA_038088235.1 of Zacco platypus. NCBI lineage: Eukaryota > Metazoa > Chordata > Actinopteri > Cypriniformes > Xenocyprididae > Zacco > Zacco platypus. Next base: position 14,243,234 of record CM076064.1, on the reverse strand, counting down.
ACAATGGAAGTCTGGTCACTAAAACAGTTTTTTGTGCTTTGCAGAAGAAAGAAAGTCAGGGAAATCCTTTCAGGATTTGTTGCATTTGCAACATCTAGACAAAATGAGGATGTTCATAAATCCTTTGCTTGAGTTTAAGACGGCATTGGCTGCAAGTTGTTTCGTTCTTTACCTGTTGTTTGTCTTAAATTTGCAAAGATTTTTCTTTAAGTAATATTTGCTAGAATATTATAGATCAGTTTTGTACTCTATCGTTGCATAAGCATGGTTAGCATGGTATGGAACATTATTTTTCACATTTGCGATGTTCTGATGTTGAGTAGTAGGCCTGTGACGAGATCTTGTGCCAGGAGATCTCACGATATTAAAATGTGGCAAATTATTGTTATGATAATGGTTTGTGGCAAAACCTTTTACAGTGCTTGAATATTGTTGTCTTTTAATGCATATGATAAATCATTGTAAACTAAAAAAGTAGAACTGAAATGACATTAATTTCAAGATTACAAGATTAAAAGATTTCAAAAATGCACATGCAGACTATTTTTTCCAGTCATAAATTTTGTCATTGAGGATTTCTTAATACTAAAAATCTTGTCTTGTTCTCGGGAAGTGTCTCATCACACCCCTATTGAGTAAGCTAATAAACAGATTAATAGGAATTGTTTTCTGTTTTTCAGTTTCACTATTGAGTTTAATTTGTTTTAAATAATATTTGTAAATGCAATCTGTGCTTTTGCTTCCTATGTAGATAAGGTGTAAAGTGATATTAAAAGCCATCAACAATTTGGTTAAACATTATGATTGACAAATTTGGTTGAGAGGTTTGCTTCAGAATTAGTTGTTACATGTATTTTTTTACAGTTAAAACATACTGTTTTAACTACAATTTTCAGGATTAGTAAAGCAATTAATCTGGAGGAATTTACTTGTCCTTTGAGAGATCAGCAGTGGTAGAGGAGCACAGGCCTGAGAGTGCTGTCAGCATGCTTTGGCCAGATTAAGTTGAAGGCAGTGAGGCGTGGAAAGATACTGGGTTTTTGTGGTAGTGGGAATGTAATTAATTAAAATGCTTGTAATGGCTGCACTGCCGATTATAATGGCAACACTGATATTCAGCCAGCCAGCAATCTGAAGGGAACATCGTCTAGAAAATCACAGCATCAGATTCGTGTGTGTGCATGACCTACTTATGCATGCACACCTCTAATTGTGTGTTTCCTGTTCCTTGGATCCAATTAATGGCCGTAAACCATTTAAATTCAGTCCCTTTGAATCTCTTGTCGATTTAGCAGCTAATGCATTACTGGATGAGTGAGAGAGACTGAAGTTATAGGAACAGATTAAAGAGTTTACAGACTTGCCCTGTTCATTAACAGGCACTTGCACAGGCACTTGATGAAACCAAAACAGCATGTGAACTTTTACAGGCATATGATAAGCTAAAGACAAAACAGAAGGAAACCCCCAATCCAACCCAGAAATATCTCACTATTGCAGTAATGGCTGTACAGTAAAATTAGCGAAATTGGCAATGAAATAGGCTTGATGCTGGGTGATGAAACGGGTGGCAACGAAGAAGACTCAGAGCTGGGCGGAACCAGCAGCGAAATAGACATTGTACTGACTGGGATCAGTGGAGGAGGATAATCATCATCTAGCTCCACTAAATCTTCCACTTGCACAGATGTAGCAACAGCCTCACACACCTGATCAGACTGGGCGGCAGGCTTCAATTCTGGGACGGACGAAGCTGCTGGCTCTGGCTTCATTGTGGGCATTTTCTCTGGCTCTTGGTTCGTGGCAGGTATCGGCTCTGGCACCGGGTCTGCGGTGGGCACGAGCTTTGTATCCGTGGTGAGCATGGACTCTGGGTCTGCAGTGGCCGTGAGTGATGGCATCAACTGGGGATAGGTGCACTGCAAACATCTGAGGATGGCCTCTCTCCAAGTTTCCCCCTTCATGTCAGGTAGGTCCAGTGGACTGTACTGACCCAGTACCATGATTTTAAAGTGTCATCATCAAAACGAGAGTGCTGAGCAAGCTGGCAAATGCATGCTGTATAGTTCGAAATAGGAAGCCCTTCACGGGAGAGGGCAATAAACTTTGCGGCATAATCCATAATCCTTTTGTGGTCTGGGTTTCTGACACGATTTGGTCCAGGATGAAGAGAAAGGTATCCATGCAAAGTAGAGCAAACGTAATTAACCAAAACGCAAGAGAGTTTCAAAGCAACAGTGTGCATTTAAACACAAACAATGGCAGATAATGAGGAACTAAAAAAGAAGTCTATAACAAGATAACAAACTCAATAATAAACAGGTGTGAGAACTCATTTCACCCCAAAATGAAAATTCTGTCATTACTCACCCTGATGTCGTTCCAAACCCATAAGACCTTCGTTCATCATCGGAAAACAAATGATATTTTTGATAAAATCAAAGCGAGTTTTTGGTGAGTCTTCTGGCCTCCGATAAACTGCAACACAATTACCACTTTCAAGGCCTGGAAAGGTAGTAAAGACATCATTAAAATAGTCCATGTGACTACCGTGGTTCAACGTTAATGTTATGAAGCCATGAGAATTCTTTTTGTGCATAAAAGACAATAAAAGCAATGCACTGTTTACTTCATCATCACCTTAGGAGACCGACATGGAAGAGAAGAAATTGTTGAATAAAATCATTATTTTGTTTTGTTTTTTTGTGCACAAAGTATTCTCGTTGCTTCATAACATTTAAAGAATTGGTTCACTTTCAAATGAATGTTACCTCAAGCTATCCTAGGTGTTTATGACTTTCTTCTTTCAGATGAACACAATCATATATATATATATACATATATATATATATATATATATATATATATATATATATATATATATATATATATATATATATATATATTAATAACTATCCTGACCCATCTAACCTTTATAATGGCAGTGAGCGGATTGAGTATGAGAAAGTGCTTCCATCCACATCCATCCATCATAAACGAGTGCTCCACGCAGCTTTGGGGGGTTAATAAAGGCCTTCTAAAGTGGAGCGAGACGTCTTTACTAACGTTCTGGGCCTTGAAATTGTTAATTGTGTTGCAGTCTGTCGGACGCCTGAAGGCTCACAGATTTCATCAAAAATATCTTAATTTGTGTTCTGATGATGAACAAAGGCCTTACAGGTTTGGAACTAAATGAGGGTGAGTAATTTATTTTTGGGTGAACTAACCCTTTAATTAAAAAACATGGTCACTAATGATGAGCCGTTTCATAAGACAACGTTCTCACAACCATGCATTGTCATAATTCATAAAAATGTTTCTGGACAGCTGGCGAGGAACACAGTTTCAACACTGACTCGCACGAGACGCTATGAACCCTGGCAAAAACACATGGAAAGTGAAAGTGACGTGATGTGTAACCAAATATGGTGTCTCACACTCATAACATGTGCTCTGCATTTCACCCATCCAAGTGCACACACACAGCAGTGAGTATTGAACATAGAGCAGTGGGCAGCCATTTTTGCTTCGGCGCCCTGGGAGCGATTGGGGGTTATAGGTGCCTTGCTCAAGGGCACCTCAGTTGTGGGTAATGAGTGGAAGAGGGCACTGTAAATTCACTCCCCCCACCTACATTTCCTGCCGGTACTAACACTCGAACCCACGACCTTCGGGTTACAAGTCCGACTCTAACCATTAGGCTGCGCTGTCAGAAGCAATCAGTGCATAAAATAAATGTACCAGAAAACTTAACATTTTGCATTTTTTTTTTTTTTTTTTAGCAATTGTTCAAAGCAGTTTCACGATTTTAATCATACACTACCCCCAGCTAACCATTTTTTTTTCTTGGATTTACGTAATTCATGTGGGTCATACTTCTCACGTTTAAAAATACGAAAATCTGCATAAATTGAGAAAACACATCCCTGCTTTTACTTGCACAAAGATGCGTAACCAGAAACAATATGCGAAAATCCACTTTAAAAAAAATGGAATAAACAATGTTTGGAGAGCATCTACCTGGACAAAATCTGTTATAAATATATAAGTTAGGTAACAATGTTGCCAATTAAAGTTGAAAAAGAAATTGTTACACTTTTTGTCAAATCTAATAATGTATTTTATTGGACAAAAATGTGGGTAGTGCAGAGTGAGTCATCAATTTTTGGTCCATTTTCATAGAGAAATAATTTAAATCAAAATAAGATAGCATGCTGTCTTGTACACTACTATTTAAGGATCAAAAGATTTGTTTTAATGTAAACAAAGTCTCTTATACTCACCAGCACTGAACATTTTTTGATTTGTGCTGGCAAATCAAAATAGTCAGCAGCCATTACTGCAGTCTTCAGTGTCACATAATCATTCAGAAAGCATTCTAATATCCTGATTTGGTGCTCAAGAAACTTAGGATTGTATCATCAATACTGAAATCTGTTTTGCTCCTTAATACTTTCATGGAAACTGATACATTTGCTGCAGGATTTTTTGGTGAATAGAACGTTCAAAAGAACATTGTTTATTTGAAGTGAAATCTTTTGTAACATAAATGTCTTTACTGTCACTTGTTGTAAAGCACTTTGTCAGGGTAGCGTAATGGTTAAGAAGATGGGCTGCTAACCAAGAAATTGCGTATGCCACCCAGCCTTATCAGCATTTTGACCTTGAAGTGAGCACTAGCTTCAGGGCTACTGTCCCAGCAATTAATGTACTGTAAGTCACTTTGATTAAAAAGCAGCTGCTAATGGCACGTAACTACAAATGACATTTGAGAGACTCATAAACTCGGGCTTTCCTTTCACAAGCTGTAGACCTTTTTGTAAAAAAAGCCAGACATTGATCACATGACTGCAGCTATGTCACCGAAAACTGTGTTTATTTGATGATAAGATGTAAGGTGTCATACCAACTTGTTTTGCCATTTCTTTCAAGGGGGTAAAAAGGTGAGCGTTCTGCCAGAGGACACCCATTCCAGATTGACAACTCACTTTATCGTGGGCACCATGTGCAACGGTCTCATCAGTCATCGAGATTTTCGGCTCCTACCTGACAGGGGTCGAGGAGGACTGATTTGTGTCACCTCCGCGTCTGTGTGTGTATGTATGTGACTGCCACAGAGGGCCCATCTCACAGTCTGTGCATCTGACAGGGTTGTTCAGGTTCATTTGAATTACACAAGTCCTCTTGATTTTTGATTCATCTGAGAGCGCCAGAGCATTCCAGCTAAGATCCTTAGAAAGAACAAACATGCTTTGCTAGTTGAGAGAGTGAGCTCATGTCAAAAATATAGGTATCCATGTTTTAGACTACGTGCATTTTAGAGGAATAGTTCATCCAAAAATTAATAGTGTCATTACTTTATCATGTTGTTCTAAACCATAAATCAAAGTAGCCTATACTGTATGACTCATGCACTATATTCCATTTTTTTTTATTTTTTTTTTGCCAAAGCCAGATTTTTGTGATGAACACTGGAACACTTTTTCCCTTTTCAAGTGGGTTGTTACTGTTTGGATCATTAAGACCGTGTGAATCATTCTGACTGGTTTTGTGAACTTGATTGATTGAAAATATTTGATTTTGTTCTTCTATGAGACATCTCTACTTCTCTGATGAACTATTAAGACTGCGAAAAGGAGAGCTAGGGGAGGAATGGAGATATTTTTGGTCGTTCTGTTTTCGCCCATTTTGGACCGTTCCTTGTACAAAATTATTAAATGGCTCCAGAAGACTTTAAATATATTGCATGAGTCATATACACCAGAGGCTTATAACTGGGGATAATTGAAAATTTGAGAATAAAAAACAAACAAATTTATATGGGTCAATGACATGACGTGCATATTTGTGTGTCCAAATGCATTGTTGTGCAAATTCACGTCATGCATCAGTTTATTCTATAAAACCTGCTTTAATTCATTACATTGAAATAACAAATACTATTTCATGTTTTGGTATTTTAAACTCACAAATTGTCTGGTGGCAAATGAACAGACAAAGAAAAATATTTAAAATGATATTATAATAATAAAATTCAAAATAAAATAGTATGCGATTATTTAATGTTTGAAACATTCCTGTAATCAAATTTGATAAATCTGTCTAATATATAAAGGCCAATTATTCAATTTAGCTACATTTTTCCTTATACATTGAGTCTTTATATATGAAAATATATAAGGTCCTTGACAACTCCAGGTCTTATTCACTTTTATTACATTGACGTGGCAAAAAAAAAAAAAAAAACAACAATGAAAAAGTCAGTCATACAGGTTATGAATGGCATGAGGGTAACTGATAACATGAATTTTATTTTTGACTCTAAGTCAACAATCTAGAATTGAAAACTATTTGCATTCTAAATAATGAACAATCATGCAGGGGTCTATAATGAAGATAAAACAAAAACAGCATGATGCAAAATGTGATGTGTAGCATAGAAGTGGCTTCGCTCTGAGAGAGTCTGAATAATCCATTTTTTATGTTTAATTTCAGCTTTGTATTATGAAAACATTTTCATAGAGTGCGAGAGAGCCTTGGGCCACAGTTGCAATCTATGCTACACACATTAAGGGTGCATTAAAAGAAATAATTTTTTTTCCCTAAATTACTAATTTCTCATCTTCACTATAATAGCCAATATTAAGCTCAAACAAAGAAGAAAACAGAAAACAAGAAACGAAAAAGGTAAAGACTCATCTTCTTATATTTCAAGCATTTGAAGCTGCTTTTAATCAGAACATTGGTGAGTTGGCACTCTCACGCTTGGACACGTCCCCGAAGAGAGTCTATTTCAGGGACTCTGAAGAGGACATCAAGTCAGAAAGCAAACGGAGGACTTTGTCGAGCTGGCCACAACTTTGCGTTCACAACAAGGACATCAAGAGACCAGGTTTTCATGCACCTTCCAATCACTCCATTACAAAGACATTTGGACCCTTACAATTGATATTTTGACTCTGTTCTTGGAGACATGGGAGTTGTGTATGAGGCACCATTGGCATCGAAATCCAGTTTCAAGTCTATTTGGAGTAGTTTAGGCCATTAAAATTGAGTTTTCTTTAAGGGCACATGTAGAAATTACATCAAGCCTGGCCCCTTAAGAATAAAAGTCTCTACTGATTTAGTGGTGTGGTATTTAAAAGGTCTTTCGTGGTCATTTGATCATGTAGAGAGGATATTGATGTCTTCATGATGTCATCTAGGCTTCTTGTGAGATCAGTCAAATGTGTTTTGGTCTATTTGACCAAAGATAATGGCTGCAATTCGTTAAAACAAACTGTCCGTTGTGCACCATTCCTAGGATTTTTTATTTTATTTTTTTTTTTACTTTTGTGAATTTTTTTTCTTTCATATTGCTGGACAAAAAGCGTTTGTGGCTGTGGGCATGTGCTGCAGTGTTGAGATAACGAGAGTGAACCTTCTTTCTGTTCGATCACTATGCCGCATTTGATAGTCGCTCGGCCTTTGTCTTTGTTCTGCACTGCAAAAGAATGAACACTTCAAAATCTAGAGATGCTATTTTGTCCTTTATGAGAGATACTCCTGCTGATTTTTCTCATCCGTGAGCCGAATTTTTCCCTCTCAGATACCCCAGATGTCATGCATTGGGGCCCCGGGGAACATGAAGGCTCACGTGGACACATAGAATGATCCGCCCCTTGCCTTTTTCTTTCAGACTTAAAATTTTTACCATGTGCATGATAAAACAAGTAATTCCCATAGACTTCAACTGAAGCAGCACAAAAAATAGGGACCAGAACATCAAGATGTGGAGGAGCTCTTTTGACTTGGGCCGGTAACTAAACAAGCTAACAAATACTCTGGAAACCTCAGTAAATGCATGCATGCTAAAAAAAACCCCCAAAACAACCAGAACACTGTAGTAACACTTTGGCAACCACCCACACTTGAGAATTGTATCACATTCTATAACCACTCCGTTTCTTCAGAAAATGTAAAAATCTAGCGCTGATACGGTCAGATCGGTTTTAGTTATATTTCCACTTGAGCTTGATTCGGCACGGCACGATTCCAAACCGTTTTCACCTTGTAATTCTCCAGAACTGTACTGGTAGAATGTGTGAAATGATGCCGCTACTCAGGACTGATTACTGGCAGCCAGGCAACAGACAAGTGCGCCATCTGAGCGAAGTTAATAAGTTAATAATAAACTTAAAAGAAATATCTGATCATCCTCTTTAACGCTGTCTCTATTTACACCTCATATAGGTCTATAGAATCTTGCGTTACCAAGGCACGACTGATGCATTTGTATTCATTTTACAGTGGGAAATGAAACCATGGTCTTCTGGTCTTGTTTGTTCTTACTGTTGCTTCAGGGTAGTTCCACTATTGAGAAGTTAAAATGAAAAGATCCTTGACCTGGGCAAGCAGGAACCCTTCATGTTGAGAGCGAGAGAGCAACATGAAGTGGCTGTTCAAAGTAAGGCCAGTTGTAAATAAGTATGGATTTCCTGCCTTTTTCTCAACTTACTTTTTTATGTGTCAACTAGAACAAGGATTCCCATTCAGTTTTTATAGATACAAGCAGTTTTGCCTTATAAACATCAGCCTCATTTGATACCTTGATACACTTGAGAAATCTATCTGGCTTTAAGACCAATTGGATTTAACTGTACTGTGTTCTCTGGTGAGAATAATACGCTCTCGGTCTCAGTTTATCTTTGGGGAGATTCAAATTCAAAATCACTTCATAAATTGGACCTTAATTCTTAATTTAGATTATTATAATTGTGTATCTTTGTATGCTACTTCTGTTAATTTTGTTTTACAAGGCTTAACCTTGATTTGTCAAACTGCAAATCAGAACTGTTGTAGAGAATAATTAAATGTCAAATGTGAGCTTTTAATATATCACCGCTTTCCATTATTGGTTTGATGGGACTCCAGCTACAACAGTTGGGAGTTCTTCACTTCCATTACAGAGAGGTTAATTCACCCTTTGCAAACAGTTTGATTGACAGGTGATCTGACCAATCATAACCCCAAATCTGCCATTTTGTCTGTCAAAGCAGTCAGGGGAGTTAGTAGATTAACGTTGGTTGAACTTGAACTTCAAAAATTGTATGTACTCATGCGCTTGAAACATTCCTTCTGATGTCCATTCATGTTTATTTGATGCTGTAAATGAACTAGTATGAAGAGATGTTGGTTCACGAGCCGATTGAAGGAGCTACAGCGATCTGTCACGACACATTAAAGAGACACTATACGATATTTATTGTTTAAACGTCTTTAAAAAATTACGATATATTAAATATGAAACTGTTTCATATGTCTGTCGACATGTCAGTGTCCTCTTTGCTCCGCGATGTATTTTTCACTGCGTGAGAACATGATGTGTGGCGTGAGAGCGCATGGCTTGTCGGACAAAGCAACAGTAACTGAAGGGGGCGGGTCTTTGCGAAGGGTCAGTTGGGACACTAGCTTAAAGTGAAAGTTTACCCCAAAAATGAAAACTCACCATTTACTCACCCTCATGTTGTTCCAAACCTAGTTGCCTTTCTTTTTTGGAACACAAAAAGAAGATATTTTGAAGAATGTTATTTTGGACCACATTCACTTTTGTTGAATTCGCAAAAACCACAGAAGTCATGAGTTGTTATGTGTGTATATTTGTATTTATTTTTATTTTGTACGCTTATTTAGTTCCTTATCATTCTCCTGTCGGGTTGTAAGGATGTATATGCCACCAAGTAAGGGCGGAGAAGGAAGTGACAAAAATGAACAAATATCTGCATTTGTGGTTACTGTTTTTTGACAACTTCATTAATTTTGCTTGGATTTTCGTTTGCTTGTATTATGAACTTAATTTAGAAATACTTTTGAAATGGAACTTTTTGCTTTTAATAAACAAAATTAATTTTGGAATGAAAGATGGCGTTTGGAGTGGAATGCATGCAAAATAGGCTAATCGCTTTACCTGAATCCACGGCCTACTAAGAAAGGCCGACACAGTGACTGAAACCTTAAATAAGACCAAGATCTGTGAGTGTCCTCAATCTTTGCTCTTTGCAGCCATTTTGAAAGAAAATGTCTTCTTTGAAATGCTAGTGTATCAGAGAAAGAAAAGAAAAAAAGTGCTTTATAAAAGGTCATAGTGAGGGCTTACTGAAGATGGATGCAAGATGGTAATCATTTGCATTAGAAATATGACTTGCACTCTATTCCAAAGCCTTTCCGACCTTAATGCCAATATTATTTACCTCAGACTAGCCCAGTGTTTCTTTTCTTTTTTTTTTTGCAGTTAAATGCAAATGGACTGCTTGATCAAACAAATTTTCAGGGAAGATGTTTGTTTTGCTGTAGTTTTTTTGTTATATATATATTTATATATAAAGGTTAATGTATTTCAGGGGTCTGCAGTAGACAGGCATTTCATCCTTTCTGTAAAATAGACATTTTCTGATAAACTTTAAACTGTTTTTTGATTGTTCTTGTTTTAGCTGGCTGAAAGTGTCCAAATAATCATCTAATCTCGAATCACGCTGGGTAGACTGCTGTTATTCATTCATTGTTTACTCTAAGGAAAAACATCTACTGTGTAATTCCCGTTTACCGTTTTCTACAAATGACCTTCATTTTCTTGTGTTAACTCTGGACCCTTCAGTAGCCTGACTGAAAACATGTCCCTGTGTAGGTTCATCAGAAACCAGTGGTCTTTGAGGTCACTGCTATCTTCCTTTGTTACATGACCAAAGCTACAATCAATTGCTGGGATCTTTTCACAAACAGCTGAATCAGCTCTAAGCTTGTTTAATTCACAGGACAGTAAACTCCAATAATCGCTATTCCAATAATTTGTGCATGACTATCATATTAGCAAAGGTCACAGTGAAGAGCCTTGCTTCCTTGACTTGACTTATTGGTCTGTTGAAATATCCGAGCTTCAATTTCCATGCTGCTCTATACAGAGTTATTTTAGTTGAATTTATAATTTAGTTTTTTTCTCCATTATTTGCTAGTTTTTAGTTTTCACAATTCAGTTTTTGTATATAAAACAAAATATATATATATATTATATATAATATTAAATATATATAATTTTTTTTTTTTTAATAATAATTTGTTTAATGCAGGTGAACTCCAAAGGTTGATTTTTATAAAATACAATATGTCAAAAACTACAAGTTTTATATATAATGCATATTCAGGTGCTAGTCTTGATGGTTTGTCAAGCATGAGTCGTCAAGAATAGTCTTTATGATGAAGCTTGACAGTTAAGATTAGTTTGACGATTTCCAGCCTAAAAGCTTTCCAAAACCTGCCCACTGCAAGAAACTCCCACCCAAAACATTCGCTGCCAAAATACTGTGATTTAATTTCCAAGTCACCTGAGATTGATAAGGACCATTTTTATCACCTTAAAATAAAATATTGATGACAAAATGAATCAATGTTTCAATACATTCAACAATGAAAGAAGAAAAACGCATCAAAACATGACAAATACATTAAAACAGAATATGTCCAAAAATGTCCAAACAGTTAAACTATGCCAAAACAGCAGTCAAAGACTCTGCACATGCAAAACTGATTCATTGTTGAGTCAAACCTCTTCCAGCCACTGCCAGGGATGAGTATACCAGTGTCCAGTCTGGACAGTTTAAAAGTTTCAGATGTCCTGGACTGGTCAGGCTAATGCGCACGCTGGACAGGAGTAGTCCCTTTTCTGACAGATTGTCAGCTGATTTCTAATCGCAGAGTTATAATTATATTTACAAAGCCCACCACATTTTAAGAGTTGGGTCGTTCTCCCACTCAATACCATGCAACTTATATTTAGGCCACTTCATTGCAATCAAAATCTGATGAGTCATCACTTCTCACCAACACATGGCAAATTGATTAAAAGTCTCCCTCACCTTGCCCTCATTGGCAAAACTGAACTAAAGTGTAACGTCTAGTTTTGGTTTTGTTTGTCTTTGTCATGTTTCATGTTTATGTTTTGCCATTTGCTCCCTCATGTCATGTTTCCTTTGTTTGTCATGTGATTCTGCCATGTGCTTCTTGTCATTTGCCTCCCTTGTTTCGTGTCATGTTTTCATTGGTTTAATCATTGTTCACAGCTGTTCCTTGTTTGTGATTTAGTCCCATATTTAAGCCCTCATGTTTGCCATGTTCCTTGTTGATTATTGTCCCTGTAACCTCTGTGGTAGTTTGTATGTTATTCATGTTATCCTAAGCCATGTGAAGACTTTATTTTATGCTGGATTTGTTATGTTTAATTAAATAAACTGCACTTGGATTCTCACTACGACCTGCCTGCTGTGGAACTCCATTTCACAAGGGTGGTGTTAAGGAAAAATGTGTTGATGTCTGCACCATGCTATTTTTCTGTGATACTTTCCTTATTATACATGTTTTCAAATTAAAATAACATGAATAAACAAAGAAGCAAAAAACAGCCCAATTTTTATCCACCAGCCTTATGCATTTTTCTCTGGTCCAACCTGGACAAAAGAAGCCCAATAGGACGGGAACTTGCCCAGTCTGGAAACGGGGGTTAATCTAGTCAAAGTAATTCTCCCAAAATTGAAATTGCTGTTATCCAAAAACTTAATGACAAAAGCCTATAAAAGTTGAAAAAAGTCTGTGACTTGTGTGACTCGCACTTTATTCCAAGTCTTTTGAAGCCTTAAGATACAGTAGCTTTGTGTCAAGAACAGACCGAAATTACCTGTCATGCATAACTCCGATATGTCGATAAACTTTCCTCAAAAGCTGACGTTTATCTTGAGTGAAGCCACAATCTGAATAAAAGGGTCACAATCGAGCTTTTGGAGTAAGTGACAGTTTTGGTATTACTTCATGAGTCTTTTTTTCAGGGCCGTTAAATATTGAGGAGGAAGGCTGAGGTCCTTTGATCAATGGCGACGTTGTGCATGACAATTAGGAATGATGAATAGGCGTGCTCTCTGACATGAATCTGAGATCTTGAATAATTGATTTAAAAAAGAAACATCAGATGTAGGAATCCAAAAGTCGGGCCATCAGTGTCAGTGGGTGATCTATGGAGAGCAGACTAAGAGTCCATTTCCCTCAAGTCCACTGGGAGACTGTGAGATGAACGGCCTGGAGGAAGTAAGCAAAGAGTGGGCATTAAAGAAAGAAAGGGGCCGGGACACCTCTCTGTCTTTCCTTTTGTCTCATCTGGCCAGTTTTAAGCTTCTCTTTTGTATCCCTTTAGGGAAACTGTTTAATAATTAATTTATTGTTGCTTGATTTTAACCCTTGATTTAACTCTGTGTTGAAAACCCAAACAACTTTAATGTTCCCAGTCAAAAATTTCCATTATTATTGAAATTGCTTGTAAACCGCTTGTTATGCTATATTATCTCCAAATATTATCACAGTGTACTTGGTGATAATATAGCATAGTGAGATATTTCTAAGATATTTTTTGTTGGGAGGTCATTTTTGTGGGAACACCACAACTGCAACTAGGTGGGGGAAAAATTCCCAAAAAAGTACAAAAATTATCCAAAAAGTTTTGGGAAGTTGGTTATGGGAGGAAAGTCAGGAAGTTTAATCCAATGCAATAGAAACACAACCTGAAGACAACATAAGGGTTAAAAAATAGAAAAAAAGTCCCACACACTTTGTTGTTGTTGTTCTTCATTCTTAACAGGATCCATGTACAAAATAATCCATATACGAATAGTTCCTATAGACGTATCAGGGTCACACACGGGACTATTCAAATGTAGCAGGTTGCAGAAGGTCGAACGTACTTTACTGCTAGAAATAAATAAATCCCACGTGCCTTTTTTCAAATGTATTGTATTGTACAGTATCAGCTGTCCTGTGCCGAGACTTAAACAGTAGCATTAGTTACACAACGCTATTTTCGAAGACACCGTTTAGACTGCATTGCTTTATCACATATTTAACAAAAGGACCCAACTGCACTTTCCATGTGCTCTTCAATATCTATTTTGATTGACAGCCATACTCAAGTGTCTTTCAGTATCATGGCAAGAAGAAAAGCATGAGGTCAGATCAATAATCTTTCTGAAACACAAATGCTGGCGATGGCTGGAGAAGGTCAACGCCTGCACACCATAATCTCTAGATCAGTCGCGATTTGCGTTTTATTCAGGAAATTACCTTGAAAACCAAACAAAGTTGCTCTAGAGTTGGTTAGATACAATGGTGGTAATGAAAAGGGAGAATGGCCCTTTGAATCAGTGCTGCTTTTCCCCTCTGCTCTGCTTCTCTACCTTAAACTTTAGAAATCATTTCAAAGGTCTTGCACTCTGTGCAACTCGGTTTTTAGATTTAATGGATTTTATTGACCATAAAGTGTATTGAACGTAGTGCACAATGGAAAAATTGTATTAACTCATAAATATATTGAAGGTCAGATATTTTTTTTTGTGATTAAACAAGATAAACAAATGTATTATTTATTTATTTATTTGTTTCCCAGAGGAGGATGAATTTCCTCTTTGAATCTTGGATCCTTGAATCATGGAGCTTTTTTTTGCAATTGTATTCTTTGTGCTTGTATATCGAAAGTTATATTGGTTTCAAAGAAAGTACTGAAAGTACTGTATTTTAATGCAAACTGACTAACAACTCCTGTCTCATAAGGCTTAAAGTAAGAGGCCTTAATGATCTACAGTTCTTGCTGTGTTGTATTATAATACAAACCTACTAATCACTTTTTTCTCGTAAAGCTAAAATGAGAGGCTTTAATGATCTGCATGAACTGCGTCTCATTCCTATAATGTGTCCTCTGCAGTGTCTGATACTACAGTAGATATGCAAATCGGCATATTAGAATGATTTCTGAAGTTTCGTGTGAAACTGAAGGTTGGAGTACTGATGCTGAAAATTCAGCATAAATGTATTTTTAACACTTGGTGAGTGTTAAAAATACAACAGTAAATAATAATGACAGAATTTACACTTTTTAGGACTGTGCCTTTAACCTTACTCATTCAAAGGGTTAGTTCACCCCAAAATGAGAATGAAATGTCATTAATTGCTCACCCTCATGTCGTTCCACACCTGTAAGACCTTCGTTCATCTTCGGAACACAAATTAAGATATTTTTGATGAAATCCGATGGATCATTGAGGCCCGCATTTACAGCAAGCTAATTTACAGTTTTAATGTCCAGAAAGGTACTAAAACATATTTAAAACTATAAAGTTCATGTGGTAAACCTTAATGTTATGAAGCGACGAGATTTGATTCACGCTCAACCACTGATTCGAAACAAAAGATTTGTAAAGCTTCGAAGCTTCATAAAGTAGTATTTGAAATCACCCATCACTTGATATTTTTCAATGAAGCCGTTATTTTGTTTATTTGGCGCACAAAAACTATTCTCGCCCCTTCATAACATTAAGGTTTAACCATTGTATTCACATGCACTGTTTTAAATATATCTTTAGTACATTTCAGGGTGTTTGAAAGTGTAAATTAGCTTGCTGTCAATTCAGGCCTCACTGAGCCATCAGATTTGATCAAAAATATCTTAATTTGTGTTCCAAAGATGAATGAAGGTCTTACGGGTGTGGAACGACATGAGGGTGAGTAATTAATGACAGAATTTTGGGGTGAACTAACCCTTTAAGTATAAACCCATGCAGGCTTTGATTTGAATCAGGTACAGTATGTTACCATGGCAGACATCTGAACAAACAACAACAAAAAGTATTTCGATATCACTCAATTATTTTGCTCCTTGTGAGAAGGCTTGAAGAAATCTCCTGCTGAGGCCTTGCAGGTCCCCGCACTTTACCGACACAACATCTCTGACCTACTTCAAACATCGTGTGCAAGGGGGAGAAAAGGATACAACACAAAACAAACACTCAAGCTACTCTCACTATCTTCTCGTACCGCTGATAGATGGTTTATTCCACGGGGATTGCGAGAAGCCACCAATCTGCTCTCTTTCTTCTGCACATAAACACCTCAGAGACAAATATGAAGTCTCATGCTGTCTTATCCCACACCCTTCTTCAAACCTCTTTGAAAAATGCACAAACACCCTGTTTTATAGCAGTTTTCTGTGCCATGCACCTGAGGGAGATTTTACACTGTGTCAATTAGAGCGCGTAGGCTTGTGTGTTCCTTCTTCTTTACCATGAGGGAATAATTAAGACAAGCCTTCAATACACAGCGTTCCACATCATTCTCGGTCCTCAAGCTATCATAAATATTGATTTTGAGGAAAACTGCAAATTCCTGTCTCAAAATGCTGCAGGAGAATGAAGCAACAAGCTTATTTATGTACTTTTTTTATTTGTTAACCGCTAATTAAGACCTAATAATTGAGCAAATAGAGACATGCTGTGATTTTAAATATGCTTTGGGACAAAATCACTAAACAGTTGTACCACTTTTGAGTACTGTGTTTTAGCACAGAAAACATCAGCGATGTGGTCCGTCTGTTGAGATGAGTCTGCCTTGGACCCCGGGGTGTATCCTTTTACGATGCCCTTTCAAACTAATTTGGATTCTCAAACTTTTTTGTCAGCCGAATCCCTTTAACGTAAAATGTTTGCCTGAGGTATCCCCTGAGAGTTTAAGTTAATATTTCGGCCATTTACATGTCCACGGTTCTCTGATATCAGTTTATTTTTAAAGTATATATTTTCATTTTCATTATTTAATTATTTATTAGCATTTGAACACATGGACCGCCTGCTTTACCCTCAGGAACCTTAGTTTGGGAAACCTAATCAGTTAGCTAGTATTCTCATGCGGTTCAAAATGTGAGCTCACTAAAAAAAACAAATAGAATAAACAGAGCAATTGCAAGAGGGTCTTCGTATTTTGGTGCTCGGGCCCTAAAACATAATAAATGGATTTGATTATATAATATTAAATGATTACAATTTAAAAGACATTAAAGTTTGCATAAAATGGAAGTTGCGATAGTCCCCCCTCCCCCATCTGTGATGTATTAGTGAAATGGCTTCTTTAACAACAACAACAACAACAAAATGTAGAATGGGGGGGTATTACAGAAAACAAGGTTAACTTACTATCACATATACCCTGAACTCTTAGTTGACTAACCCAAACCTTGCTTATTATTATTATTATTGGTATGCTCATTCCAAAAAGGGAGGGAATAAGTTCAGCAGATCCAGAGTATGTCCCCGGTTAAGACACAAGACCTTCTCAACCGAATCGAAGTTTTAAAATGGAAACAGACACTAAGAAAAAGCACACCATTCTACTTCCTTCATATTCTTTTGTTTAATGCCGATTTACAAAACCTACTCAGTGTATGTACCCACCTATTTGGTGGTTGTGTAATATTTTTTATAATTAAGTAAGTAATAATTAAGTAAGTAAGGAATAATTAAGTAATCTTTATTCCCTGAGAATAAGAGTTATATTGTTTGTTTGATGCTAAATATTTAATAAGATATCACATATGTACTTTACTATAGACATTGTAGTATAGAAAACGTCCTGTTATAAAAAGGAAAAAAAACCCCAGATCCATGTGTGAGATTACAATAAAATAAATACATATATTAGAACTGAATAACTGTATAACTGTAACTATATAACAAATTTAGCTACATTAATAAAACTATTAATTAAATAACACGCATCTGAATACCTCTTAAGCACCTAACCCTGGTTCATGAGCTGCTCCAGAGCAGCTATGGCTTCTTACAGACCCTGAAAGTTACCTCCGTTTCTGGAACCGAAAGTTTACATGGCTTACATGCTCTTAAACATACCTGGGTATATGTCACATAACCTGCTTTCTGGAATACCCCCCTGGTCTTTATTTTGCAATAATAACACTGCAATATTCCATAAAAATTAAGAAATGACCATTTTGAGTTCATGGTGAAATTTGTTAGATTTAAAAATCTTAATAAAGTAGTTCATAATTTGGGGATTTTTAATCAGGCACTTGATAGAGCGAGTACAGATTAAATATTCTTTCAGCCATTGAAATCAATTTGGGGTCCTAGGCAGACTCAGTTTAACAGGACAACCGAATTGTTCATGACATCATTGTTGTAGATATTTAAATGAAGTCATTACCATTCGTTATCATAAACTGGGCCGTGCTAATTGCATTTGTGCCATTACCTACTTTCCACAGTACTGTAAAGTCTGGCTCTAAAGCAAAGCAGACATCACATATGCAAATAAACTGACATTTGTACCCTGTTGAGGTGAATTTGGTTTAACTCATGGGCCTTGTACTGAAATTCAAATGAGGAGACAGGAACATAATATTTACTGTGGAGTTTTAATCAGGTCAGTACAACAGACAAACAAATTCATAACACTGCAGTCAGGGAGTCAGGCTCTTTTGAAGTGACTAATAAAGTTACAGACATAATGTTGGGGTGACCATATTGTGCTTTTCAAAAAAAAGAGGACACTGTCGGGAAGACCTGGGCAGTGGGGTCACTTAACCCCCTATTATTCTTTAATCATAAAAACTGAAATAAAATCGTTAACATTAGTTAATGCCTATTTAGTGCATTTGGAATAATTAATCTAAATTTAAACAGGGCTGGGTAGGTTACTTTTAAAATGTATTTCACTTCTGATTACAAAATATATGCTTTAAAAAGTAATTTGTAACGTATTTCGTTACATTACTCAAGTTTAGTAACTTAATCTAAATACTTTAGAATACTTTGGGATACTAATAAGTGTGGAACAAACACAAAAAAGGTAATTGCACGTAATTGCGAGTTTATATCTCACAATTCTGACTTTTTCCCTCAGAATTGCAAGATATAAAGTTGCGATTGCGAGTTATAAAGTCAGAATTATGAGATATAAACTCGCAATATTGAGAAAAGTCAGAATTATGAGATATAAACTCGCAATATTGTGAAAAGTCAAAAATATGAGATATAAACTGACAATATTGAGAAAAGTCAAAAATATGAGAAATAAACTTGCAATATTAAGAAAAGTCAGAATTATGATATATAAACTCACATACTTAATTCACAATTGCAAGAAAAAAAGTCAGTATTGACTCTCCCAATTCTGACTTCACAACTTGCAATTGTGAGTTTAAATCTCGCAATTCTGAGAAAAAGAAGTCAGAATTGTGAAATGCAAACTCACAATTGTGAGGGAAAAAAAAACAAATTGTGAGAAAAAGTAGCAGTGACGAGTGAATTATAAAATGACTCACAAATCTCAGTCGTGGATCATCCAGGTCATGACAGGACAGTTAAGTTGACAGTTGGGCAATTTTTTTATAAATTCAGTCATTTTGTCTTGTTCAGGACAGTAGTAAATAAAAATATTTTTTTTTGATGCCTCTTAAAAGTATTATAATGTTGATGAAACTTAACTCCACTTTTTCAGACTGTCAGAGTCAGAGAATCACCAATTGCTGTTTAAATGACATTAGAATTTAAAGTAATCACTTTGGTAATCTAACATACTGTAACTGTAAAGTAACTGTAGTAACTGTTAAGTAACTGTAATCTGATTACCATCCATTTAAAATGTAACTGTAATGAAATACAGTTACTCAAATTTTGTATTTTAAATACGTAACTAAGTTACTTGTATTTCGTTACTCCCCAACCCTGAATATAAATATACTATACTGTCAAAAAAAGAGATGATGCTGCAATGTATATTATAAGAAAATTAAAGTGTTTTTGACTAGGGGTGCCTTGACTAAAGATTTTTCTGGTTGACTAGTAGTAAGCGATAAGTAGACTAATCGCACAGTTTCAGAATTTTCTTTTTTTTTTTTGACACCCTCAACTTTACAGAGAGAGACCATGTTTGCTTTCATTAACATTTTGTTGTTATTGTGAGTGCACACAAATAAAAGTAGACTCTTCACAGATTCAAAAGATGTATCAGAGATGAGATGATCATACTTCGCACAAATACTTTTTTTCTGGGTTAGTGTTAAAGTAAGCGGTTGCTGTTACTTACATGTTTCAGATGATAAGCCATATTTGAGGTTGATGAATGAGAGACAGGTGTTTGGATGTCCTGCCCAATGTACAGTTAGTCGACTATTAGAGGGCCGCCCTATTTTTGACCTCGGATGCATGTAAACCTATTGTAGGAGACAAAAAAAACACAATTATGAACCTTTAAAATAGCATAAAAGAGGATGTATGGCCACCGTGATAATGTCAGGACACATTTGCAGTGTTCAAAGATTTATTTCATGTAGATTAGTGGGGTCTCGCATCTGATTCTTTGACAGTATCATTTATATCATTTTCAAGGTGGGATCCTCCTGCCATGTCTGATGTTTCAAGATTCAAGAACGTTTTTACTTTGATTTTAGTTTAAGTTTGATCAAGGACAATTCAGTATTTCCTCCATAAGAACCAGAGAACTTCATGCGATGAATGCTGTCTTTGTCTCGATAACACAAAACTTTTTTTTTTTTTTTGGCTTTTGTAATTCATTTCCAGGGCCTTTTGGCCTTGAGGCACCTCCAAGCGAAGCAAGATTGTTTCATACGTGCTTCAGACAACTCACCCCACTAAGTTTATGAATCATTGAGCGCACTTTCCTCTTTTTGCTTTGGAGTGTTTCACTCTGAAGAGATCTTATGTTGTAAAACATGCACTCCACAAAGTGTGCCCTACTCCTCTCCAAGTGGGTGTTGGATTCTGATCTGGTTGATATAAACATAGTTACTGACTTCAAGATATCAAGAAAGTGTTGTCATCATTTACTCATCCTCGTGTCTTTTCAAACCTTCTGCTGAAATTGTAACAACTGCTTTGTTCAATATTGGACCCCACTGACTTTCATTATACAGACAAATAAAAACATGGAAACCCTTTTCGAAATATCTTCTTTTGTGTTCCACACAAGAAAGCATGTCGTGCAGGTTTGTAACAACATGACAGTGAGTAAAAGATGACAACATTTTCATTTTTACTTGAACTTTCCGTTTAAGGCGTTTTGCTACTAATGTGAGGCATGAAGAAATTGTGGGTAGCAGCAGCACCAGACCAGCATTTATCTGTGGAGCTTGGAAGCAAACAGCTGGCTCCTGGAGTTTGGACTGGTCTAGCCCAGATTGGCATGAACAGTGGCGACAGATGCTTGGAAATATTAGGAGCCCAAGAGATGAGAGACTGAAGGAAGGGTAGAGAGCGAAAGCTACAGTAATGATAAAGCCAGTGGCATCCCAAAACACAAGCCTCACGATGTAAAAAAAAAAAATAAAAAAAAAAAAAATTCATAAATGAGAAATCCAAACCCCAGATGACAAAACAATGAGACTCGGAATGGCATTGCTGTCGTAAGCATACATAATCGCCGTGAGAAACGGCTAATTGGATGATTTTTCTTTTAAGTCGTCCTTAGAGGCATATAAAGATGTTTCAAGAAAGACCTTGTTTCAAGTTTAAGTGGCACACAACATTGAAGGAACACAAATGTGATTTTGAACTGCCTAAAATAAACATGAGCCATATTCATAAGCCATACATTTTCATGAAGTCAGCCAGCACAAAAGGAGTTTTAAAAAACACAGCTAGTCAAATGCTAATGCATTCAACTACACTAATTCAAAATCTTTTATTTATTTAATTTTTTCACCCTGCTGCCTTAATTCTACCTTCTGCCCCTTCATTGTGCTTTTGTGGTAGTGCATTAGTTACAAATTATTCTCATTTTGTCATATTCTGTGCTTCACGTCCATGCTATTAAGTCCTTCATCTTTAGCAGCTGTATTTTGCTGAGTCACAGCCATTACATTATGGCGCTAATGCTCTGATGAAAGCAGTGGTCAACAGGGCGGCGATAATAAAATTCAAGGTCTATGCTCAAAGTTCACAGGGACTCATAAACTTTTTTCTCATTACTCGTGGTTTCCTTTTTCTTCACACCATGTCAGCATGTCAAAACTAGATTGTTCCCATTATAATCAATGTAGGTGTCAAGACTGGAAGTGGCATGACGTAATGCACCTTCATTTTTGCTCGCCGCGTTTCTGTTCCTAAAATGATCATTTTACGTGGGTTGCGCATCAGCACGGCTCCTCAGCGCGAATGAATCTAATGTTTTGAGGAGTAATGTTGTGTGCAAATTGTTATTGTTGTTATACTTTGGTCTCAAATTGTTAGATAACAACATCAACCTTGCTTGACTACCTGTATTTAGTGTGTATTAGCATTATCTAATTAGCATTATCTATCCAATAAACCATTAAAATGTCTTACCTATCCAGCAGAAAAAAAATCAATCTGTGTCCGAGCTCACGCCACCTTTCAAAAGCCCCGCCGATATATTTATTCTTGTTTTCATGCTGGCCATGTCGCATTCCCTTGTTTGCTGTTAGTCACTTGCACAGCCCGAAGTCTTTTTTACTACTGGTGATTCACCAGTTGTCAATGATTAGGGTCGTCTTTAAAGTTCTTGATTACAATCCGCCGTCAAAATGACAAGCTTAATTATTACAGCTGCTGTAAAAGAGTCTTCAGTTGATCCGCCACCTGCAGCGTCCGGGACTCCTTTATGTAAACAGACTTGACGTAATGACACAAAGGCAAACTCGTATTTCCCGCTGAAACCTACCAGTACCACCCAAATATAAAAAACATTATTACAAGCTTACCGGGTAAGGAGATAGGACACTGGCTGGTTATGTACTTGCTCAATGATTGATTTTGGATTATTTTTAATCAAAACAATTTACGGACTGCAGCTTTAAAACCAGACTTTTCAGTTTCAATTTGTAGACATTCTCAAGCCATTTCGATGTAATTTGCCGTAACGGATCATCGGTCACTAGTGTACATGCGAAAAAAACAAGAAAAAAAAAAACCTTGTTAACAGTTACTCTTACATGGGTGTCAATTACCTCAGTCACTTGGTCTCTTTAGGGCACCCTACTGGGAGAGTAATAAATATCTACCTCTCACCGTTTCATTACACTGTATGTTTCCCCTGCACCCCTTAACAACAGTTATGCCACTGCAGCCTGCGATTCCAGTCTTGGCAGTCTTGCGCATGGAGACCAGCAAGAGTCTTAGACAACAGCAGGATGAAAAACACCCTTTGGCTAGGCTCACTGTCTGCGCTCAAGTAGAACCATGTTCCTAACATCAGAAATGAATCTCAGATTTAAGCATCAGTTGGGGAAGTCCAGTGCTTTATCTGTCCGATCTTGATTCGCTCATCTACACTTGTACTCTCAGTGGCTCTCACACATATTTCCAGCCCTTAGATATTCATGTGACGACAGTGTGTGCAGGTTCTCCGCTCCAGCTGCTCTATGCAGCATTTGTCAGCTTTACTGTCACTGAAATGTCACGATGTAGTCAGTTGTGTCAAGAAAGAAGGAATAGATCTTGACACGACTGCCTCAGCATACGCCTGTAAAATTTCAAGAGATTTGGTTTGCCTACATTTCATATCCCAGTTGGCCTCTGAGAGAGAGTGGTTTCTGTTACTAATACAGTATAGATGTGGTTAGAAATGTAATGTTTTATTGTAGACTAACCTCTTATATTTATCCATATCAAGGACAGTGATGAAGCATTTTTCCATTTCAATTTCATGCCCTATTTAAAATTAGTTTTGGTTATTTATAATTTAATTATAACATGTATTCACTATTAACTAGTTAGTGAGGTAGTTTTTGTAGCATTTAAGTTTAGTTATTGGGTATGATTAGAAATGTAGAATAAGGCATTAATATGTGCTTTATAAGTACTAATAAACAGCCAATATCCTAGCAATATGCAAACTAATAGGAAACTAGTTAAAAGTGATAATTGAACTCCAAAATAAAGTGTTACTGGAATGTTGCCAAATAACTTAAATAAGCTGGAGTACTAAAATTGCTCAAACTGAAATAAAATAAAGACAAATAGAAAAAAAAAAAATACAAAAGCAAAAATACATAAAATAAAAAATAAATAAAAATAAAATAAAAAGACAAAAGCACATAACAAAATTACTCCAATTTAAACTAAAATAAAAATGTCAACAGCAGATGTTATAAAGCCAATAATAATAATAATAATTACTAATAATATAGTGTATGGTTTGTGTGTGTGTGTGTTATGCTATATTTGTGTGATGAGATTCTTTTTTAATTGATAATTTTGCCTTTATGTGTTTCTTAAAGATTTATTATTATTATTATTATTAATAGTATTAGTAGTAGTTGTTGTATAAATTCAAATTTATTTCAAATATAATTTTATCATTTCTATTACTTAGTTGTTTATTATTTAATTATTACTGGTATTCATGTTCTTATTATATTATATTATTTTAATTGTATTATATTATAATAATGTTTTATTTATTCATTATTTATTATTTTTATAGTCATTATTTATCATCCAAAAATAATCTCACATCATCATAACCTCTGAATTCCCAAAACCGCATCAGCACATAAAGGGGACGACTGTTTCTGTGTGCCTGCCATGCCAGCTGCAACTTTATTCTGGCAACACTCAACAACCAGTGAGAGCCGCACACAACACAAAGAGCCATTTAGATTGTACAAACAGGCAAAGAAACACAGCAGCAATCTCAGGATAATGAGATGATTGCAAACGCAGCTGCGGACACCCTTCTATTAAACGTGTGTTGCTCTGAGCATATTTCAGTCTCTTTGTTCAAACCCTCCAAAATCGAACAAATTAAGGAAGCATATTGAGAAATTAAAACCACCCTCTCTGTCTTCTTTTTAGACTTCAGTAGCACACAGTAAACACTCACATACAAGGTTATATCAACTGTATAGGTGCCTTTCTGTTCGGCTACAGTGGGCAGTCTTGCTTTAAGACGTGTGATGCGTCTCGCTCTCCCACTCGCGAGGCAGTATTGTCATACACACAAGCACGCCTGCACTCACACATGCTTGTGCACACCAATCAGTACACTGGGAAGAGGAGAGACTCGTACTGAGTGGCTTTCAATGGGAGAGAAGAGCTGAGAGGAGAGAGGGACGGAGCGAGCGCGCACGAGAGAGAGAGAGAGAAGTGTCGTCGCATGTGCAGGACCAAAAAGTGAAGAGGCAAATTAGCTTATTATCCCCCAAAGAAGCTTCACCTTCAGAGAGAAGCGTGAGGAGGCTGAGAAACAGGAGGAATACGTTGTTTCTCTGGTGATTTAAAGGTGATATGACAAGCCGCTCGTCCCTCAAATCCCAGCTAGTTTCTGACAGCGTTTCACAGCTGTGACGGGAGTTTCTGCTGTCGGGTGCCTGACTGTGTTCGGTGGATTGCAGCCAGGAGGACTTACAACAGAAGAGGGGATCAAGGGCAGGAGCGGGAACAAAAGTCTCCTCATCCCCAACCTCCCCCCTCCCCCCCTCCTGACCCGTAGATCCGAGCAGGAACTTTTGCTGGGAAGCTCTTTCCCGTGAGCATGGATGGATTTATGACTATGTGCTGAGGATATTGGATGAACATTGACGGCAGGTTTCTTTAACGTTCTCCTGACGGAATCTCACAGGTAAGATTAGGTGCGATCTTTCTCGTGGTAGGATGCAAAAAAAGATTAAATTTTAATCCATAGGAAGTCAGTTCGCAAGAAAGTGTCAGGAGGTGTGTGCATTTTTGAAATGCAAAAACTTAGCCACTTTTAAGCATGTATTTTGTAAATCTCTGAGTCATTGATAATTTGCCTATGTGCTTATCAAAAATACTAAGAGTTGACAGTTTCAATACGGTGCAGATCCGATGAGCTTATAGGATTTTCCTGCCAATCCTTTCTAAGCTCCTTGCTGCTGCTATGACATAGGTGAACATAAGACAGACAATTTTTTACATTCAATAACAGACACAAGCTCTATTTTGCACTAATAACATCAGCTATACAGCGCAAGAACAAATATAGAACAAGTATTATTTTTTTTATATATATATATTTTTATTCTGAGACTGAAATGTATGAAGCTACACAGAAATGTACTGAATAATAAAAATAAAAAATATTTATTATTTATTTATACACTCAAAAATGTCTACATTTAAGCATGTAGAGTGCTGGTGATCATGTGCAGGTTTGTCCGAGGACAGTGATGAACGTGCGGACCATAAAGTAAAACATGTAAAAGCATCCAACCAGATGATTTATCATATCAATGCTTTAATTATACGACAGCTGCGAGCACCGTCTCCCAAAGCTGTTCTCGATAACCTGCCGGAATCTCAGACACCATCTCATGGAGGAGTGACTTATAAAATTACCTGGAAAATGAAAGATATGCAACAGAATGCACCGTGTAGGTGTTGAGGTTTAGCTGACCTTCTAAAGTCCAAGGTTGATATTTTTGCTTGACGATCATCTTCTTCTGTGTTAATAGACTTGATTGCATGTGCTAAGTCTCCTTTTATAGTTTTGAAGAAGACAGTTGAAGTTTTTTAAGGCAGTTTGCCAGCCAGGGGGAGAATAGCACTCCTCTGGGAACAGTTCACATTTCCACAAAACTGTGGATTAAGGAGGCTTTAGTGGAGCAAAGGGGATTACAATGTGCTGTTAATAATTATATGCTTAATTTTGGGGCTTGATGAATATTCATTGGAAATTTCAATGTCATTTGAGGGTACTCTGAGTGATGATCTTGCCTGTCAGCTTGAAGAATAAAGGAAAACTCAGATGTGTAATTCATTAATTAAACACTGTTTGCCATTTAAAGTGATGGAGTTTTTTTTTTTTTTTTGTAGTCAGATGATGTCAAGGTGTAATTTAAAAGTGTTAATGAGATTACAAATGTCAGCTTTTAGCTTGTAAATTTAAAGTTAGATAAGACTTGGACTTTATTATTGTTAAATGTTTGGTTGTTATTAGTGGATTATTAAGTGACATGTTGTTTTGACCCTAATTCTGTGTTATTATATATATAAAAGCAGTCATGAGGGATCTCATTTGGTTTGTGTTCCTGTCTTGCACTGCTGATCTATCCAAGGTTATCAACTAGTTATGAGAAAACTCACAATAACACAATGCAAAAAAGACTAATTCCTTGATTAATTAGTGTGGTTGGTAACACCGTATTTTACAGTGTCCTTATTACACGTTACATGTAGTTACTATAGTAATATCTATAGATTATTACATGCAACTAACCCTAAACCAGTTCCTAACCCTATAGTAAGTACATGTATTTAATTAATGGTACTTAATGTACAATTACATTGTAATAACATGGAAACCTTAGCATAGTTTACTTTACCTGTTGATTTAAAACTGCATTGTCATTTTTTGAATTATTTCGACTTTAAATAAAAGTTACGATGTGAAATAATGCGTGTTAACGCCGCAATATTCACTAAAGCTGAGGGCTGAAATCGGACGGCGTTGTAGGTGTGTGTGTGTCAGATAGAATAAACATTCTGCTTTTATCTTCTCTCTTTGATGTCTTTTCTCTTCAGCCGGTGCTCCTGCCATGTCCTGGCTTCTGTGTCTGTGGATAAGTGTTAGCTGCTTACTGCTGTGCCACGCCACTTTGTACGAGACCATCCAGCAGCATCATGTGACCCGTCCAGGCCGCAACGCCATACAGATACTGGGTCAGTGTCTCGTTTAAACCGTATGTTCTTTTCCATTAAGTCGGTGATGTGTTTATTTCCTTCTCGGTTTGAACTCTGCTGCTTGTGGAGGTCTGTGTGTTGTAGATGTGGTTGTCTGCTCATTTAAGAAGACATATGAGATTGATGGTGCATAAAAGAGTTTAAATGCATAAAGTGCTCATTGCAGTGGTTAAGAAACTTTGTGGTAGGCTTGTTATCCTCTTCTCTTCATGTGCCCCACCTTGGTCGTATGTTGAAAAGAGATTTACGTAGGAATCCAGCTCAAGACGCTTTGTTCTCGCTATCAACGAGTGGCTTGTAAAGGGTTTTGCATCGTAAGTTTTCCAGAGTGCCGCGGTAGAAATATTCCGTGTGCGTATGTGTGTGTGCGAGACAGGCTTGGGGCTAAACTCTCCTATCAGCATGCTGTGAATACGAGCAGCTTTGATCACAGAGACTCTGGTGGAAATGACAATTTACGTCTATCGCCTGCTCTATGGAAGTATTTGGCAATTAAGCAGTGTTTCGCTAGGAGGGTTGGCGGGAAGAGAGACAGCAAGGTGGGTCTTCCTTCAACACTAAGTATGCAAATGGAAGCGATGTGGCATACTTTCAACAGTGGAGCAGGGATACAAGAACTCCAAAGCAATTTAGCGCATACTCATTAAATATTTGCAGTGTCTTGTCCTTATAGATTATGTAGTAAATTTGTTTGTTACTTCATTACTATGGATTTTGCGTCTAGGGTAGAAAAAAGATGCACACCAGGAGTCCGATTGTTGCGTTATCTGATTAGCGCCTGAATTACAGTGAACTTAAACTCATTTATTTTTAATTTTTACCATCTTCAAGTCACCATACATATGTGAGAGAGCTTCACATCTCAGAGAGCACTTCAAGCCCATTAATCCAATACAAGGAGAGAAAAGTGTGATGAACGTCAGAAAGACCCGAATGAATTTTAAACACAATTCTTCTAGGTTTTTATCCAGCCCAGCAGAGCACAGTGCCAGAAATGTACAAGGATGATTGTGCCCCATAGTAAGTGTTCCCTGAATTATTTAAGAGGTCGGATGAACAACAAAAAGAAATCACCCCCTCCCCACTCCACGGTATATGGAAAAGTTAGACAAAACCGCATGTGTGAAATCACATCTCTGGTGTTAAGAAGGCCGAAAAGGGCTCGGTAATGGAGGGTTGTAGCTTTTAAACACACACCCACGCTCGCATGCATCCATATTGGAGCTGCTGAAGATCTATTCTCTTGTTTTGCTGAAGTGGTTTTACGCATTTTTTATTTAGTTTTTTTTAGGGAAACCCAAACAGATGGGTTGAGAAGGTGATGGTGGGTTTCTGACCTGCTATATTTCTCTGTACAGGCAATATGGGCCAAATAAGTAGGCTACACCAACCTTAGCAAACAATGTATTGCGATCACATTTACTACAAAAACAAAACCAGACCAAACTTCAACTTTTGTAAAAACGTATTATTGAAGAGTTAAAGGGTTAGTTCGTCCAAAAATGAAATTTCTGTAATTAAGTACTCACCCTCATGTTGTTCCACACTCGTAAGACCTTCATCTTCAGAACACAAAATAAGATATTTTTGATGAAATCAACGTCATTGCACCTTTTGAAATCCAGAAAGGTATTGAAGACATAAAATATGTGACTACAGTTAAGCGACGAGAATACAATTTGTGCGCAAAAACAAAACAAAAATAACGTCTTTATTTAACGATTTGAACTGTTGTCATACGCAGTTGACTTAGTCAGCGCAGTGCAGGCGTCAGTGTTTACGCCTGAACCCTGGCTCAGTATTGGCCGACACGTGAGCAGTACGTCGCATGCGTGTAGTGAGTAACAGATGTAGTCCATAGTGAGACTTTCTGATTGAATCATAATTCAAAGTATGATATTTTTGTATGAGGTTCTTGTAATATACTGAATCTGTTAGAAGAACCAGGCTTAATGAGGTTGTTTTGTGTAATTCCTTTATAATGGCAAAAGTGCAAAGACATGGAACAGGCTAATTAGATGCCACTGAGATCCTCAAGCCTTCCCACAGAGGCTCTATTTTGTTGCTCACTGAATCAACAAACATCTAAAGCTGGGTGTATCTGTAGCATTGTTAATGAGCTCTCTTGATGTCAGGTCTGCAGACAGAACTGGCCACCCTTCTGTATTACCTGCTAACTTCTGCCATCTTTGAGTCTGTATACTTTGAATGTTAGACAATTTCTTAAACTGCATGAGTAATGGTAACTTATTGGATGGAGAGTTTTGGCGAAGGTTTTCTTAAGACATCTACACTGCTTCTCAATTGTGAAGCGCATAAAGTCTTTCAGACAAGAAAAATGAAGTCTGATTTGATGTGTAGCATGATAAAACGGCATGAAAACATAAATAACATCATGTCTGCAACCTTTATGTTCTCTATATTATATAAAACCCGAAAGGTATTGAAGTTGTCAGTTTTTACTTTTATATCTTTTGTCTTATTATTTATGTTCTTTTTTTTTTTTATCATTTTTAATTACCAATTTTAGAAATAAAGTTTATTATATATATATATATATATATATATATATATATATATATATATTTATTTATATATATATATATGAAAATAAACAAGTACTTTGACTTAAGATTTTGATACACTGAGTTTTCTTTGAAATAATCATTTGGACAGCAGTAATTTTATGGGATTTTTTTTAAAACTATGATTAATACCTGAATTAAAATTGGTTTTGTAATTCTAAAACTATCTCTAGTTTCATTAAGAAGACCTTTTAACATAAATAGACTTCCATTGCCTGGAGAGAGATCTAACATTTTGAAATTTATATTTTTTTTTTCTATCTTGCCCCTCTTTTTATCCATTGGCGCTATTATCCAGCAATCAAAGCCTATTAAAACAAGTATCCAAGATTAAAAAATGAGACTGAGTAAAGGAAAGCAGAGCATGATTCATTTTGAAAAGCTGTCATCATTTATTTAACTGTGAAACACCCCCACCAATGATATTCGAGGACAAACACTTTATATCAATGCCAAAAATGCTTCTAAACCCAGATAGAAGAGAACAGCAGCATATTACTATGTGGGTTAGACAGAAGTGTTTCAGTGTAACCATGAGCAATTGTATTTCTTTAATCAAGGTGGATGTTTAAGTGCCTGAGCCAAAATCTTCAGATTCAGGCTGATGTCTTTGGTGCTGAAAGTATGTTTAAGGCAGACATTTATCTATCTACATTTTCTATTAATGACCATTTATTATCAAAGACAAACTCAATATTGTAGATGTTATGCTGAATAATGGAGAGTGTTTTATTTGTACTAAGGGAAGAATAACTGACTTAAATGTTTAGTTTAATTTATTATAGTTATGGCAGAACATTGGTTGCTGAGCGTTTGAGATGTGATGCTATGTAGGCAAAGCAAATTCAAGTCTGCCTTTCGACACATCCTGATAACATTATCTTTTACTCTGCCCTATTTATGTCACCTAGTTATCATACAGAAAAGGCAAATAAGGTAAATCAGATGTTGAATGTTGAGTTTTGGTGCTCGTGGGCAATGCAGGTTTGAGTCCAGCCTGCTACACATCCTGATACAATTTCTTTGTATTTCTTTTTTATAAAGAGGCAAAAAACAACAACAAAAAAGTACCACCCCTTTTAGCTCACCCAGTCATCATGCAGAAAAGGCAATGAGAAATCAGACGTTGAGTTTTGATGCTCATGTGGGCAATGCAGGGTTGAGTCCACCATACTGTTCAATACATCCTGATAACATTTCCTTTTACTCTTTTTATTTTGTTTTATTTCATTAGATTTTTTTTTATAAAGGCACAAAAGTTTATTTTAAAAAATATACGTTTGTGTCGGTAATGCAAACTCACACAGTCAGCTTAAGCTGCACAGTTAGCAGAATCATTATTTGTCTGAGAATGATGGATACAGTAGTTGTCAGGTCAGAGGTGTCTCTGTACAAGTGTAATCCTCCAT
Organism: Zacco platypus; assembly: GCA_038088235.1. Taxonomy (NCBI): domain Eukaryota; kingdom Metazoa; phylum Chordata; class Actinopteri; order Cypriniformes; family Xenocyprididae; genus Zacco; species Zacco platypus. The sequence continues at coordinate 14,211,704 of CM076064.1, read as the reverse complement.
GCAGTTCAGGCATTTCACAATATTGTAGAAATCGGCTTACCTCCTATAACAGGAGCTTGACATGAATACCAAAATGGATTTGGTTGCTTTTGAATTCTCTCTCTGTCCCCCAAAACCCTATTTTTTTTTTTTTTTTTTTTTTGAGAAACGACCAAAAGACCCTCCCCCCGTCACAGCTGAGGCTTATATTGAGTAACGAGTTGAGTCGCTTCACTGCTCCATCACCTGTTCAGGCACCGGCTCCAAGCCGTCTGCATCCCTTGAGCCCGAGCAGGACGGGCCCCCGCCCGCGTTCCACTCTCAGCCGAGATTGATGGCGGTCCGATTCCGGGCAGCCAATTCTGGTCTCTCAAGGAATAATCCACTACATTGACAGATGAGCAGAATGTGACATGACACAATCCCAGGCTGCAGTGTTTCTCTTCCTCGTCTTTCTTTACCAAATCAAGACCCTGGCCGTTCTGGTCTTGGCCGGATACACTGACCGCCACTGAATATTTTCCCGATCGGCTGGTGCTGTAGCCCAGCAACAGAGAGAAGACCTAGCCTCATCTCTTTTCTCATTTATTTGCTTGCCTTCAGAACGGCCCTGAGAATGCAAATTACCAATATCATAGGTGCATGTTGGGTCATAGTTTGGTTTCACCTTAGTCACAATTGTCTCCTGTTATACAACCAATGACGGCAGCAGATTATGAATCTCGCTCTCGCTGAAATGCTCTAGCCTTCCTTATGTTCACTAGTTTCTAATAATGCAATAAAAAATAAAAAAACTATATATATATATATATATATATATATATATATATATATATATATATATTAAATATTAATCTTTTAATCTAATTAATCAGAAATTAATCCACATAAAATTTGGCAGAGGAATTACCCCAAAGAGATAATTTAAAGACATTATTGTGTTAAATGAGGAATCAAATAAATCAAATAAACATTACAAAATGAGCTTTAGAAATACATATTATATTTGATTTACTACACACAAACATTTAGGCTACAATGACCAAAGGGTGATTAAATGATGCATCATTTTCATTTTTGGGTGAACTTTACCTTTTAATGTTTTTTTAATTAATATGGAATATGAAATTATTATTATTATTTTAAATGAAGTAATGATCTAAATAAGAAACTAAAACTGCCAGTAGGTAGCGTCCAAATGAGTAAGTCATTGAGTCATTCATTCATTCAATTCGTTCAAATGGCAAATTCATTCAGGAAAGGGGGCTGCATCCGAAAACTGAAAATTGCTTTTCGGAAGACAGATTCCAAGTTAGGAAGGCATGAAAACATGCCTTCCTACAGATGAAGGTCTCTCAGGAGGCAGGAAATGACGTTAACTTTGGATTCTGTCATGTCTATATATATACATTCAAAAGAACAGCATTTACTAAATTATAAAAGTCTTTTCAATAAAAAAATATGCTAACCATGAACCTAGGGCTGAATGTTGAGTTTTGGTGCTCATGTAGGCAATACAGGAATAGCCTATGTTTTTTTTTTGAGCAATGTTACTATCTCTTCTAGTTACAATAATTTTGTCCAAATGAATGCAGAGAATAATAGTTGTTAGAGATGTTTGTTCAGCTGTTTTATTGTGAATTAATCAGATTAATTTCACACCTACTTTTAATTGTGGCAAACTAATTAGAAGGGGGAATTGATGACAAAACCAAATTCAATTACATGCAGCTCACTGGAATGGCGTAGTAATCTGATTTCTTAGCAAATTGGATGATGGAGAGGTTTGATTGGTCTGGCTGGGGTGATTTACACTCACATGCTCAAATCCTTGCAGTGTCACCACAACAAACCTGATTTCGCTTCATCATGCTCTGCACGATGACCTTCATGTGGCTCACATGGTCTCTTCATAACTAAACTTTCTCAGCTTAAGCAGAAGCCTAATGGCTAATCTGGTACTGTTTAAGAGGCATTTACATCATGATTTTCATCTGTAGTTATTATGTTTGCAACAGTTAATCTGGTTGGGCATTAAATGTAAACTTTCTTTTTCTTTCTTTCTTTCTTTCTTTCTTTTTGTCTTGCTTTCTTTTGTACTTTTTTTCATTCTTTTTTCTATCTTTCACACTTTCTTGCCTTCTAGCATTTGCATTTTTTTGCACATCGTCTTTTGCACTTTCTTTCTTTCACGCATTCTTTAGCTCTTTCTTTTCCTTTCTAGCCTTTTTGTTTTCGCTTTCTTTCTTCTTTCACGCTTTTTTTCTTGCTTTTGTGCGTTTTGTACTTTCTTTCATTCTTTTTTCTATCTTTTGCACTTTCTCTCCATATTTCACACTTTCTTGCCTTCTTGCATTTTCTTGCATGTCATCTTTTGCTCTTTCTTTCTTTCTTTCTTTCTTTTTTGTCTTGCTTTTGTGATTTCTTTTGCACTTTCTTTCATTCTTTTTTCTATCTTTTGCACTTTCTCTCTGTCTTTCACACTTTCTTGCCTTCTAGCATTTGCATTTTTTTGCACATTGTCTTTTGCACTTTCTTTCTTTCACGCATTCTTTAGCTCTTTCTTTTCCTTTCTAGCCTTTTTGTTTTCGCTTTCTTTCTTCTTTCACGCTTTTTTCTTGCTTTTGTGCGTTTTGTACTTTCTTTCATTCTTTTTTCTATCTTTTGCACTTTCTCTCCATATTTCACACTTTCTTGCCTTCTTGCATTTTCTTGCATGTCATCTTTTGCTCTTTCTTTCTTTCTTTCTTTCTTTCTTTCTTTCTTTCTTTCTTTTTTGTCTTGCTTTTGTGATTTCTTTTGCACTTTCTTTCATTCTTTTTTCTATCTTTTGCACTTTCTCTCTGTCTTTCACACTTTCTTGCCTTCTAGCATTTGCATTTTTTTGCACATCATCTTTTGCACTTTCTTTCTTTCACGCATTCTTTAGCTCTTTCTTTTCCTTTCTAGCCTTTTTGTTTTCGCTTTCTTTCTTCTTTCACGCTTTTTTTCTTGCTTTTGTGCGTTTTGTACTTTCTTTCATTCTTTTTTCTATCTTTTGCACTTTCTCTCCAATTTCACACTTTCTTGCCTTCTTGCATTTTCTTGCATGTCATCTTTTGCTCTTTCTTTCTTTCTTTCTTTTTTGTCTTGCTTTTGTGCTTTCTTTTGCACTTTCTTTCATTCTTTTTTCTATCTTTTGCACTTTCTCTCTGTCTTTCACACTTTCTTGCCTTCTAGCATTTGCATTTTTTTGCACGTCGTCTTTTGCACTTTTTCTTTCTTTCACGCATTATTCAGCTCTTTCTTTTCCTTTCTAGCCTTTTTGTTTTCTCTTTCTTTCTTCTTTCACACTTTTTTCTTGCTTGTGTGCTTTCTTTTGTACTTTTTTTAATTCTTTTTTCTATCTTTTGCACTTTCTTTCATTCTTTTTTCTATCTTTCACACTTTCTTGCCTTCTAGCATTTGCATTTTTTTGCACGTCGTCTTTTGCACTTTCTTTCTTTCACGCATTCTTTAGCTCTTTCTTTTCCTTTCTAGCCTTTTTGTTTTCTCTTTCTTTCTTCTTTCACGCTTTTTTCTTGCTTTTGTGCGTTTTGTACTTTCTTTCATTCTTTTTTCTATCTTTTGCACTTTCTCTCCATATTTCACACTTTCTTGCCTTCTTGCATTTTCTTGCATGTCATCTTTTGCTCTTTCTTTCTTTCTATCTTTCTTTCTTTTTTGTCGTGCTTTTGTGCTTTCTTTTGCACTTTCTTTCATTCTTTTTTCTATCTTTTGCACTTTCTCTCTGTCTTTAACACTTTCTTGCCTTCTAGCATTTGCATTTTTTTGCACGTCGTCTTTTGCACTTTTTCTTTCTTTCACGCATTCTTCAGCTCTTTCTTTTCCTTTCTAGCCTTTTTGTTTTCTCTTTATTTCTTCTTTCACACTTTTTTCTTGCTCGTGTGCTTTCTTTTGTACTTTCTTTCATTCTTTTTTCTATCTTTTGCACTTTCTCTCCATATTTCACACTTTCTTGCCTTCTTGCATTTTCTTGCATGTCATCTTTTGCCCTTTCTTTCTTTCTTTCTTTCTTTTTGTCAGATGTCTCTTTCGAGCTGCTCCTGATGCCCTTCCCCCTTTCGTTTTTTTCTCGGCCTCCTGTTTTTCTCTCAATTTCCTCATCTCTATCTGGCCTTCAGACGATTTGTCATGGATCAGATGAGACAATTTGTCATGGATTAGTGCTCTTAACTGTGTGTGTGATAGTGAAGGCAGTCACTGGAAAAGCTGAAGAATCCTATTACAGTTCTTTTTATGGTAGTGTGTATGCGTGTGAGCATTTGTGTAGAATTCACATCGCGTGCGATCCTTCATACATCTATTGCAGACAATACAGAACAGCTGAATCGTGGTAAACTTCACGTGGCATGATGCTTTACCTGCATATTGGGTGTAACAGACCATTGTTCTGATACCTGTTGGTTTGCGTACTTTTACACACACAAACACACCGGCATATCAAGGTAGCTTTTTTCGTTCGGATTTCTGCTCCTTAATAATGGAAATATTTACTGATATTACAAAGATACCAGGAAGAAATATTCTTTATCTTCTTTTTTTTTTCCTGGTGAGCACATGCAGCTCAGCGATACAGAGATTATTCATATTTACAAAGCAAAACTGTCATTCAGAAGACGGAGCACGGTATGTGCATTAAAGGATTTTCTTTCCCAAGTGCAATGAGACGGAACAGGATTAGAGACCTGTTCTGTTATCGCAGCCTCCGTCTGAAAATAAGGTGGGCATTGAATCTCTCTCCTTCACCCCGTGGGCTTATTCACTATGACTACACACATCTCAAGAACGTCCATCGCGGAAGAGCTCAGTCTGTGGGACTCTAATTCATGCCAGAGCCTTGATAGCATTTGCATTTGAGAATTTAGATCTAATTACATGCGCTAATTGCAGCTGCATCTGACTCACGCCTTTGTTTGTCCCTGCGGTTGAGTTCTTAGAAGCGCTTTCTGTCACTCAATTTAGGCAGAGGAGTTTCAACCGAGAAGCGGAGACGTGGAACCGCGGCCCGGCCCAACCAGCGGTCAATGCTTCCGTTAAGTGAAATGATCCCAGACACCGAATTCCCCATCTGGCTGACTGCAGTGCAGGAAGAATACATGAGCCATGTAAAATGAATTTCAGCCCACCAATCATTGCGACTGTTTTGTGCTTCTCATTCAATGCACTATGAATTCTTATTCGTCTATTTGAAATCCAAGCGGGATATTGATATAAAGCCATAGTGCTTGTCTCGCTTTTTTTTTTTGGCTCTTCCAGTGGATGCTACCGCAGATGGCTTGAATCAGATTGAACCTCAATATCTAAGTTGTTTAGTGACAGTCAGGATTTATAATCCTAAATGTTCCATTTCCTAAACTGTAAACAATCTGTACTCTTATCAGTATCAGGATGATATTTGGGAATCACTGGCTGCGGTTATATAATTGGCAGGAATTTCCACTATTGATCCCAGTGATTGAGCTCTAGGTTGGATAGCACTTGTTTTTCTTTCTTTTCGTTTATTCCTTAACCTTTCTTTCTTTTTCTTTTTTTCTATGAAATTCACCCTTCAAGGGTGTAAGTTTGACTAGAGATGCAGTTATTGACTGGCTAGTTCAAAGTCGGATTCAGGTGTAGATCAATCCCCACCATGTAGCCACAGGTCATGCTTTTTCCTCTGGAGCTGTTATTTTTCTTCATTTCAACAACTTTGTTTTCCGTTTTTCAAGAAAATCATAAGTCTGTCTGAATCACTGAATCGTTATTCATTTTCAGACTTACCTTTAGGTTTATTAAGACACTTCTATTTATACAGTTTTGCCAATAAATGCTTGCAGTGGAACAATGCACTTTATATTTCTGTACTTTAGTTGTTAAAGGAATATAATGTATAATATTCCTTTGTATAAAAGTTAAAAAGGAGCAAGACTTAGTTTTCGTCCTCAACTAAATGACCTCGTCAACAAACATACCCTTCACCTCGGGCCCCAGTGGTCATTACCTTCTGGAAAGCTTTTCCCTAGCCTCTATCCCTATTGTTTTACATAGATGACTTGCATGCATCACTGTCTAGTTTTTTGCTGTTGGATCACAGAAATACAGCTCTGAGATTACTATGTGCTTTCATGGCCGATTTAGCAAAGCTCACTGCGGGTATTTAAAAGAAGCATTATTTATTAGAGCTGCCTCAGATAGACACTGAGAGGCTTGTGCCGATCCACTTTTCTGTTATCACTTTCTATAGTGACCTCCGCTCAAATGTGTGGCATTCTTTTGAAACACACTCCAAGAATATACCATTTCACCATTACTGACCCTCCTGAATACTGCTGAAACTAGTCCAAACTGGGGTGCATTTCCTGTGCAACATATTATATATATTTAAATGGAATGAAATATATAGAATGTATTGAATGTTAGCTTGCTTATTGTGTCCAAAACTGTGTCAGTCCACTGCATACTAATAAGAAGCTATAGCCGGCAAAGGAACTTTCCCCATGAACTTTTGAGGTGGTACTCGGTGTGTTTCAGGGTCTAAATGAAGTTCCGGGTAAAAATGTTCCCCCTCAAAAAGTCCCTGCTAGCGAGGTAGTACTTTTTCAAAGTTCAGGAACTTTCGGGGGTGGGACTTGGGCGCTGAACATGCTGACTGACATTTTGATTGGTTGACTCCATGCAGCATTAATTTCAACCACCATTTTTTAAAGTCTGTTGCGGTGCGCGCAGTAAGAGTTGTTTGCTAACAAAGGGGCTTAAAAAATACGACCGATTGACTGATGATGAGGTTCAGGCTTTATTAAGCTTATTTGCGGAGGACGAAATTCAGGAAGAACTGGTTAGTGGTGTGCAGTCCTATGTCACCGGACTAATTTGCCTTATCTTCACTTAGACCCGAATTGAGGTTCTGGGACAATTTCGGTGGAAATGAGGCTTATGAGGTTTCAAAACACAGGTCAAGAACTGTAATTTCAACCACACAAGTTTGCAAATGTTTGTTCTGGGAAATAACAAATCGTTGATGTATGTTGGTAAGACAGAACTTGTGACTATAGTTGTTAGGGGTGTGAATCTTTGGGTAGACAATTATCAGTACGATTCATGATTCATTGTTTTATGATTCAACTCAAGAATAAAAGAGTGTCCATGAAAGCGCAGTCCATTGATAGTTCGCAAAGAGTGCAGCGGATGTCTGTGAGGGAGAGCTATGAGGACGCGAACGACCAAAAATAGCATGTCCATTAATTCGCACATGTAACTAATTTAATGGTTATATATTTTAAAGCATTGAATCACTATCGAATTACAATTCATTCAATTCTTAGAAGTTTAAATCGATTATTGACCAAAATAAAAGATCGATGTTTCAAGAGTGATGCATCGGCAGAATTTGTAATCGATGCTTTGAAATTGAATGAATCGTTAAACCTCTAATAGTTGGCTAGCGATGCTTTTGGGAAACTATTTTGAAGGTTTTAGAGGAGTTTTGTATTCAGACCAACTTGGCCAGGTGAATAAAATCTAATACTAGTCGTAAGCTATCTATAAGTACAAAGTCATGAATTAGTTGTTCAAAATTTCATGTTTCAAAATGAAAGGATTGGTATTTTTCCCCTCATCTCTATTTCCCAGAAGTCTGTGTTTGAGGTATTACATTAGATCAGAGCAGTGGGCGTCACAGTGGAAGGGAGTGTATAATATCTTCCCTGTGGATGGAAAGGGCACAGAGAGCATTGATTACCGCACTAGCAAAAAAAAAAAAAATACAGGCCCTGAACTCTCATAAGCTGAAAACTCTCGAATGCGTATGTGACTCATGGTATATATCTTCCCTTTCACTGCCTGTCACTTCCGCCGTATTGTTCGTCCATTCCGCCGAAGCGAGGATGAAGCAATTATAGTTTTTTACTCTTCGCTGGAGAGGGCAAAACAGGATGGCAGTTTGCGATCTCTCCAACTTTTTTTGAATACATTTAAATTGTCATGCCGAATCCAAAAGCCATGAAGGCTGGAGAGGGTACCGGGGCTGGACGTGACAGTCGATTGTGATGTGTTTATGTGTGTGTGGGTTTAGTATGGAGAGTTGCGGAGGAGGCAGGGAGGAGTTCTCATTAAGGTGGTGTGTGTTTGTGTTGCGTGACAGGTCCTCGCCTCTGCCTGACACTGTGACACTTTCTGTGACATGGAGGAACAGAGAGGAAGGCAAAAGAGAGGGAGTGAAATAGAGAAAGAGAGAGAAGGTAGCAGCTGTGGATGTTGGTAATATGCCTTGGAGTGGCGTTCTCAGAATTTTTTTGTCACGCACAAAGGTGCCATTTTGACATCAAGCGTCATGCTTGAAGAATGGCTCTGTATGGCTCTGCAGCTGTATCTTAAAGACACCTGTGAGTTATATATATATTGTATGCTATCACTGCACCCTTTTTTTCCCTGGGTTCCTTCCATATTCTTGATTGGTAAGTCCTCTTATAACATTTTTCGTCCATGTCTCTGCAGTTCAACACAGTCACAGTTCAGTTTCCATAAGGTGGGGTCCAAAAGTCTATGATATTATCTGGGTTAATTTGAGCCTTTTTTTTATTTGGATATACTAATTTATTCAAATATATTAGAAATGGTATGTTTGGAGAATTCAGACATGTTTTTAGTTTATTAACATATTTTTTATTTATTTTATTTTATATTATTTTCTAGACACAAAATATATATAAAAATTAATACAAAATATTTCTTAGACAAAAATATAAAAAATAATGTTTTACAGGTTATTAACATAAAAAACTAAAACTTTTGCTTGTCAAATTAAAGTCATGTAGTTCGAACAACATGCAGAAACAGAAAAATACAACATGAAGTGATGTCATAGAGAAGAACCTCATGTTTGTTTCATGAAATATCAAATAATTTGACCTTTTTATGACAAGGCAATGCCATATTGGTTCAGGTTGTATGTTCTTCATGTTCCTAAAAACCTAATGATATTTATAATAATTTATGATATTTGTTTAATAATGGATGGATATTGGACATTCATGTTGTGTTTTCATTTTTTATGGGGACATTCCACAGGCGTAATGGTTTTTATACTGTACAAACTGTATATTCTGTCCCCCTACACTACCCCTAAACCTACCCATCACAGAACATATTCTGCTATTTTAGATTTTCAAAAAAGATAATTCTGTATGATTTATAAGCTTGTTTCCTCATGGGGACCAAAAAAATGTCCCCACAAGATCAAAATTTACTAGTATTACTATACCTGTGGGGCCATTTAGTCCCCACAGCGTAGGGAATACCCGCCCACACACACGCACACATATGTATATTTATATATAATATAAAATTAAACCTGTCTAGCACTCTTCATAGCACGTTTGAGATGTTCTCCATTACATTAATAAAATCCCCCCCTTGTCTCGGTGCATTACTGAGGCACGTGAGGTCTGTCAGCCGCGGCTCCTTACTCTCGTCCGTGGCTGCTCGCATGCAGGGGTGTGAAGAATTACTGTTCCACTGGAATTAGCCCGAGTACCACTTCAAGTCCGAATCAATGAACGAGATTTAAATTACACTTAACAGATGAAAGCCCCTTCACCTCTGATAGCACACTCTACCCAACGACTACGTAATGGGCAAACGCTCTGAGAAGAGGCGGGCTAGTTGAGTATAAGAGCCCATTCCGTGGTTACTATGCACAGTTTTCGCTCTTGCATCAAGATATTGTTTTGTACTTCCTGTGTGGCTATGAAAACACATGTGTATCATCACAGATGCACACAAAACTTGGAGAATTTTATTAGATTGCTCAGATTTGGCTCTTTAATAGGAGACTTGATGTGTTGTCAGTATCAGCATCAATCAATATCTATCTATTAGGGCTGCACAATTCTTACAAAAATCATAATTGTCGATTATTCCAGTGAAATTGAAATAAAAAACACGCTGAAGACGATTTTTTTTTTATTATTATTATTGCTTTTCTATAGCATTATGCCTCAAATGTCAACTGTATATTGGTTTGGTTTCTTCTTTAAATAATAATAATAATAATAATAAAAAAAAACATATGGGCCATTTTCCTGGTTGCATTCGCACCGCCAGTAGGAACTCTGAAGTGACGTAAACTGCGCTTGTTGTGACTTTTATTTTGACGTCATGGGACATTTAGACTTAGACCGAGATGGAACAGGTCTCGGCAAAATTTTCCGGGTTATGGGTAATTGTAATTGTGCAAATAATCCATGTTTGTAGAGTTAGTTTGTGGAGTAAATATATAGGCTGTGTACATGGCTTTTAAAAAATAACTGGTGTTTCATGTGTGTTCAACGAATCAACGTACACTTACGTCAATGGTAAAAAAACCTCCTTTTTTCCTTGGTTAGACCTTTATACTCTGAAGTAATCGTGATTCTCCTATCACAACATAATCTAAACACACCTCTTAAGCAGGCAGAATAATGTCAATCTATCGATTGGTCGCTTTATCTGTCATTCTTTCTATCGATCGTCTGTTTGTCTGCCATTCTGTCTCTCTGTTTTTCTATATCAATTGTTTTATTCTTCATTTTTCTATCCTAGTATCCTCTACAGATATATAAATTCAGGAATTCATCTGGAATTCTAAATTCAGTTCTAAATTGTGCACCGAATCCTTTCATATCCAAAGCAAGGTGGTTCTTTAGTCATATGGAGGAAATTCTGTATTAATCGGGTCATGGCGAGTAAAACGATACCAAAGAAACAGACTCGGATTAATTGGTTTAAAGGCTGCACTGACGTTTACATCGTTTAATCCCAAAATGGCCCTCATAAAACGATGCCCGCATATGTCTAGAATTACATCTATTGTTCCGTCTAGTTTTAGAGGAAACATAAGCTCGGATGAGTTGCAGTTTTGGCCTGAAATGCTAGCTGGTATTTATTATTCAGGATCGAGTGTGATAGCCGTGGGGCCAAAGAACAGAGTGCTTGGAGGCTGCAGCCAGGACCGGCCCAGAGAAGATGCACAGGATCAATCCCTGAAAAAATGACCAGCATCTATCATTATTTGCAGATGCGGCTCTTGGGAGACGCAGAGACTCATCATTGAGGGCCGTGCTGTTCGAGCATTTACATCTGTCTGCGTGTGTGCGTGTGTGTTTGTGTCGCTATGCAGACAGATGGTCTCCATTTGGTCAGGGAGGGGTAGTAATGGCAGAGGAGATGGTCTAAACGAGTTCCTGTCACCAGGACTCATGAGTTGGCCATCATCTCAGCTTCCCCCTCCATAAATATGTTAACATTGTTAAATGGGCCACGGTCTGCAGCTGCCCAGCTGAGGGTTGCGCTGCCAGGCACATTGGGCGCAGTGCCATCGACACATTTTAGAGTGGGCTTGTGTCAAAATTTAACACCTGAGGGTCCCTTAAAACAATTATATATGTAGATGATAGGTAATACTGCTTGTTTGTCAAAGGTACACTCTTAAAGGGGTCATGAGTATTTGTACCATTAAATATCCTTCAAGTTTCATTGCTTAAAGCATCCTCATCATTATTAACAAAAAACAAAAGCATTTATTTAACCAAGCTCTAAAATAGTTCCAAAAAACATCACAAGGTCGAAAGTCTTAAGGAACATTTTAAAAATCTAAAGAGCCTTTTTCACCCTTTTGTGGAATGGAAAGTTTCCATGAAAGTTAAAGGTTCTTCACTGAACCCGAGATGCCAGTAAAGAACCTTTATTTTTAAGAGTGTAGAAGGTAAAACTTTTTCTGTGGAAACAATTCCAGCCTGTTGCCTGACTCCAGATGTTCTTCCGTTGAGCACGTACAATGGATTATATCACATTCGAGACCATAATATTCCAATAGCATGTAAACAAATGTCAATGTCACGAGTGACAGTCTTATTAAAATCGCTGTTATTGCACATTTAGCCGTTTAGGCGATGTGTAATGGTTTATATTCCCGGCTTATCTTGACACACTCGCAAATCCATTTTTGAAGGTTAGATTTTAAAGGCAAGAAAAATTCCACTCTTATCACCCTTTTTCTTGGTCTTATGAGATGTTAGATTACACGTTTTACCCTGAGCGATAGACAGAAACTAATCTGCGCAGCTTGTAAAAAAACGCACTCGGGCCATAAAGGCGACAATTCCACGGGCCTAAATCATGATATTAGTTCCTTAATGGCCCGATATAAAGCTGTGTATGAGAAAGATGCCGCCCGGCCCTGACGAGAACGCTTTGAGATCATTGCGAGAGAGCTCACCCGTGACACATTGAAGGAGACCTGTCAGTTCTGGAATCCTCGTTCATTTTTATCTCCGCAGATGAGTCTTGTATTTGCCTCGTAACTGAGGCACTTTCAGGTTAACTGGAGGCTTAGTTGCAGACTGCATATTTATCAATATTGTGAAGACAAATAGGTGAGCAGAACTGCTGTCCAAGCAGTTATGAAGCACTTCTTCATTAATCTTACAGTCTAAGGTTATCTTTTAGCCCTGTGCGCGTGTGATTTCCATCTGTGCGGCTCTATGTGGCTGTGTGTATGTGTGTGTTTAAGTGTCACAGGAGCCCTTTGTCTTTCAGGCGGCGTGAAGAGGAGCACTATTATACTCTATAAATAACTGTGCAATTAGCATTTGAATGGTAAAAGAATTCATTTTCAATGCTTTCAAATCACACGCTGACAAATTAGCAGTCATTATATGTCACTGAATCCTAATTGACTGAATCCATTGATGAAACCGGCGTATTTAAAGGGCCAGTCCATGCACAGAATACTCTGGCAGTTAGATGGTAGATTCAAGGTCATGGATGATAACTTCAATCCAGTCTGAGACGCGAGTGCTACAAACTCAAAACTTTAAAGTCGGCATGAAACAGAAGTTGCGATAATCTGTTCTTCCCTATTGTGACATGTGTGATACCGCTTCTCGAACAAGAAAAAATGTTAGGCGGGACTTGATTTTGTCCATCAGGAATTGATTGGATCTTTGAGGTTTGTTATTACTGTGATCTTATGTGATTGACAGGTTGATCCCGCCCTCATTCCAGTAAACACATAATCGGAGATGTCGTTGCAAGAGAGAGACGTTTCTGATTAAAGATTACAAGGGCACATGAATTAAAAGCCATATAATTTATATTAATGGTGTTTGTTTTAAATGAGGGATAATTTACAGTCATTTATATTATATTATATTTATTAAAATTCTAGTTTATCATTATTTACATGGCTACTTTCCCCAAAATATTAATACATGTACATGAAATACTGATTTGAGTTGCAAAGTTGTCTACTTTGGGCAACAGTTTATAATGTCCTATGGGAAAGTTTAGCTTTAGCTTCTATAGTTTCATGTTATGTCAATCCATCAGAAATTGATAATCAAACTCTTTTTTGTGAAGTAATTTGAGAAACATAACTGGAAAATGATATGACATCAGACACGGCGCAGTCTGTTGAGACTCCAAGACAAGATGTAGTATCGGTTTTAGATTAAATCACACTGAATAAAAGTTGTATTGTACATGTTACAAAACATTATTATGAAAAGAAATTGTATTTTGTGGATTGAAGGAAATGGGAAATTATATTAATTTGTCTCTCTGCAAACTGACAGTAACCTCCAACTCGTATTGAGTTCTTGTCCACAAAGATGCATCAAAACTCTCTTTTGATGACAACCACACACACAGATGCATCATCCGCCATAAAATGACAAGATTGGATGTTTAAAACATCCAAGCTAATTGAGACTCATACCCGTCAAGCTAGTAAAAAAAAAGACAATGCATATTTTCATGTTTTTTTTTTTTTTGCCTGAACAAAACATTCCAGATCATTTCAACTCTTGGCTCAGCTCTTCTAAACAAACTCTAAATGCTGTCCAAACTGAGATGAGGAAATGCAGAAAAAAAAATCTGAGCAGAATGTCCTGCATAAACGATTTCTTTTTCCAAAAAGCTGAGACCCAAGCCTGTCTGCCTGCTTCTGTTTTTAGGCCTGATCGAGGACTCTGCCACTCTCCGCCTGATAATTGTCTTACTGCTATAGCCGTAGCAGCCAGCACAAGCATTTCTCAGCCAAGAGAATGTGTCAAGCATTGTATTTAGCCACTCATTCGCGCCGCTTCTCTGGTCTAAATCCAATTTATCAGCCGTAATGGACTACAGAAATTGTCTCTTTAAACAGCCGTCTGACAGCCGGCGGGCTAAAGCATGGGATGGTGCCGAATCATATGGTTCGTATGGAGTAGACCAAAGATGGGGAGATGGCAAGGATCAGATTTGGATTGTTAGAGAAAGCATCAAAACTTTCTGAGCCAGAGAGCAGGTCCAAAAGTTGATGCTCAATATGATTTCACAAGTAGAATATGATCCTGAATGAGCTGGAAGAACAATCCTTTCAGCCGATCATGGCTTTAACCCTACAGTCAGGTCATTCCTGTTGTGCCGTATCTTTTGCACTCTTGCAAGTAGTTCTATGAAAGGGTATATTAGACTTTATGAAATATGCTCTGGTACTTTATTATTTATTTTATTTTATTTTTAATAAACCCTGACAATGACTAAACAATGACTAGAAAGTTAATAGAACGAAACCTTGCAAGATGGAAATTAAGAGCTAAATTAGCCATTTTCCAGTGAGTGATCTTTATATGAGGGTGCTGACTTACTGGTTTATTTATATTGATTTTTTTCACACCATTTTTCATACCTCCCAATGATCTCAAATTTCATACCATTTTCTTTAGAATCAGTGGACGGGGCTAAAGAACCAATGGTGTAGAAGCAGGCATTGATCTTCTTCTGCAAAGGCAGTCTTTTGTCGCATGATGATGACACACTGAGACAAAATCTGAAACGAGTTGTTCGGCAGCTTGGTTTCAATAAAAGCTGTATTTGGACTAATGAGGAAGTTTTAGGGGATGAAACTTAAGGGATATTTTTTATATTACAATGGCCTCTTTTATGTCAAAAGATCAAGGAACATGTGATTTCTCAGTTCATGACCCTTTAAAGTCTGATTTTTTTTTTTTTTTTTTTTTTTTCTCAATTCATGACCAGTTTTACGGAAGCCCTAAAAGGTCATGGATTATTTTTTCTTTCATCCTTTCTTGCTTTCTCGTGTTCACGACTTAATTTTTCCGTAATCTCAACATAACAAAAGTTGATTTCTCGTTAACACGACTTAATTTTCCTGTGATCATAACATAACAGAAGTTGTTTTCTCCTCATCACGACTTAATTTTCTCATGATCACGAGAAAACAAAAGTTGTTTTCTCATTATTACGACTTAATTTTCTTGTGATCTTGACATAACAAAAATTGTTTTGTCGTTATCACGACATAATTTTCTAGTGATCTTGACATAACAAAAGTTATCTTCTCGTTATCACGATATAACAAAAGTTGTTTTCTCATTATTACGACTTAATTTTCTTGTGATCTTGACATAACAAAAAATTGTTTTCTCGTAATCACGACTTAATTTTCTTGTGATCTTGACATAACAAAAATTGTTTTGTCGTTATCACGACATAATTTTCTAGTGATCTTGACATAACAAAAGTTGTCTTCTCGTTATCACGACATAACAAAAGTTGTTTTCTCATTATTACGACTTAATTTTCTTGTGATCTTGACATAACAAAAAATTGTTTTCTCGTAATCACGACTTAATTTTCCCATGATCATGACATAACAGAAGACATTTTCTCTTTATTATGAAATAACAAATGTTTTCTCGTTATCACGACCTAATTTTCTAGTGATCTTGACATAACAAAAGTTGTTCTTTTTAAAGTGATTGTTTGATTCTGAAATACACTGTACCGGGTGTCTACTGTTACCATAGTAATGAAGCAGATTTCATGCACATCTGATCGACAGATAAACTGTGAGCTCTTTTATATGTTGTGGATGTTTCAGACAAACAAAACTTTAATCCATTTGATATAAGTACAAGCTTGGGATGCTGTTTAAGAAGAGTGTTTATGTGTGTGTGTGTGTGGTTTCCTACAAATAAATGTAAAAAATACAACAGGTTACAACACTGTATAACATCACTGACTTAAATTATACACATCTTTACATATATAAATCACATTTCTTGCTGAGTGACAGTGAGGTAAATTAATGACGCAGTGACTAAGAATGCACTGATTAAAATGGCGTATATATATAATGTATACGTTTTTTTTCTTCTTCAACTTGTTATATTATTTATAGTAAGGAATACTAAAAAGGTTGATGTGTAACTTCAAAAAATTAATGAGGGCTGATAAAGACCTTAGTTGTGCATTTAAGAGTAAATACACATTCATGGACATCATGTCACAAGGTGGCCGAGAAGAACTGGCACAGTTTTCCAAAGCACTGAGTAGGGAGACAAGTAGATTTTTCTCCTTATGCTACAACATTTCCCTTTTCCTTTATCAACTATGCCAGGGATGTTCAGCTGTGTGTGTGTGTGTGTGTTTGTTTGTTTCTAGATCTGCATAACAGAGCTGGTTATTGTCACATACTGTGGATACCTGCAGTCTCCGAGGGCAATGCTGTGCCCGCGATGACAGTGTGTGTGTTTGTCAGATGGAGGGCTGCAGCTGTCAGTTGTCAGCTTCTGTTGTGATGAAAAGAGATTGAAAGAGCAGCAGTCCCTCTCTCCTCTCTCTATCTCCTCACTATGTGCAGCTGCAAATGACTTTTTAAGGCTGATTTGCTGGCTTAGAAGACTTTTAACGTTTCATTGTAAAATATAAAACTAAAAAGAGGTGAGGCATTCTGATTAAGCACTGACATTGCTCACTGCAATTATAAAAGCATGTTTTGTGCAGTTCATGCAGCAGTTTCTGGAAGGCTCAGAATGCCCTTTGAGTGTCCTTAAGGTGTTAGTCTGTGTTGAGTATCAGTTGAAAGGAATCTATGGTCCTTCTCTGGAATACAGATGGCAGGATGATCCCTGTGAAGTCAATAGAGAGATCTACATAAGAGAGGAGGGGATGTGTGACTGCAGTCAACGCAGGAGCGGCATAACATCTTTGAACACCTAAGTGTGTGAATATTTTTCACAGCAGTGGCATGATCTGTCATTTATTTTATATTTCATTGTTTATTTATTTATTTTTTATCAGAGGAACCATTTTCTGTTAAATTCAAATGTTTCTCACACTTTTTAGTATGATAACAAGGATAAAAAAGAGAGACCTGCATTTGTTAACAGTTTATTTTGGTAGTCCACTTTAGACATTCTTCTAACTATTAAGTAACTTCTCAACTGCATGTCATCTAACTTTCATTAGAGTATTAGTAGTGTTACTGTCTGCTTAATATCTGCCAACACTTTATTTCGATGCTCCCCCATCAGACATTCTGACTATAATAAGTAACTTTGTAAGTACTTATTCTACTAACCCAAACCCTAACACCCGACCTAACAGTTTACTAATACTCTACTAGTAGTCTATACTTACTTCTAGTTAGTAGTTATTATGTCTAAAATGGACAATACAATATATATATATATATATATATATATATATATATATATATATATACATATATACATATACATATACATATACATATACATATATAGTTATAAACAGTCATATTTGCCCAATTATCCCTTCTTGTCTTGACAATTTTAACTTTACTAAATAAAATGTTGCCGTTAAGTTCAGTCAATTCATTAATATGACTTGTGATTTCAATTATAAAACTGTACATTGATTTTATAATATAATATATCAAGGTAAATGTTGCTGTTTACTACTATTTGTCAGTACATTGATGCATGTAAATTATTTCATATAATTCATCATATTTTAATTTAGTTGGAAACAGAGGAAAACGTTCCTTTTACTGCATTTTACTTCTTGGATTAAACTTTTTAAATTGACGTCAGTGGCTGTTTGTGCGATATTTAAATGTTTACTTTTATTTCAGAAAAGGTTTCAGAGCAAATCAAGCATCAAGATGTAGCCTATATCGAATGCCATCAAAAAGCTGAAAAGTATCAAGATACGATTTTTGTCCCTTCTGTATTGCGCAGCTCTAGCATGAAGGAGCAGTCATGGATTTCAGAGCTGATGAATGCCGTGTCCTCTCTTGCTTTAAGTGCCGAGGCTCTTTCTGTCACTTCTTGCCCTAGCAGACTTTCATTCTTTCTCTCTCTTTCTCCCTCTCGCTGCCTTTTGCTCCCGGGAGTAATGCGCCATTATCTTTTAATCAGGTCCCGTGTCTCAGGACTCTGGCTGATATGAAATGCATTTGGTGGATCAATGTTTTCAGACCTCACATCTTGTTTTAATCAGGCTATCATCTCTTCTCACCCTCTCCAGCAGACAGAATGTCTGAGTGTCTGAGAGTTTTTTTTCTTTTTTTTTTTTTTTTTCCTCAGGGTTACGCACACACATACGACAGAACCTCAACATGGATCTTGTTCTCAGCTTATGACTCGCTCTTTCAGTGATAAAGGCAATAGATTAATATTTTGAAGTGACACTTGTGGGATTTGTGAAGTGTGGTACTATCAGCTGAGGTTAGATTACTTGTAAACAATGTAGGGGAATGCTACTTTTAAAAATAACATTAAATTATCATATTACTTTTTCCCATGGGAGCACTAATTTCTAGAACGGTAGCAACATAATTGGATTTTTTTTTTTTTTAATTCAGAGTCTGAAATATTTTTGTGCTCCCCTACATACTTTCAATGCAACAACTATACCGTATATAGATGTTTTGCAGCTTGCAGTCTAGACAATTTCATTGATTAGCTTATAATAGGAGCAGTCTGGTTTTGTTATGACATGTTGCACTACTCACTTGCAGCATATATGCGGTATCATTCACAGTTCTTATGCCAATGTGACTGTTATGGAGAAGGCTTTAGGAGGTAATGAATATATAAATGAAAATAAATAAATAAAAATAATATTAATGTTAAGAAATATACCTGCCATTTTGCCAGTCTAATAATAAAAAAAAAAAATCTTTAACTGCATCTTCCCTCCACTTAGTCAGGAAATGTTTCCTAACCTGCAGCAATAACAACTCAAACAGTAAATACAGCATATTTAGTATTTGTCATGTCTTGCCAAACATTTGTCAGTGTAAAAATAACATGGCAGAAATACACTGAGCGTATTATTACAAAGCAATGAGATCCTGGGACAAATCATCCGTTTGCATTGATCAAACAAGTTCAACCGAGCGGTGTATATCTGAACCCTGGACAGAAAGGTCAGCACAGTCCTGTGCATTATTCATGATGGACAGAAAGAGAGAGAGAACACTGAGCATTGTCTCAAGGGGCGTGACCTCTGTTGCACTTTTGGTCCACCAGCACCCCGCAGTATGTCTTCATTCGTAAGCCAACCGGATTCAACCACTCTTTTAATAGCAGCAGAATCACTGCGGCTTGCGGGAATGCTGGCAGAACCCTGGCAGACCCTACTTTGCCTCCTCCAGGGCTTTAACATAACTTTGATCTTCAGAACAATGCCCATGTGAGATTCCCCTCCCTTCATGCCTTTGATTTGGTTCCAGGCTTTTAGCAGATGATTAGGAGACAGAAGCCATGGAGGGTTAAAGCAATGGCAGAAACTGAAAACCGAGAACATGGGATTTATTTTTATAGTAGTAACAGAATTATCAAAGTTTTATGAGAAATTTATTTTCTGCTTTCCTGACTGAAAGAAAAAAAGAAAAAAAAGCTGACTGTCCAAAGACAGTTATCTTAAATTTAGACAATGGAATGCCAACAAATGATACTTTTTTATAAAAGTCCAATTATGGTACTTCCTCGTACTTTCCACAGCTTGTTTGTAAAGATTGTCTTGTGGTTTTAACATAGTTACACCTACAGAATCATCGTATGCATAAAATGTTTAGCAGCAACTAAAAGTAATTGACCCTTCACCGGCAGTTTGATTGACAGGCGATCTAACCAATCATAATTCGCCATTTTGTCTGACAAAGCAGTCAGGGGAGTTAGTAGATTAGCGTTGGTGAACTTCAACTTCAAAAATTGTGTGTACTCACGTCTTTCCGTGCTTGAAACAACATTCCTTCTGATGTCCATTCATGTTTATTTGATGCTATAAATGAACTAGTATGAAGAGATGGTTGGATCACGAGCCGCTTGAAGGAGCTACAGCGATCTGTCACGATACATTAAAGAGCCACTATATGGTATTAATTGTTTAAACCTCTTTAAAAGATTACAATATTTTAAATATGAAACTGTTTCATATCAAAAGTAGCCTGCTCTGTCTTGTCTGTCGACATGTTGTCTTGCCATTGCTACCTGATGAATTTTTCACTACATGAGAACATGATGTGTGGCATGAGAAAGCATGGCTTGTCGGACAAAGCAACAGTAACTAAAGTGGGTGGGTCTTTGTGAAGGGTCAATTCATAAAACTTGCATTAACAATTTTTTTATTTTATTTTATTTAGACCTTTATTTTTTTTAGATGTTTCTTAAAAATTAAATTACCCAAAATATTTTAAATGCTCAACAACATTTATTGACTCTCCTTTAACAAGGCTATCTGGTTAGCGTGTATCAATTCCCACAGTTTTGCTCACATTAATAAGACAAGTGTGAGTTGACCATTCTGATACTTTGTTCAATACTGTGTTTGATGGCAGCTTGTTCTTTTATCTCAGAAATGAGAATAAATAAGTGTTTTCTCAGCAATCATTTGAACCTGGGTAAAACATTAATATATAAACTGAACAGAACTGGTCCAGAACTGGATCGATCCCTGTGGGACTCCCAACAGTACAGTCAAAAAACGATGTGCATCTATCATTGATTCTTGTTCATTGCTTTCTTAAATGTAAACATGATCCACATCAATGTAGTAGTAGTAGTAAATTTAAACTAAAAAAAATCTGTCCTGGGACTTAGCCACTGGGGATTGGCACACACTTCTGTCACCCCACAGACATTTAAAAAGCTTCCAGAAGGAATGTTCATGGCTGTGCATGTTCACATATGCTTCTGTAGCCACGTGTGCGTGTTTATAGGATTCTCCCCAGCAATTCTTGGTGTAATAAGACTGATGAAATATTAATGTGGTCCTCTGCTTTAATGACTCATAAATTGCATTTGGATATTCAGCAGTCTTGCTTTCTCATAACTGGCTCATAGACTTGTTAACGAGAGAGAGAGAGACTGAGAGCAAGAGGTACAAAACAATATCGCCTAATTTAAAGCTCATAGAAGTAGTGGGAGATAGTGATGCAGGAAATAATATATTTTAGGAAGAAAAAAATGATTAGCTTGTATTTAATTTGAAAATATTAGTAGTACACTTCTAGAACCAGTGTATTTCTACAAATAAACAACATAAAATATAAAAAAAAAATAGTCAATCAGTGAATCGGCGAGAGTGATTCATTCCTATAGCTGACAAAAACAGCATTTTCATTTTCTTAAGGATATTTTTTTGTATTTTTATTAGTACTCTCAAAAAGAATAAATGAATATCTAGTCGTGTATATAATCAAAACACAATTTAAGGGTTCACATCAATTGTGCATGTGTATTTGCATATTTAATGCATCTACAGTACATGACAGAGAACTGATCTATATTACGTTACTTGGATGCACCAAATATAATGGCTGCTAATGTTACGTGAACTGAATTTAATCTGAATAACGAGTCTGCTCAGTGTGTGCTTGTGTTTACAGAGAACATTGTTTTGTGAGTGATTTGGTTAAGCCAGTGTAATCTCTCATTAGCACTGATGTGTTTGAGCTGTGTGCCGCTGTCTCTATGAGGGGGATTGAACTCGTGCCGCTGCGAGACACCATTTTAAATGCGGTGAGTAGGGTTAGGCACTAACACGTGTAGTTGAGCACCAGGATAAACACACATACAGTAAGAATGCACACACATAAATGGCCACTTACAGCGACTGAAGTAGTGGTTTGAACCTCAAAATAGGTGCTGGAGTATATGGTTGATGTCACTTATGTCCCGCTGCACTGACAGACCTCCTTTTAACTCGCACTCTTAAGCTTGAATCCACCACACTGACATCCGACCGGCACATTTCCTCTTCCTTCCTTAGATTACTACATTCACAGCTCACTTTGAGTGAAGCAATAAATCATTTTTTTGGAGAGGAATTGAATTGAAAATGTTTTCATCTGCACTTTTTTAGAAGGTTCAGTATTGAGTTTGATATGTTTTTAGAAACGTATGCTCGAAGCTGCAGGAGAACTCCTAAAGGAGAAATATCAGTTTCGTTAGTAACAATTGCTTGCTCTTAGTGCCTCTAATTCTTACTGGCTCAGGGCAGAAATACAATACACCCTCTCACACACTGAGATGGACACATGCAGAGATGTCTTGGTTTTTGTCAGTGGGACCAATGTTATTCCCCAACCCACAAAATTATCTACTATTGCTAATGGTGGCTTATTATGAGGATTTTGTCTGAAAGTCAGGCCCGGTATTGGTGAAAAATGGAAAATACTGTATGTGTGAATGCCTTGCATTCAATCTAAGAATTGAATTGGAATGGAAAACTGTTTTTGTTAGAATTTGAATACAAGTGAATACAATGTCTCATTTGCTTTGCCTTCCAGCCATGTGTGAGTCCTACATCATATAATGTACTGTAGTAACTATAGTAACCCTAACCCTAACATTACATTACATGTACACATTACATGAAATCTTGATAACGTTCTTCTTTTTTGAATTTCCTTTTCTAAAAAAAGCACTTACATACATTCTGAAGTGTAGAATCTAAAGTTAAAGTGGATTACAATAATGTAATCCTGTTGATTGCGTTACTAACTGCAATTTGTGTGGTTACACTTTCAATAAGGTCTCATTTGTCAACATTAGTTAATGTATTAACTAACATGAACTAACAATGAGCAATGCGTTTGTTACTTTTATTAATGTTTGTTAATGTTAGTTAATAAAAGTACAGTTGATCATTATTTGTTCATGTTAGTTCACAGTGCATTAACTAATGTTAAATGTGCACTATGTAGTTTTTTCGTCCGATAGAGGTCGCCTATTCAAAACAAAGGCGTAGCTTGTTGACGCCAAGTTTGAGTGCGGAATCTTGGGACATGTGGTCCTCACCTCACAGCCAAGAATCGGGATGGGACTCAAGCTCTTATTATGCCACAGTCGCTTCTGCTTTTCCGGTCAATCGTATGAGATGACGCAGTTCTGTTTATGAAATTACATACATTTGAGTGTGTTTAAAATGATGTTGTATTGCTATATATTTAACGTTCGCCGGCTGCTGTAAGACACTTGTTGCACACTAAACTAAGATGGATCGATAATTAGAATATCATATTAAATGCTGGATGGCTTGTGCTGATAAATGGCATGCACTTAATTTTAAAATGTATTGTATTGACGGAGAAAATACTTCATTACTGTTACTAAAATAAAGCTGCATCTGATTATGCTGTTAGCTACTTGACAAAATAGTGTTTTTCTCTGAGGCGAGGTAAAGCATGGTACTCGCAAAAAAATCAAGAAAATTAGATTTAAACACTAAGACTAAATGTGTTGAGCTATATTACAATAATTAGTTTTCCGTCTATAAATATATCAAAACAGATGTTCCCTTGTCTGTGTTCCCACATGTAATATATATTAAAGTGTCTTTGGTGTTTCCATGGTTTCTACAAAATAAAACCAGAAACCGAGGGTAACGCGCATATATGCTGTCATTTACAGGTGACTAACGGATCCTTGGTTAAAATATTCTCACGATTTGGAAATAGTTGGAAACATTTGGGATATCATAAGTACTCAACTGAACAAAATATATAACACTGGCCTAGTGGTTTTTGGATATTTTACTGCAAAAAAATGTTACATATTGCAGATTTAACAAATACAACTTTTAATAATGTAGTAATAAATGTTAAAATTAACATTAACTAAGATTAATTAATGCTGTAGAAGTATTGTTCGATCTTAGTTCATGTTAACTGAAGTAGTGAACTAATGTAAACTAACGAAACCTTATTGTAAAGTGTACCATTTTTGTCATGTAATTTGCAATCAGTAACTGACTACAGTTTATACAAAGTAAGGCTACAAAGTAATCTACCCAGCTCTTTACAATGTATTACAGCAAGCATCGTTCCTCATCCTCACTCATACTGCATGTTTTCTAAATAAAAAAGGAAGCTTTTGCTGCAAATAGTTGCCATATTGCCTGATAAAGCACGTCACCCCTCATCTTCAATCACATCTAACTTCCAGCCTTCGTTGGAACAAAAGGTTATCTGCCTCCATACAATCCCTGGCACATTAATTGACTTACATAAGCGTTATTTCCCTCTGGTAGCATGTTTATTTATTTATTTATTTTATATAGATGTCTTGCATCTTTCCCATAATGCCACCTTTGTGCGCTTATAATCATCCTGCCCACCTCCTGTCCCGTTCTCTCTTTGTCGCATTGGGAATGCTAGTTTATGGGGAAAGACACACTGCCGGGCCCCTGGGCTCCAGCACATCTGGAGCCTGCCATAAACACTCTACAACAGTGCTCCAGCAAGCCGACACATCAACCACCCAGAGCCTTTCTATTGCTCTCGCACTTCATGCTGTCTGTGCAGTGTTTCTCTGTATATTGATGCCATTTTATATATCAATGAGTTTGAAAATGCTCTTATAAACTTTACTCAAAAGACTAAAAAGGTTGGATGAAGAGGTTTTTCTATCCCTGGGACAGAAAAAAAACAGACTTTAGAGTCAGAAAAGCAAAAACAAGTGTATCTTTAGATAAGAGGCAAAATGTTGAGTCCTGACCGGTACTGGCTGATGATGGTTTCAGTATGTGAGGGAAGGCTGAGAGTGCTAATGGAGCAGAGTGGCCAGTTTGATTGGCGACTCTGACACACAGTGCTCCATCTCACTTATCCCCCGTTTGCTCAATTTCCTCTGTGGAAGACGGCACACCTGGGGTCCCACTCCATCTCAGCCTCTTTCCAAGCCAATCGCTCTGTCACACTATCAGTCTATCTATCAGTCTATCTATCTATCAGTCTATCTATCTATCAGTCTATCTATCTATCTATCTATCTGTCTGTCTGTCTGTCTGTCTGTCTGTCTGTCTGTCTGTCTGTCTGTCTATCTATCACAGACGTCATGGTTCGGGTCATGCAGTTAGACAACGAGAACAGTCAGTCACAGGCGATCCACACTCCAATCCAGAAAGGGGGCGTGTGGTAATGCAACACTGTTTACTAACTGCCACAACAAGAAAAAACACAGAGGAAGAAGAACAGACAATCTTGATATGCGTGTTTTCTCTCAACCGATGTTTCAATCGCGGAAAAACATCAATATATCAGCTTGAGAATTATATCTCATGTACAATAGCATTACATTTACCAAGGCAAGTCATTTACTGTCCACAGCAGGTTAGTTCACTATATTAGCTTATATAACCATTATATTTGTTTTATCTGTTAGTGATACCTTAATTATTTAATGTTTAAATAAATGTGTCATTAAAACGAGTTATGACAGTAACTGTGTAAATGATTATATTTCAAAAGTGAACTGGAGTAATAATTTTATAATTAGATTTAGTTTAAGGTTAAGTTAATGCAAAACCTGCCTTATATGCAATTTACTTATTATTATTATTATCATTATTATTATTATTATTATTATTATTATTATTATTATTTGAGTGTTGATTATTATATCTAAAAACAAATAGCAACTGAATTTAATAGTTTGGGCTCTGTTGTTAACTCTATCCTTTAATATTATAGTAATGTGCAAGAAAGGGCTTCCAGTATCTCACCATTAGCTGAGATAGATTTTTTTTTTTTTTATCCTTGAGAAAATGTTAATTGTAATTGAATTTATTTAAAGAGAGACACAGTGTGTTCAATAAACCCACAGTTTAATAAAAAAAGAAGAAAGAATCAGTTTTATGTTTAGTACTTACCGAACCATCACCGTTGAGTACCGTTGCACCCCTACTGTCTGTCTATCTGTCTGTCTGCTGTTCTATCTGTCTATTGTTCTGTTTATCCATTGTTCTATTTGTCTTTCTATCTGTCTGTAAAATCTATCATGTTATCTGTCTGTTCTGTCTTTCTGACTGTCCAGTAGTGGTCGACCAATATATCGCCAAGGTCCATATGTTCCCATTCTCTATCTTCATTAGTTTACAGTCATTTTTTTATCAGTTCTGTCTAATAAATTATTAGACCATAAACATAGAAAAGGAATAGTATTATAACGTATTGTAGTGTAGTGTTTTCCTTCCTATTAGGCTTTTAGTGATATAAAGGCAAACACTATAATACTTTCTCATATATTGTCAGCATTCAGCAAATATCTAGTATATCATTTTACTTGTATCACAAGTCTTTGAATATATAATAAACATCTAAATATATGAACATTTTGGCATTTCCATCTGTTTGAAGTGTGCATTTGTAGCCTGAATAAAAACTTTCATACTCTGTTTGTGTTACCTGGTATCAGAGTTTTTAACGATTTCTTATAATAGTATAATGGGATCCCTTAAATCTCTCTAGAGAAGGATGGGTTTACTCATTTCTATGCTTTCAGCGTCCACGGGCTCAGTTCATCAGATGCCCTCTATATGGCTGATAATAACATTTGCCTCAGGTGATCTGATCATAAGTGGTCAGAAAAGAGATCAGTGTCACTTCATACTGATATCAGTGAGAATACCATGTAAAATACCTGATTCAATCAGGCCTGAGCAGAATCATCTTATATATTTAATGCTTAAGTACTTCATGTTCTTCCTTGTGGTCTGTTAACATGCCCTACAAACACTAAAAGATCTCCTGGAAGCAGACAGATTATCAATTCAACTCAATTCTGTTAAGTGGAGGGTTTTGTGTGCTGGTTTCTTAAGTAAACAGTGCTTACAGTGATCACAAAACTGCTTTGCTTTTAGCTTAGCAATTGCGGGAGAAAGCAGAGCAGGTCTTAGATCAGCAGCGTAAAGCATACTATATTGGTAACACTGAATATACATGGTTAGACTCTACCGCAGAGGATGTGAGAAGGATCTGTTTTCGTCCACTAGCAATTGCGGTGTTTCAACAACAGAGAGTATCAACTTAAGTGTTTGTGTTAGCTTGTGCACAGTCATCTTTAGCTCATGGCGATGGGCTATTTCAGTTTCATGAGTGTGGCATTTTCACGCTCTCAGTCTAAACTGTGTGTGTATGCGTCCACTCTTGAGTAGCACTAGACTCTGCATATCCTCAGGGCTTTGGACTTTCTGGTCAGGCAGGAAAGGAACCAGGGGAATCATTAGGTAAACCAAACCCTTAAACTTGAGCTTAAATCAATGAACAGTGCTGCCTGAGAGGAACAAGATGCATAGACAGCTCCAGGCCAGCACGAGACTTCCTGATCATGCCACTACTGACACAAAAGCTCATTTTAAAGCCATCAATCTTGAGGAGGATAAACAAACATTGCCACTAATCTATAATCTAAACTATTAAGGGTGTAACTCTACATGTATTCATCCCAAACCTACAGTACAGACGTCATGGTTCGGGTCATGCAGTTAGACGGCGAATACAGTCAGTCACAGGCGATCCACACTCCAATCCAGAAGGGGGCGTGTGGTAATGCAACACTGTTTACTAACTGCCACAACAGGAAAACGAACAGAAGAAGAAGAACAGACGATTTGGGCTGCTTTCCAATCCAGTTTTAGACACGCTCTCACAAACTTCCCAAGCACTTCGCTTCAGGGGAATCCCTGCCACCATTTTGAAATGCGTCCCACTTAATGAAGTGGACAAGGGAAGTTTATATGGACAGACCTACTTCATATATACACTTCAGGCAGCTCCATATCCCACAATGCAACACAATCGTGACATCACCACATATCTCATTTAATTTACCCCACCACAAACGACTCTTTTTGTAGTATTTAAAACACACATATATACATATAGATTGCTGCATTAAACATTTTTCTAAGGGGAAAAAATAAAATAAATCAACTCTATAGAGGATTCCGAGTGATCGAGGGATTAGGACGTTCCAGTTCAGCCCATTGCAAAGGTGTGGGCACTCATGCAACACAAGCAATGACATAAATCCGAGTCAGCGAGACTGAGGGAAGTTAGCGAGGGAAGGGCATAAAAAAATGAACCAGAACACAGCTATGCATGTAATCTCTCAACCGGTGTTTCAACCACGGAAAAACGCAATAAAACAGCTCAAGAATAATATCTCACGCACAGTAGCATTACATTTACCTCAGGCAAGTCATTTACTGTCCACAGCATGTTAGTTCACTAGAGAAATGAACTCTAGATTTAAATCTATATCTCTCTGTTTGTCTGTCTGACGTGATCTTGAGTACTCGTATTAGTATGTTTACTTATGTCTGCATAGCCAAGAAAACACAATATTAATGGGTTGATACTGCTGTATTATTGATCATGGAGATAAAAAAAATGTTCACCAAAAACGCATAAATCATCATTCATTACAAATTCAAAATGTGATGCCTTAGAGTTAAGGGAAAGGTTTTATGACAGTAATATAAAATCCTTATTGGCTCTCGCCTCCTTTATCACTGATGCAACATGCTTTGTTTTGGGTGATATACGTGTTTAAATGTCTGTGTGCCTACCTACCTATCTATCCATCTATCTGTCGTATTTCTTTCCTATGGCTAATCTAAACATTGACATGATCCTTTGAATTAATGTATACCTTTCAAGCTTCTCTCATTTCTTTTTTCTCTCCTTCACGCCATCTCACATTCTTTTTTTTTCCACACATACCCTGGCAAAACAAGGGCTAATATATTTGGGGCTAATAGAGCTTTTACATTCTTGAGTATCTCTGCTTTTACTGTAAGTGCTACATCAATGCTAACCGTGTTCATCATTTGCAGACGGAGCATGTTTTATCCCATTATGACAGACTATTGAAAGCGCGGCTGTTAATACTGCTCAAGATTTTCCTCTTGAAAGGTGTCATAAGGTAACTAAAGCTTTCATCCAACAGGCTCATTTCCCTCCCAATGAACACATATTTGAAACAGGAGAAAGAGCCTGTTTAGAAATGTCAGTTGCATCCTGCTCTGTTAAAAGGGTTTGCATGCTATTGTTACCTTACCTTAATGGGTCTATTTCTATTAGGTACAACCTTTAAAATGTAGTTTAGTTGGTTTATGCCAGTGGTTCTCAACCTTTTATCTCAGTGGGCTGCACTATGGTCCAAGTACAATTCTCACGGGCCGCATTTCATTTACATATTACGTCACCGATGAAAACCAATCAGATTTAATGTTATAGTATTAACAGATATTATTATTATACATAGATGCACACACAGAAGAGGCGGTGTTTCTGGTGGGACATATGGTATTTAATTTCTGTCACACATTTCCAAATCAACAAATACTATAAGAAATTTGTTTTTGTTTCAGTGTGTTGAAATGGCCGGCAGTGTGACTTGTGTGTAAACAATAGGCCTGTATGATCACCAAAATGATTTTATATAACAAAAAACATTATAGTTCAAACTTATATTAATTGAATCAATTTTAATTTAATTTAATAACAAAAATAAATTGTAAAATTGGAATTAATTTTTTAAATGTGGTCAGCAATTTTTTTCATTCACATAATGTCATCATATTAAATAATAAGGTCATACTTTATATTAAATGTCTTTATCCACTATGCATAAACAGTTAAATTTATAATCGAATACATTGCACTTATGTACATACATTGTATTTATCTTTTAATAATACCTGCATGTGATTATATCTGTAATACATTTTTTTAATTAGATCTATAATTACACTTTTGACCATTCCCTTACAGCTTTAAACCTCGTCATACCACCAGACCTGTCTCTAACCCCACTGTAACCCACCTCAATAGCTGCAAAAGTGTTTTGCTATACAACATTAACACAATAAGTACATTGTACCTAACGATTATTTATTTTAATAAATTAAATTATTTTTATTTAAATTATTAAATTTTTTTGTAAGTACATAGTACTTAAAGACACCTAATATGAGATGTGACCAATAATATGTTTTAACTTTAATCCTATTAATTTAGATGAAAACAAATAAAACACATTTTTTCAGTGTAACATTGCATACATATGCATCCGCATGTGTAGAGATGTCAGCGATTAAAATAGATTTCTTGGTCTCTGAGGTCTCATTTTTCCAGAAGAGAAAATTGCTACACCTTTTGAAACGGCAATGTCTCCACACATAAATGAAAGTGCACATTTTCCTTAATGCGCTGGTGAATTAGTGATCAAGTTGAGTTATTGCACCTTGGCAGTGTTTGTGTAGAGTTGTGTTTGTGGATCCGATAGTGGTATCCATGTGTGTCTCTACTTATATAAAGGTGTCAGTATAAATGTGTGTATTTGTGTATGTGTGTGTTTGTGATTGGTCCCATGGGAGAGATCATTACCAGCATGGTGCCGGGTTTTGAGTAGCTCACTGAATCGGACATAAAAATCAACTTCTGGAACAGCTGTGCAGAGCATTGTTTACACAGCCCTCATTGTGGACACATTAATCACACCAGCACATTACCCACAAAACCACCAGCTGCGATGTGTGTGTTTGTCACCGGTGTGTGACGAAGGTGCAGCAGTGTCCGAGGAAAGTCAGAGTGATGAGCTCACACTTTATAAATCACTGCTGTCAGTTTGATACTCATTATCCTCCCTGTCTTCCCCTAGCTCTTTATTTCCATCCATCTCTCTTTTTTTTTCAAAGGCTGTGTTTTGCATTTAAAACTTCCTTGGTAGTGTTGGCGGGCTGGTGTCAGCAGACTTTTAACTTGGTTTAAACAGACGTCTGCAATTATTAGACTAACAGGGACAAATAAATGTAATATCATTTTTATGTGCAGAATCCATGTCTGTAGGTGTGCATGTGTCATTACTCTAATTGATGTCCCCCAAGGAAGGTTTTGTCAAATTTAGCTTACTTTTGTTCCCAAAAGGGACATGCAGTGATGCCCACAGCTGGAAAAATATAGCACTGTGACCTCAAATACAGTCAAAGCATGTTCTTTTCAAATTTGTCCGACAGTAGAATTGTGAGTATGTGAACAACAATTCTATCTATCTATCTATCTATCTATCTATCTATCTATCTATCTATCTATCTATCTATCTATCTATCTATCTATCTATCTATCTATCTATCTATCTATCTATCTATCTATCTGTTCCATTCATCCATCCCTCTGTTCCATCCATCCATCCATCTATCCTTCTGTTCCATCCATCCATCCATCCATCCATCCATCCATCCATCCATCCATCTATCTATCATTCATTCTGTCATCCATCCATCCATCTATCCTTCTGTTCAATCCATCCCTCTGTTCCATCCATCTATCCTTCTGTTCCATCCATCCCTCTGTTCCATCCATCCACCCCTCCGTTCCATTCATCCATCCCTCTGTTCCATCCATCCATCTATCTATCATTAATTCTGTCATCCATCCGTCCATCCATCCATCTATCCTTCTGTTCCATCCATCCCTCTGTTCCATCCATCTATCCTTCTGTTCCATCCTTCCCTCTGTTCCATCCATCCATCTATCTATCATTCATTCTGTCATCCATCCATCCATCCATCCTTCTATCTATCATTCATTCTGTCATCCATTTATCCATCCCTCTGTTCCATCCATCTATCCTTCTGTTCCATCCACCCCTCTGTTCCATCCATCCACCCCTCGGTTCCATTCATCCATCCCTCTGTTCCATTCATCTATCCCTCTGTTCCATCATCCCTCTGTTCCGATATATCCATCCCTCCGTTCCCATCCATCCATCCATGCATCCATCCCTCTATTCCCATATATCCATCCCTCCGTTCCCATCCATCCATCTATCCATCCATCCGCGTTTCCTACGTTCCCTTGCACTGCTTCATTTTCTTTCAATATTCTTTATTTCTTTAAAGTATTTTCAAAAACAAGTTAGACCGTAAGCCTTGCAACTTTTTAGTCTGAATGTAGTTATTGTGGAGAGGACTCTATTTTAGAATTTGGTGCTCATATGGATGGTGCAAGTTTGAATCTGGGTTGAAACATGCAGTCATGGTTGCTACTTAAATTCACAAGGTTCAATACAAAGTTCTCAGTTGCAGTTCTGCACACAGGACCCATGTGCTTGATTTTGTGTGCTTAGAACTATGGGGTCGAGCATTTCACGCCAACAGAGTGTTTAATAAATTATGAGCCTAACTCTGTGGAACAGCAACATTTGTATTGCACATCCTTATAAGCCACTTAAATTCAATTCAGAGATATCATAAATCATACCAAATGAGCTTTAATGTATTATGATTGCACAACACCATCATTTGGGTTCGAAATTACATTAGGTCTACTTACAAAGTCTACACACACAACACTGATCTGTCTGTGTTTACCCCCTTGTGTGCAAATTTATTGGCCGTGTTGGGTCTTGATACCCACACAGTCACATCCTCTCTATCTGCACCCCAGCAGAGTATTCATTTTCAGAGCCGTGCTGTATAAATCCAACAGTGGTTGGAGGTGGTGATTTTTCTCTCAAGCTGACATTTTAACAGGAGGGGGAAATGGTGGGAGCTCATTTGATAGCAAGGTGATGATATAGCTGGCAGCCCTCAGTGGAGCTGAATGCTGTAGTTTATAAGCGAGGATGTAGCTGTCGCCGAGACATGCCGCTGCTCATAAACCAACTTTTCCTTGATCAGCCACAGGGGAAAAACACAAGACATGCAAGATCTATCTATCTATCGCTCGATCTGTCGTTCTAATTTATCGTTCCATCGTTCTATCAATCTACAGTGATTAAACTGCAGTGATATTTGTCTAATATGTATATCCGTGATAGGAAAATATCACTTTTGTTCACATGAGTGTGAAAAGACAGTTTGACCTCTGGTATTGACTGGTGCGCAAAAACAAGTCTTTGAGAAATGAAAAAATCGATCGGATTATGTGATTCATCACAGTCATTATAATTTTGTTCAGAACGTGGAAAAAAATGAATTTGTTAGTGCACTTTCCAAGCATTTTGCACACTTCAAGTCTTGAATGCTGTAATTAGCCGTTGCATATTTGAATGAAAGCTCTTTGATACGGCCGCTTTCAAAGGCCCGCGTACGGTGGCAGCTCTGGTTTGTCAGAAAAGGTGTTATTTAACATGTCCATAAAGTTATTCACAGTGAGAATCTTTCCCTTCACTCTTCCTAAGAGACTCAAAGCCAAACAAAGCTGGCTTCATCCATCCATCAGGTCATATTTCCACACCTAACTTTCTGTTGTTCCATTTTATTCTGTATTCCTTTTCTCTCAACTTTTAAAATGCACTTGAATAGCACAGAACATTGTCTTGCACTTGCAATTATATCACTTATTTATAACAATAAGAGTGAGGGAGAGATGTTCCCCAAAGAAAAGAAGGAACATGAGGCTTGTGTAAAGACGAAAGGATGATTCCTGGTACCATGGTAACAAGTCTCAGTTGGTCATTGCTCACCTTGCTGTTATGCCTGGTCAGGTGACGGTAACTCCATCCGACATGACAAAGGATATTCATGTTCTGGAGTAAAAACAGCAAGGAGTGTGAGGATGGCCTCAATCAAAGGAGAGTAG
The DNA here is from genome assembly GCA_038088235.1 of Zacco platypus. Classification (NCBI taxonomy): domain Eukaryota; kingdom Metazoa; phylum Chordata; class Actinopteri; order Cypriniformes; family Xenocyprididae; genus Zacco; species Zacco platypus. Next base: position 14,178,019 of record CM076064.1, on the reverse strand, counting down.
GGCTTCTCCCATATATGTGACGCCATCAATACACACATACACTTAATGGAATGTATGTTTTCTTAGTGCAAAGCCAGAAAGAATGCATTTACCATGACCTTTTGATTCCACTGGCAGCCTCACAGTGCTCACATAAGCTTTTTACACAAAGCCAACACACATTCCCACTGGAACTGCCCAGCATGGCCTGTACTCCTCCTAAAAGCCACTGTACCTGTAGACGTGCATTTGGAGTACATAATAACATCAACACATGAACTCTGTTTGGGCCTACTGAGTGTTTATAAAGAAGTCCATTACCTCTCACTGTCCAGGCTTGCACTCTGAGCTCATAGCTTATCCAAAGGGAAAATTGTCATCATTTAGTCACCCTCATGTTCTAAACCTGTTTGACTTCCTCTGTGGTACACAAAAGAAGGAGTCCAATGTTGTTTTGGACCTCATTGTCTTTCATGGTATGGTCAAGAACGGTTTTCTCCGTGAATTGTTTTGATGAGTGCAGTTGTCATCTTTGTTGTTGTATTAGCTATATAGAATGCTGCAAGTATTACATATTTTTGTAGGGCAACCCAGCAGTTACCCTGGTTCCCTTCAAAAAAAATCTATTGGATTTTTCCATTAACTACAAGTGCAGGTTATCAATAAACTACACCATGATCACATAACTTCAGCGTCACCACCTCTAAGCTTACAAAAACGTTTATTCTTTATTTAAAATCTACAAGTTGGAAAGTGTGAGTTGGAATAGTAATATGAACACAAGAAGTCAGCAAAAGCAGACTAGTGATTAGATGAGTTTACCTGTTTAGTGTGATGACATTTAACTCCTTAGCATTCCTATGGTCTCTTTTTGAATGATATTTGTACCACGGGTGGTAAAATGGGGTTCGATTATGCTTTTTCACTTTTTCAACTTTAGTTAGTGTGTAATACTGCTCTCAAAGTCCACTCCAAAGGGGGAGATATTCTCTTTAACAGAAAACACTTTTCAAGAACTACAACAAATGGCTCGCTGGGACTACAATATGCTTCTTCCGGATCTTGTGAAGTCACAATGTCACTCATTTAAATAATCCCCACCCACAGAATGCATAAAAAAATTGGGCAAAGCCTTGAGCTGCTCTGGTGAAGACCTGCTTTACTCTTGTTTCCATGGCGAAAAGACCCCACCCCGTTCCAAAACCCTTATGTTTGGCCTTCCTAAGGTTGATGAACTTAGAAAACAGTTGTTAAAATGTATTATTTTATGTGTATACTGCGCGTTTTACGAAGGACCGCTTCCAGAACCCCAATAGAGTACAATTGGTTGTTTACGGATCACAACCTGTAACTATTTATTATTTGTTGTTATGCTTTCTAATAACAGTTCCAGGTATAAGTTTTATGTTGTTGCTACGATGTAAACAAAGGGCAAACTGTTTGGCTCCGCTAGCTTGCTAGCACACATTACATTGTTCATGTAGTGTTTATATGGGGCTTTCACATTTGTAAGACTGTTCACCAACCTTTAGGAACTTTGAAAAGTCCTGTAAAATCCGTGCTTGCAAAGGTCCTGCACGATCATCTCGTTTGCAAACATTGACGGGGTCTGAATTGGGCTCGAATTGATATGGCAAAATTGACTGCATTGTTAATATTTACACCCAAGCAGATGGTAAGTAACATTTCCGGAACATGCTCTAAGTGGTTCGCTAATCACAACACACTGGGCCAGCTAACCAATCAGAGCACATTTCATATTTTGGAAGGAGGGGCTCCATCAAAACGAAGTAAATGGGGCGAGACTGGGAAGAGTGAAAAATAATGAGAAAAAGCATGTCAAGATTTTGAAAAAAGGCCTAATATGACCCTTTTAATATCCCAGATAACCTCTTTAGTCCTGTTTGGCCACTTGTAACATGTCTTTTCCAAAACATAAAAGCTTTAACAGCACGTGTGGGATATTACTGATGCATTTTATGCTGTAGAATAAAATGTGAATATATCTTGATTGTAAAAACCACAGACCTTATTTCAGACTTTTAACCAAAAACCCATTCACTTCAGGACGATGGAACTGGAAGTGCAAAAATACTAACTTATTTCTGAGTTTTAGCACTGTCAATCTGACAAAAAAAGTCATTGCGAACTATTTGATTGTTTTTTTTTTTTCTGTTTCGATCTAAATAATAGCACGGCGAGATTTCAACAGTTGTGTTACCTTGACTGAATTTTCTCTTTTTGTGTTTTTTTAGTCGCAATGCATTTTGAAAAACATTGTGTTTGTGTTGAAGTTGTGGGCGGAACATCAATATTTTTGGCTGAGACAGACTGTGTATTTTAAATTTCTATCTGCTAGAAGTTTATTTTTTTTCAATGCCTCACAGATAACAAACATGGACTAAAAGCTTCAAAACTCCTTGTGAAGAGCAAGAGCGAATGTACTGTATATGGAAGATATGGCTTTGCAGAACGGGACAGAGAAAACGAGAGAGAGAGAGAGAGAGAGAGAAAATGAGAGATCTTTCAGCTCAATCTGTTCTCCCTGGTGACTGATAGCGGATTCTGTTTGAGCGCCGTGTTGGGGTATTAAGTCATCTGCTCATTCCAAAAGATCAGCAATGTCTATGATGAAAGGGCAGATTCTTGCCACACACACACACACACACACACACACACACACGCACGCTACCTCCAGCACACACCAGAGGCCTGCCGACTACGTTTCTTGGAGAAATGTCATCTCTCATTTTAACATGCAAAACTGACTGATCATTTGAACCTCTCTCGCTCTCCCTGCTAGCTATTATGCCAATGATTGCTTCCAGAAGATCCCTTTGTGTTTCGACGTGCACACCATGCCTCCTATGATCAGAAATTTCATCATTCAAGTGATGTTTTTGGCACTTAAACCCATAATGGCAGGGGAAAAATGACACAAAGCGTTGTTTTTCTCTACATTTTCTGCCTTCTAGTGCCATCGAACAGAACTGCAAAAATATTGATTGTTTTCAGACCATTTTTTCTCGCCTAGTCTTCCATTGGATAGATTGCCTTGGCTCAAATTCACACCACTGATTAAGCTAATGTTGTTTTGTAATGAAATACAACAATTTTAACTAAAATCTAAGAATTTTTAATATATTTGTTTTTGGCAAGTTGCCATCAAATGGCATGTGTTTGTTGCAGTATTTGTGTCATTTCCAGTCTTTTTTTTTTTAATAATAGTTTTTTTTTTTTTTAAGAAATTAATAGATTTTATTTCAGCAATCTAAGAGGACACAAAATAAAATAAAATAAAATAAAGAATATATTTCTTTAAAAAAAAAAATACTGTTATTTTGAACTCTCTATATTCATCAAAGAATCCTATAAAAAACATATCACGGTTTCCACAAAAATGTCAAGCAGCACAACTGTTTACCACATTAAAAATAATAAGAAATATTCCTTAAATATTATATTGATTTCAAAATATTATGTTTTACTGTATTTTTGATCAAATAAATAGAGAATTGGTGAGCATCTTACTGATCCCAAACTTTTTATCATGTTTTAAAAGGAAAAATATAAAACAACTGTCAAGACCATTGAATTCAATTGGCTTATTATTTTCTATTTCTGCCTACCTACAGATGTCCTTTATGTCTTCAGAAATCCCCACATCTGTTTTTTTTTTTTCCCTTTCCTCAAGGAACCGCTGTGCTTAGAGTGCCCATATCACTGAAGCATGTTGAGACAGGACATGGTTGTCTATGGGGAAAATATGACCGCAGCCGAGAAATATGGGGTTAAGGTGCAATGGCTTAGATGAACCGAACTCATCCGAGAGGAGGAGGAAGAAAGGCAGGATGTGGGTCAGGGGCCAAAGAGAGCCGAGGGAATGGGTCAGTGGTTACAGTAAAAGACAATGTTCTTTATCGATCCACACACACACATTCTCAATTTCAGACAAATTTCCTACCGTCAACTTCCTCAATCGCTCCTATTTCCTGCGTAATAGATTGTGAGGATGATTAATGAGATATCAGTTGAAATCCCCTGACCAGACAGTACCCGGCTGACTTCAAATGACAACGCCTCATTGTTAATTATTTAAAAATGAATTACAAGGAATTGGCAGAGACAATCAGTAACACATATCACCACTGTAATTAAAAACCGTCCTGATGGTGTACAAGGGTAAATTGCTGTGATGCTGATGAGAATTGAGTATATCACGCAGATTTGGAGGCTTCAAGAATGCACAAAGAAAACTTTAGCCGAGCTGATCCTACAATCGTGTGTCAGATTAGGTCAGGCCCTTGCGGTTGCAATGGCTGGAGGTGAAGTTATCTCTTCATACTCTTTCTCAGTGAAAGTGGATAACAGTGGGAGTTTTCTGTACATTTCTTACCCTTGTACTTAATGCTTGCAATGCAGCACTATTTTGACATTAAGTCAAGTCAAATTTATTTGTATAATAGTTTTCACAATAGTTTTAAAACAGCTTTACAAAAAATCATGATGCTAATAATATCGGAAGCACTTTACAATACGGTTCCATTTGTAACCAGCTTTAATTAACATTAACTAGCAATGAAAAATAACACATTTATTAATCTTAGTTTGTTAATTTCAACATTTACTAATACATTATTAAAATCAAAAGTCAGTTAATATTATTTAATGGACCTGAGCTAACATGAATGACAATGGCCAGTTGTATTTTAGTAATTAACGTTAACAAAGATATGTGTATGTATGTGTGTGTATATATATATATCACACACATACATATATATATATATATATATATATATATATATATATACATGTATACATATATATATATATATATATATATATATATATATATATATATATATATATATATATATGTGTGTGTGTGTGTGTGTGTGTGTGTGTGTGTGTATATATGTGTGTGTGTGTGTGTATATATGTGTGTGTGTGTGTATTAATGCATTGGCCAATGTTACCTAATGGAATCGTATTGTAAAGCAGTGATTCTCAATGTTCACATGTAGTCTATTTGTCTTCCCTGAATATTAATTAAAATAATATGAATTGTTATATTTACATTGCAATTCAAATGTTTGGGGTCAGTAGAAGTTTTTTAAAGCTGATACTTTCATTCGGCAAAGATCCATTAAATTTCAATAATAAGTGTAATAAATTGATTTACAAAGTTTTTAAGCATACTCTTGTTGGTGATGTAGCCTTTGGCGATGTTGAGGTTTCTTTAAAATTCTATCTGACATAGCCTGTTAACCCACATACCCACATAACAGATTTGATTTGATGAATGCATTAGAAAAAATCGCCATTGAAACTCAAACTGATTATCACAAACTTTAGCCAATCAGCAGACAAGGAGCTTTCATATTAATTTTTCCAAAAAAAAAAAGCTGTGCTACAGAAACACTGAAGTAAGTAGCCATTGCTATGGAAAATATACACCATCGGTTCTAATCGCATTGGTGTAAACTTGCAGGTTACACTCTGTTTACACTGGACTCGAACGGCACGGCACGACCCATCAAATTCACATAGAAATCATACCCATTCTACACAGTCGCCCCATTCTATTTCTGTCACACTGTTTGTGCTTGCGCTACCGACATCAGGACAAATGGATTTGGAACATTTGCTTTGAATGTGCCAAGAATGTGCCAGTGTACATATGCTATTAGAATGTCTTTTTCAAGTAGTTTCATCTCGTAAATATTTGGCATATACGTGCCTTAAACAAATGCCCCCCATTCGAAGATATTGCTTCCAGCGCCCTCATGATGCCCTCTGAACGTTCACATTGAGATATGCTATTGTAAACTGTTACCATATCTTAAAATCTTCATGCCTGAGTGATAATATAGGTTACATTGAGATGGTTCCTACAGTAGTAGTTGAGATATGCTATATAGTATTTATCACCATTGCTGTGTACAAAAGTTTAGAATTGGTGTGTGACAGATAGATGGTCGGTTGGTAATATCATTGCATCACTACAGTTATTGTTCGATTCCCATTGGGACTGCATTTAGACTGCAAGTGATCTGATATTTTGACCATATCTGAATTTTTTTTTTTGTTCCGTCTGTTTACATTCACTTTAGTATGCCTGGTATCCGATATCTGTGTTTACATTAATCCACCTCCAAAATGATTGGTCATGAGTGCTTTGTACTATGGGGTTTTGAGTGGCCATATTAAAAATACTTCAATTATTCGTCGGGTGGCCATGATTATATGCCAGCATAGATAAGTTCATAGCTATAACGGATGTATGCAGCTCAAATCTGACTGAACTAAAATATAATGGTATTTTCCGTTTGTTATTTTATCTATGGCTCCTTAGATTTAGAATTGTGAAGTGAAATAAAGTATGTGGTAAGATTACATTTATTTAAATGAAATTGAATGAATTAATGAGAGAGAGAGAGAGACAGATGACATGTGTGCATCTGTACAGCATCTGTATGTAATAGTGAAGCTTGTGAGTTTAATTACAAATGCAGTGAAGTTATCACTACATTGCTGAGAAATGTTATGTAACTTTTAGTAGCGAAGCTGTTTTACTTATAAAATTCATGGGGCAGAGGTTGAAAACCAGATTCTATATTTCTGAATTTTTCTGTGTGTGCATTTCTGTTTCTTTCCACCTCAATAAAAAAGCTTTAAGTTTTAAAGCGAGCACATATCGGTATAACATTAAAAAGCTATCTTTGTGTGCAAACTTGTCGCTCTCGCCTGGTGATGGCTTGGAATTCCTAGAGGAATCGGATATACGTGTTTAGATGTAGGTCAGATGTCCAGATGTCGGATATGTATTTGATTTAAAACCACATTTGAAAGTGGCTCAGAACGAATGCGAAAAAATCTCATCTCATGTGGATTTTTGTGTTTACACATGTGCAGCAAATTCTGATCTGTTTGAGATGTGAAGAAAAAAAAAAGTCTTAAACATGCAATATTGGTCCGACCACAGCACCAACCTGAACTACATGCTTTTTTTTAAACAAAAAAAAAAAAGTGTGAGAAAACATTAAAATTACAAAATTTGTTGCTGATTTCAAATATGCTTTTTAATTGTGAGTTTGGCAAGCAGACCAACCTGAAATAAATGCTTTGAAAGAATATATTTTAAAGAATGTTGGTAACCAAAGAGTTTCGGTTCCCATTGACTTTCAAATCCAATGGAAGTCTGGAGAAAAATGTCATATAGATTTGGATTGACATAAGGTTTAAGACAGAATTTTCAGTTTTTGAGTTTGAAAATCTCCCTTTGACTAATTGATAGAATGTTCAGCTTTCAAACTGCACAGTGATGATGTCATTGTAATATTTGCATACTGAATAGCGATTTGTCTTGTCTTTCTTGCATATCTGAAGTTATTTAAACCAGACATTATGCTGTGGAGTTAACAGCCGGCTACTGTGTCATGACAACTGTAAGTGGCTGTGATGCTGCATTTAATTTACACAGAACCAAACCTGAAACATAACCCTACCTAAAACACTAGCGCTTTTCTTTTTCTGCCTTGCAAGCATTTGTATTTCCTTCAGGAAATGCAAATTTAGTTTGGCTTTCTCCATGGATTTATGTTTCTATTCTTCATGCCCTTTACTCCCTGAGGTAGAGAAGAAATGCGGATAGCGAGGAAGAATCCTGCATTCTCCACCTCAGTAGCCTCTGTAACCTTGACTTTATGACCTGGGCGTCCACATCGCCATTAGCTATAATCAGTGGATGCCAAAACTCTCACTGCAGTTGCACCAGGACATGCAATTCATGCATTACTGTGTTTATCTGGAGTGCAGGCATGTGTGCCCAGAGAGGGGTCTGCTGTTATTTCAGCGCTAGCTGGCGGTGGGCTAAGTGCAGGCTGGGTGAGCAGTAACCCGCTGATGATGAGGAGATGTAGTAGTCATGCCGCCAGCAGAGAACGCGAGGGTCTCTCAGCACTCCGAGCCACAGTGAAGCCCTGACAGGGGCAACACTTATATCTTGCTGTGAACAACACATTGCCAAGTGGAAAATATTTACATGTCACTGGAGGATATGACTGAATGTCTGCTTTATTATTATTTTTCTCTCTCTCTCTGGTTTGTTTAGTGCTCAAGGTTGGTGTAAACAGGGTAAGCAGCATATTTAAAATGAATCAAGTTATTTATTTATTATTATTTTTTTATTTGGCCTATTTTTATTATTATTATTTTTCACAAGCAAGGAAAACAGGTACTTCCCACAAATGTAATGGGGCCTGGTACTATTACTCTCTCTCTCTATCTCTATCTCTATCTCTCTGTCTCTCTCTCTCGCTCTCTTCCATTTTTATCAAGTTTTTTTTGCAGCAGTAACTCTGTTAATTCTGATTTGTGTAAGTGTGTATATATATATATATATATATATATATATATATATATAGTAGCAAATTAGCTCAAAGGAGAAATATTAATAATTAATCATGATTAATTATGAATATTTGTGTCAGTTAATCAGATTAACTTGATGTAACTAAATTAATGTTACAATCAATTAATCAATTCGTTCTGTGAACACTGTATTGATTATCTATTAATTCTAAGAAAAGAGTATTTTTCATGGCCAAATAATATACAGCACTTAGAGCTTGTAACAAGACCAGGAATCGTTAAATTGACTTTGCTGCAAGCAGAGAATCAGAAGTTTTATTAACTAAATCTCAAACAAAACTAATCTAAACACACACGCATAATCACACAAACATTGGTAAAATGGAAAGTGACATGAAAATGACAATGAAACCGAAAACAGAAACAGGGAATGAAGCCTCATTTAACCATATGAAAAGAACCATCAACTTTTTCATTTCAAAACACCTTGTTAAGAGGATTGTACTGCTTATTCTAAACCTTGGTTTAGTTAAAATGTACAATACTTGTATTGTGTTTACAATCTCTAAAATGTCTGAAGGTTTGATGATTTTGTGAGTCAGTGGTGTTGAAGTTACAATTGATTTATTCTCCGTTGAATGAAGACATGATGACGAACTTGTGCGGTTAGTTTGACTCTCTTATAGGTGGGAGAGAGTCTACAACATGTCTGGTGAGGTTTGTCGGTGCGGCTGCACCAGCCCTGTGGTCGGAGAGGCCATGCAGAATGCAAACAGAAGATGCAGAGAAGAGGATGGTGATGGTGAAGTTGCAATTTTCGAGTTTGAGTGAAAAAATTACAGTCTGACTCTGTTGGGAAAGTTCTCTCTCCTTAGCAGAGATTGAAGACATAGCAGTCTGTGGTCACGCCCTGCCGGTGCCCATAGGCCTCGGTATAGTCCCACACGCACATCAACCAGAAGCAGCAGCAGTAGAATCAAAAAGAATGAGGTCACTGTGAAGATGCCCTTTAACTCTGTGTGGAGGTCCCACCTCCACGGTTCAGTGAGCCAATGGTCACTTAAGTTTTTGGAGGGAAGTTTACGATCCTTTGTCCATTTAGCAGGGCATTTGCATTTGTAATTTGATTGGGTGTTCAAGAGCAGAACCTTCAAAATTCTTATTATATTAATGTGTCACAGAGTTAGCAAAATGTAATGTGAATTAACAAATAGGGAAGAAAAATTAGAATTCATAGATACCAAACATGCTTTATTAACCAGAGTATGGAATTTTGGAACTTTAATCCAAGAGTTTGAATTAATACATGAAAGGAAAATGTTCATAAATCATAAAATTTCATACATTTCTCAAGTGGTTTACATATAGAATATGTAGATTAAAAGAGTTTATTTGTCCTTTCCAATTAAAATTGAGTGAGCCAAAACTCTCTCTCTCTAAATTCCTGTCAGTCATGAACAATCCTGAATTCAGTCCTCATGTGTCCTGTATCCAGAGGCCTGGTGTTGGCTGCATTTTGGATGTTTGTTGTAGTTTTGGGGGATGGTTTGCAGACCTTTGTTCGGAGAGTGAGCTTCATGGATTATTCATTAAATATAAGGAATATTTTGTGTGTGTTTGAGTGATCCAGGTGCTATAAACATGCAGTTTTATGAAAAAATAAAATAAAATAAAAACTGCACCAGAACAGGGTAACATTCTGTTACTCTGTACGGGCTAGCTAAATTTGGAACCAAAACAAATGCTTATATAAAACCTACATTGTGGGGACCAAATGTCCACACACAGATAGTAGTACCAGAAATTTCTGACCTTGTCAGGACATTTTTTTTTAGGTCCCCATGAGGAAAACGGCTTATAAATCATGCCAACTCGTGTGTGCGTGTGTGTGTGTGAGAGAGAGTGATATATATTTTTTTCTTACAATAACTTCAGTAACAGTGTTTTTTTTTGTATTTTATTTTCACATTTTGTTATGTAGTTTAAATAATAAAAAAATAGTTTAAATTAAAAAAAAAAAAAGGGAACGAAACATCAAACTGTAGCATATTTGTAACTGGTGCCAGCAATCACTTGAGCAGTGTTTTTGTTTTTTTAAGTGTGTGTTTGTGTAAGTGTGTGATTAAGAGAGAATGAAAGACAGAGAGACACTATAAATAACAGCTGCATACTTCTGAGTTTCTTTTCATCAACACAGGGGCACCTGCCTGGAATAATGTCACCCATCATCCTATTTGGCAGGAGGTTTGGACTTCATCATTAGAGTCTTTTTTTTTCTTTTCTTGTCTGACTGAGAGCTCTGTGCTGAGACGAGGGAAAATAGATGGATGCAGAGAGGGAGAGAAAAAGAGAGGTAGAATGAGGTCGACGGGAGGAATGAACGAATGTCCGAGTCTTCATTTTAATCTTGTTCTCTCCTACGCAGAGCCACTGCAGATATTTGGACCGACTCGCTTCATTGAATTACTGTTAGCATGAATGGATTGCGTGAATAATATGACTCGATCCTCGGAGCATATATTGAGATATTTATACCATGTTAAGCAGAAAAAAATACAGTACATTATCATTTGAATAGATGAAACACGTCATAACTATAGGGAACACCACAGTGTAAGACATAATTATATAGAGACTATGGTGACAAATAATCAGAGTAGTTTGTGATAAAATAATCAGTTGAGTTTGTGATGAAAAGCAGCTTCAAACCCTATCATTTTCTCCTTGCATACTTATAGTGGTTTATATAATGCTTATATTATATACATATTAAAATGTAATTTATTCCTGTGATGGCAAAGCTGAATTTTCAAAACCATTACTCCAGTCTTCAGTGTCACATGATTCTTTAGAAATCTTCTTATTATCAGTGTTCAAAATGGTTGTCCTCCTGATTAATATGTTTGCTGACACCGATATATTTTTGTTGTTCTTTGATGAATAAAAAGTCCAGTAGAACAGCATTAATTTGAATTAGAATTCTTTGTAATAATGTTCAAATCTTAACTGTCACTTTTAAACAATTTTATGCGTTTTTGCTGAATAAAATGAAATAATTCATATTAAATGGTAGTGTCATGTAGGCTATATAGAGTTCATTAGTTCAGTGTAAACAGTTTTAACACTTTAAAAACAGCTAAAGTGAGAGAGATAGTGATTAGCATTCAAGCGACTAGCTGCACCTGTGCTGTCACTGTCTTTTAAGGTAATGAGTGCACACAATGTAGTGCATTAAAAACACACCTGCCCCTTATTCACAGTCAACACTTGCCTGTCTTCACTTACACGCGTGCAAACACGAGCACATTTAGCCTCATTACCCATGTGTCTCCACACCGTTCTGTCTCCCCATTTCAACCACAAGTTCAGCACAGTGACCAGAAAAAATGTCCTTTTCTAATACAAAGCAAGGCAGCAAAAATGTATCCGAGTGATTACAGTTATCTCAGTCTAAATGGTTCAGATACGGGCAGATACCAGCACTGAACAGAAAATTGAGTTAGAGTGTGTCTGGCCAAAAATCAGTTGCTTGAGGCGCAGGAACATGAAACCTGGTTCTAATAACTGCTGTAGATCTGCCCTGTTGGCCACTGACATTGACGCTAAACCTCTAGTGTGTAAACACAAAAACTGTTACCGTATCCATCTGATTTTTCAGCTTGTGGGCTACTGTTTTAGTTCCTGCGGGAGACTTGCAACTGCTGTAACTGTGCAAATATCATAAGTCCATGATTTTTTTCTTCTGTTTGCATGGCATTGAAGCTATATTGGAAGGATGGGCCATTCCCTGAAATGTAATATGATGGTTTTTTTTCTCTCTTTCCCATATTGACTTTACATAAGGGGTCTGTATCTGTATTTCTAAGCTCTAATGCCATAAAAAAATTGAAAGATCTTGATGTGTGGTACTATACTTAAGATAATGGGTATTTCTCAATGTCATTTTTAATTGAAAGTGATTGTGTTAAAGCTGATGACCCTCAGCTTGCAGTTTAGTGAGGATTTTCTCAGCAGTTCTGTCAAAATGTTCATAAAGAAACCACAAGGTAAAGTCACAGCCAGATTTATGGAAATAATTAGTCCCACAATAATGAAAGCAGTTAACTTCATTAAGAAGATCATTTATTGCTCTTTCAGTGCAGATTCATTTTGCCAGTATAAAACGTTACTATCACCTGCTAAGACACATAGTTCATTGCTGCTATGCAGTACTACTTGAAAAAATATCTTTGCTGTGTTGTATTTTAAGGAAATATCTCCATAAAAGGGTATGAATATGCTCCAGTTAAACTGATGTTCTATTAATTATATAGCTTAATTATGTACATAATGACAAGAAAGTTAACAAGATGAAAATAAAGAGCTACATAAGCCATTGTGCAGTGAGGGATTGGGAGTTAGATTATAGCTTAAAGTTCTATTTTGTATTTTGTAAATTATTTTTTATATATATCGCTGTCTGTAATTGTATCAAGCAGGATGAATTATTTTAAAGTGGGACTAAACCAACTAATACCTAAAAACACATATTGCTAATAGGTAAAGGATAAAAGGATATTTCAGAATATTAACAAGATAGATTTATTTATTTATAAATTTACTTGCTTGAATGTGGTTGAGTTTGAAAATAAATGCTATTTTTCAAAAGTTTGGGGTCTATACACTTTATTTTCATCAAAGAATCCTAAAAATGTATCGGAGTTTCCAAATAAGAGCACATATTGATTGTTTTCAACATTGATAATAATAAGAAATGTTTCTTGAGCACTAAATTAACATATGATTTCTGAAGGATCATGTGACACTGAAGACTGGAGTAATGATGCTGAAAGTTCAGCTTTGTCATCACAGGAATGAATTACATTTCAGAATAAAATAAAATAAAAAACATTTTTTTAAATTATTATAATATTTCACGATATTACTTTTTTTTACTGTAATACAGGCAACTTTGGTTAGTATAAAAGACGTCTTTCAAAAACATAAACAATTTACCAGCGCCAAACATTTGAATGGTAGTGTATATTAAGACAAATATGATGGGGACATGAAAATATACTGCATAGCAGAAATGACCCACATAGAAAAGTGTATTGCAAACAACTTGCTAAAATATGGCAGCCTGAACAAAGAAGGTCTCCACAGTGCTGTCAGCTATTTCCCCAGCCTCACTTTTTGGCTTTTCTAAACACCATCTCCATTTCAGCATCTGTACTATTGTTATATTTTTAACTCTGACAGGACTTGCTAATCGCGCCTCTGTGTCCTCCAATGTAATTGCATCTGATTGCCCATCACTCCCCTACCTGCTCATCTTTTGAGCACTCAGAGCTTGATAGAAACACCAGAGCGTTGTGAGTGTCAATAATTTTGTTTTGCTTCCTCTTCAGAAGAAAGAAAAGGGTGTTAAGTGAATCCAATTATTTTGCATGCTCTCAATTCCCTCTCTTATATTTATCAGTACCTTGAGTTACCATGTGTACTTAAAGTCGGCATAAAACGGAAGTTAGGCTTTTCTTCCTTATTGTGATATGTATGTATAAATGAAACAGCTTCTCGAACAAGAAAACATTTTGGGCGGGACATAATTATGTCCATTGGGATTTTATTGGATTGTTGGATGGTTGTGGTTTGCTATTGCTGTGATGTCATGTGAGTGACAGGTTGTCGTGCCCTCAGAGAAGAGATGTTGCTGCAGGAGAGAGGAAGTTATTTTGATTTAGCCTCTACGGTACCGTGTTGCCTCCAGGCAAAATAGACTATTTTAGTTTGTTTTTAATTAAATAAGATGCCAATTTATTGATCTAACCTATCTCAGGGGAGAAGAGCTCAAATACTAATCGATGAAACTGCAAGAAAGTGATCACATGATCCACTGGAGTCCATTTTGTGTCCTGTTTCAGCACGTCACATGGCTCCATATTTTCGCCAATTAAAAGTGCAGTTTTCACTTATTTCTATTCTACGGTGGCCCAGTAGTGCACAACACAACGAAATCGAGCCACAAAACAACGGAAATGCTCCCGAGCTCGGTAAAGTTCGATTTCCTTGCCCCTGTTCTTAAGAGTCGAGAGTCTTACAAATCAATACCATGATTATTTTAAGTATGTAAACATTGTATATTGACATGAAATATTAATTAAAAATCACATACGTGCATAACACCTTCATATTTATACCTGTGAATAATTTGATGCGCTACCACGGCGCATGATGAAGGGAACGTCTGCCAATTCCACCTAGTGGTTAAAGCGAATAATTTGTATTTATTACAATGACTTTGTTTTAACAATTTAAAAACAGACATGTTCAAATTACAAAGCTGGTTAGTTCCTGTTAGTAAGACTGACTTACAGGTGGCATTTTGTCAATCTCCCTTCATGTACTTACATCAAACAATTATATTCATGAAAAAATCACTGTAATTCACCAAAAGGTTTTGTTGTTGTTGTTGTTCCAAAGTAGTGAACACTGACTTTCTACAGGTGAAATTGTGCCAATACCTCCTTTTATGTACACTACATAAAATATACTATATATATATATATTTCTTGTTCATTTTTCATGTTCCAAAGCTTGTGGTAGTTTCCTGTTAGTAAGACTGACTTACGGTGAAATAATACCTCCCTGTATGTATAGTCAAAATGTCTGTACTAAGTCAGTCTTACCAGTAGAAACCTACTACAAGCTTTGGAATTTGAACATGTCTGTTTTTAAATGTTAAAAGTCATTTTAATGAATACAAATTATACGTTTTAACCACTTGGTGGAATTGGTAGACATTCCCTTCATCACGCGCAGTAGTAGCTCTTCAAATCATTCACAGGTATAAATATGAAGGTATTGTGCACGTAGGTGATTTTGAATTTTGAATCGATATACAGTGGTTACATACTGTTAAAGCTAATCATGGTGTTGATATCACTGCCGACTCTATTGAACATTGACAAGAAAATCTAACTTTACAGAGCTCTGAGACCCCCCTAGAGGTTGGGAGCTGTTTCCTTCATTTGCATTAGATCCATGTGAACGGGGATCGTTTTGACAATGTTGTAGTTTGTATGCAAAAATTGAAAGGAAAATGTTTCCGTTTTTAGTACATTGTTACCTAAACGTTAAGCTGAAAACTATTTCGGCCATCCATGTCTGTGCACTGTCCTCGTGACATTATTTTCAGGATTGCCGTGACCCGGATGGGAGTGAGGTTTAGGTGGATAAGTGTAACAGACGTAGGCCGGTAAGAGCTGTGTGTGTAAACCTCACTCCCCTGATCTCAACAGGCACACTAGAGACTGCGGTCTTTAGCCTCCTTATAGAGCGCCCGACTCCTGTGCTGGCAGACCCAGGTTAGAGTCCCGCTTATGCAGGAGGTTCAAACAGGAGGGGTTACAACTGCGCAGACGGTGCGCATACAACAGCGCATGTGTGAGTGACTTAAGAGCTTGAAAACCAGTAGATAGTACACCTGCGCCAAACCTGTCATTATGGGCTCATGGCCAAAGAAGTTTACAACTGTGCTTGCTGTGTAAGTAAATGAAGGAATGAAGTATACCCTTGCTTTTAGTGTATATCCTGCCTTTTTCATCCCTGCTGCAACTACTTTACCTTGCTTTTTTTCCCCCAGCAGGGGCACATATAGATTTTTAGTCATGTGGTACTGCAGCACTGTAACCTTCCTTATAGATGTATGTGTATATACCCAAACATGCACACACTACACTTTTTTTTATTTGTCCTAGAATAGTCTTCCTCCCTTGTGTCCAGACCCCCCAGTCTAGTTGGGTCTGCATTCAGTCTAACTACAGAGCAGGGGTCTATAAGAGCTCATGCATTTTCAGCACTCGTGCTCTCAAATGGAGAATGATGCTAATTAGGAATGGAACAAAGGAGCTCCCGCTCTGATCTTCCACTTCAGACTGCTGACTGTCAGCCTTTTTAATACTATAATTACCTTAACCAATTACACCCAGAAAAATAACTGATTCAATAATAAATTATTGAAGTTTTTCTCTACTTTTCTTTTTTTTTTTTTTTTTTTTTGCAATGTCAGGCCTTCAGAAAATGCGAAGAGTTCATTTTGGAGGTGATTGGAGGTGTACTGTTTCATTGGTTTCTTATTTGCTTTTTTATATCTATAAAATATTTGGGACATGGTTTTTAAGGGATTTTTAATAGCTTATACTAATTAATTCATATTGGGGAGGGTTGTCATGGCTACATTTCATTCTGTGCCCTATGAGACACCAATTTGCTCATGTAATATATACAGAAAAGAGACCACTCTTCAGATCTTAAGAGTAAGTAGAGTCGGTTTGTCTTGCTGTTGCTTCTAACTGGAGTTTAAATTGTAAATTTTGGAAGAGAAATATTCCATTCCCTTCTCTACATTTATAAGGACCGATAGATGGATGGATGAATAGAAAGATACTTTGTTGATAGCATATCTTATTTGTGTTTGTGTCTCTGTTAAAGTGTCAATTGAAATACCAGCATGATTTTGAACAATTCCATTCCAGAAATTGCCTGTAATTTCACCTTTACTGCCCAATTTAACACACTGATCAAACAATTATCCTTTATTAGGTGAAATGTTGCGATTCACTGAATTTATAACTGGCCCATTGCTTTCACACTGTTTCCAGAACCTTCTGTATTATATGAATTGGACTTTTCATCTCTTAATGTCACCTACAGAAGCTGATTAGAGTAGAAGAAAACAGACAATTACAGTCCTGGCCTTTTTGTGTCAGAGATGAGACGTAGGACAGGGCCTTAGATTGATCTCGGCTGATACCAAGTGAATGAATTGGCTTTGAAAGTGCATTGTGTGGAACAGAATGAGAATTGAAATTCACATCCAATTGAAATTCAGTCCAGCTGAGGCCATTCAGCTCTGAGAAGTACTTTCAACATAGTTCTAGATTTGCATGACTGGCAATGGAGATTAAAAAGGAAGCCACGTTTGTTCAGAAAGGGCACAGCACAAAGCGTTGACACACTTGAGTATTTAGGATGTAAGTCTCATGCTTTAGTACCTAATCTTGACATCTCAGTAATCACAAAATCTCACTTCTAAATGGTTCGCTCATGTTAATTATAAAGTGAAGTAGCTCTGCATGTCTTTCTTTGCCCTTTGCATTTCTGCTGCTCAGAATAATAAGGTGTAGGCTGTATTGGGGTCAAAGACATACTGTAAGTGGTTCACAATCAAGAAAATCAGAAAAAATAAAATAAAATGTAGTTTAAAATGCATGTGCCAAGTTTTTAGAAAGGTAATCAATAAACAGGTTTCATGTTGTTTTTAAAAACGTAAAAAGAACAGTTTAAAATCAATGAATAGAAAATATGTAACAATCACGCACACAGGACGAAAATCAGGCCAAGTTTTGGGCCCAAAGCTCCTCTTCTTACAATCCCATGTAAAGTCCCAATTATCTTGATGGTTCTACAGATTATTTTATCAGATTTCCCTGTGTGTTAAGAGTGACTGAATCTCCTCGGAAGATAATCTCAAATCGTGACTATCCAACATGTTGAATATTTACAATCAAAAATTTTGTTGTGTGGGGTAACCCCCGAGGACAAACGTGCACGCAATCTGTAGATTGTCACATGGAATGAAACGATACCAAATCAGAAAGGAGTAGACGGAAGATGGAAGCATAACATGACTTTATCCAAACCTTTTTTCCCTGTTAATTTCCTATAAAAAGCAGTCCAAACACTATTATCCTGCCCCCCCCCCCCCCCAAAAAAAATATTATTGCAGTAAATATTTTATTCTATTAATGAGCCTTTTTCCATCATTTTGATATCAGGAAAGTACCACCCTGACATCAAAATAATTTTTTTTTTTAATTGGTATTAATTAATAGATCAATTTAGTATTGTTAGAAGAGTTTTCAGTTCATTTTGAGAAAAAGAGAAACACAAGTCAGCCAGAGTGAACTTCACAGTATCCAAATAAATGAACATTAATTCAGCGTGATGAGAAATATTATTCTGTCTGAAATAAACCATGTGGGCTTTACATTCATTTGACGTTTGCCATCAGTGACCCCTGAGGATGTACATAAAAATATGTGTATTATTCTTTCTGATTCAGCGGCAGCAGCATGATTCCATTCAGGACGTTCATACAGTGACGATAGGATGAGAGGAGTCGTTGCTAGCACACCATTTCTTAAGCTAATCCAATTTTCCATGGACAGAGAGAGGCGGAAACTTACCACAACATTATCTATGGGGTCCAGAATTTCGTTCGACTTCAATTATGCTTCCCCGGTCAAGAAATAAGTGAAATTCTTTCATCTTGTCCACGATTGCTTTACTTTATCGAGGACATGGATTATCCCCTGATATTTTCCAAAGAGTATTATACATCCCAAATGCAACGTAGGTTTAACAGCTAACTTCGAGCTTTTCCAGTGGGAATTCTTCTTCTTCTTTTTTTTTTTTAATATGCTGCTGCCTAGGGGTGTAGAGTTAAAAGCTGTAGAGAAGCAACTCCTCAGAAGGATTTTCCTCAGATCTGCGTGTGGAGCAACATAATACAATAGTTAGTTGCTGAAACAGCTGCTGCTCTCCCAGATTCCACCTCTACATCTGTTTGCCTCAGATCTATGTGCAGTACACCAGGGTAAGGCCATGCAGAGGTAGCCTACTTCCTCTCTGGTGATCCATTTCCTGTAAATCTATGCAAAATCTAGGCAAGTTGGTAACTCTACAGAGACAGCTAATTTCTCAGGCCACGTCGGGCTAATGCAGAGAGCTCTGGGAGCGAGAACCCGCCACAGCCTGCCTTTCATTATTAATATTCACAATCTAAACACTCGGTGGAGATCTTTTGCAATGTACAATGCGATGGATTACATTTTGCTGTAATAAGGAATATGATTGTTGAAGTTGTTATTTCATTGCAGGTCATTTTACTTGTTAACAGTATTTGTTATGTTGTTAGTTCAAATGAACTGCATTTATTTGAAATTTAAATATTTTGTTATATTTTAAATGTCTTTACTGTCATTTCTGATCAATTTAATGCATTCTTGCTGAATAAAAATAATAGATTTTTTTTAATTATCTTACTGATCCCAAACTTTTGATCGGTAGTGTCAATGAGTTGAAAATTATGTATGTATATTGAATTCTTCTTTTGTAATATGGAGCCCCTAAAGTGACAAGGTGATGGATAAAATATGAGTTGGGTGGGAAAAAAAAAACTTTGCAAAACTTCTGCGTTTCCCCAAGAAACTTTGCGTTCACTTGCAAAATGTTTTGGGTTGCACAAGAAAAAGTTTAGCAAGCGGATGCAGTTTATTTGGGGGACCCAAAACATTTTGCAAGCGAACGCAAAGTTTCTGAGGGGAACGCAAGAATTTTGCAAGTGAACGCAAAGTTTTTCGGGGGAACATAACAGTTTTGCAAGGGAACGCAAACATTTTGCGAGCGAACGCAAAATTTCTCAGGGGAATGCAAAAGTTTTGCGAGTGAACGCAAAGTTTTTCGGAGGGACATAACAGTTTTGCAAGGGAACGCAAACATTTTGCAAGCAAACGCAAAATTTCTCAGGGGAACGCAAAAGTTTTGCGTGTGAACGAATGTCCTCTGTATCGGGCTCTGTATGATACTACACTGAAGAAAAAATTGGGGTAGAAACAATTATCACACAGAAACTGCGGTAAATTTCACAAAGAATCACAGTGAATCAGCAAGTAATACATTGAATTGAATATGTGACATTTTGAAGTGGAAAGATTGAAATAGCACTTTGTTGTTTTTAAACTTTGTAAAATCTTTTTTTGTTTATAGTGTAAGTTCATGAAACACTTACACAACAACTAAGGAAAACTTTTTTTACACATTTACATGATAGCTGCATTTTGGGGCACCTGAAAATGTAAACTTTTGAAAACAGGTTTTAAATTGCAAGTTTTTTTATATCGTTGTTTTCTCTGTGTAAACTACAAAAATGAGAATTTGTGAAAACGGCGACTTCATGCTCATGCGTATTATGTGTTCAGTCTGTAGGCGTGTAGTTTTTCTTTACAAATTGACATCACCAGTAGCCTGGCATGCATAATACAGCATTTTTAATTATTTCCGAGGATCCACATCAATGGGGATAATTTTGCAACGTTGTCGTCTGTACACAGAAGACGCAAAGGAAAAACTTTTAGTACATCGTTGTCATGTAAACTTGCCCTTAGAGCAGCTTTTGTTCTTCAGAGAGATCAGTTTGAAAAACAATGTGTAGAAAGTGATCCTACTTGCCTTACTGGCAAAGAAGCCTCCTATTTACTCCCATATGCCCTTTATTCGTCTAAACTTACGTTCTATTTTCAAAACCTGTGGTTTTATTAAGTGCGATTGTTAGCGGCTATTGAATATTTTACTTTAAGATGAGTTGATTCTCTGCCAAATTGTTGGTAAACACTACAGACAGCAGACATTGGCACAATACACTGGTTGCCCAGTTTCAGTGGATGAGCTGAGAAACACAGAGGTTAATGAGTGATAATCGGACTCTTTTAATTAGCTCTGGATGATGTCTCCAGCCTTCATAATTGGGTCTAAGTGCGTGTGTGCATATGTGCGTAAAGCCGTTTGCAGTGTTGTGGCAATAGATAATGAAGTCAAAGATGTATGTTATTGCACAAGCAGACACATCAGCGCAGCCTGTTATAGCCGCTAATACCATCCCTAGTGTGCGTCTCAACACTGTGCATATTAATACTCAGCTCGGTCTCCTTCACTCTCCCTCTCTGTGACTTTTTGTTGTCTCTAAGCTGGAGGTTTGTGGATTTCACTGCACGCAGCAAGTCTAATAAGCCTCTTACTGTCGGACAAAGTCAGCTGATTAGTAGATTGGTGTTTCGATAAGATCAGACCTTTGTGTGCTCGCAGCATGTGTGGGTTTAAACAAGGAAAAAGTGCAGAGACACTCGTCTCGAACAAACTTCCCAAAGACGAGCATGAAAACAAACAAGCGTTGCCCTGGAGATAAAGTTGCGATGGTTCTGCTAATGAATGTACAGTATTATCTGAGTGACAGCTAGGCGGTGCGTCGCACCATCACCTTTCACTTTTGTGTGATTTATTCCTCTGCAGTGAATGGCTCATCTGCCCGGGGCAGATCCATCAAACGCAGATGGATAAACAACATAGATCAAAGGTCAATGAGTGTGCAAAGCGCATCACAGGAAACAATGGCTTCTGAATTATTGAGCGCTTCCTTTTAGAAGAGTCTCATCCCCTGGTCCTAATGGACCCCTTGCTGAAAGGCAGAATGAAAGAGAAGTGAAAACGTAAATTATTTCTGAGTTAAAGAAGTAAAGAGCCTCCCATCAACTTTCAAAACAGACTTCAGGAGACGTGGCGCTTGAATTATGTGTGAATGTTTCCCCCTGTGTTAGTGCTACGTATTCACACATAGACAACAGATAACATGCATATGAGGCTAGATCTCACACTGTTGACTTCCTGCTTACTGAGATTGGTTTCTTTTTGAAAATCAATTTGTGTACAGACATACACTCAAAGTCACGAGCCATGAGCACAAATTTTTATGGAATATTTCCATTGTTATTTCCCAAGAAAAAAAAGAATAGGTCTATAGTTTGATCCACTAAATGGGGTAAGTTGTCACAGTGGAACCTACCATTAAACAGTCTATTATAGGTATTTCAGCTAAATTTAAAGAGAAAATTTATTGTGGAATAATTAATGAAGAAAAAAAAACATGTATGTATGCATTTATGTACGTATTATGTATTATATACTTAACATTTGTCCAGCAAAAATAAGCCATTTTGACACATTTATTTAATTTATTCCTTTGTTGTTTACATTTATAACATTTACAACTTAAGTGGCAACTAACAAATTAATCACCAATAAAAATGTGACAACTAATATTATACATAGTGAACATTTTGTCCTCAAAGTTGATGTGTTAGAAGAAGCAGCAATAATGGGCAAGCGTAAGGATTTGAGTTTGAAAGAAAGGTGTCAGAATACACAGTTCATCACAGTTTGTTGCATATGGGGCTGCATAGCTGTAGACTAGTCAGGGTGCCATGCTGACCCTTGTCCACTACAGAAAGAGCCAACAGTGGGCACATCAGAACTGGACCACGGAGCAATGGAAGAAGGTGGCCTGGTCTGATGAATCACGTTTTCTTTTACATCACATTGATGGCCGGGTGCGTGTGTGTCGTTTACCTGGGGAACACATGACACCAGGATGCATTATGGGAAGAAGGCAAGCCGGCAGAGGCAGTGTGATGCTTTGGGAAAAGGTTTTTGGGAAACCTTGGGTCCTGCCATCCATGTGGATTTAACACGTACCACCTACCTAATCATTGTTGCAGACCATGTACACTCTTTCATGGAAACGGTATTCCCTGGTGGCTGTGGTCTCTTTCAAATCAAAAATGGTTCAGGAATGGTTTGAGGAGCACAACAACAAGTTTGAGTTGTTGACTTGGCCTCCAAATTCCCCAAATCTCAATCCAATTGGGCATCTGTGGGATGTGCTAAACAAACAAGTCCGATCCATGAAGGTCTCACCTCACAACTTACAGGACTTAAAGGATCTGCTGCTAACATCTTGGTGCCAAATGTCAGTATTTGTATAATTGTAATTGGACTTTTAATGGGTGTTTAGAGTCAAAACCCTTGTGACAACTAGCCCCGTTCTCTCTTATTATTGTTTGAACACTTATGCCCCCTATGGTTCCTCCCTCAGCTTGCTCTTTCCACAGTGATCAAGGACAGACTCTTCCTCTATGCCCTCTTACTGTCTTTCTCTTCCCTACATCTTTCTTTCTGAATGTGTTTTCTTTCAGCCATCTGCACTGAGCTGTAAGCTTTTAATAGATGTCCCCCTTGTTGTCATTTATTAAGAGCATGTGTGTTGTTCCCACTCTGCCAGGTGGCTGTTAGTAGCCTGTCAGGGGTCCTTTAAGTTGCAGAGAAGTAAAGGAAGGATAAACAAGACCTCTAGGAGGTAAATCAATACCTGTGTCACATCACTCTAGAAATGGAGTTGCTTTCAGTGGACTGTCTTTGTAATAAAGAAGTAAATATAAATAAACAATAAATGCACTGGAATGAGTCATGCATTGCACTTAAGAGGTGAACAAGAGCTCATAATAAGGCACATTAGCCATTCCTTCTAAAGTCATTTTGACATATCTTAGGTAATACTAACTTTTACAGTAAAGCCATCTCCTTTTTGTACTACTTTGAAGACTGATCAAAGGGTGATTTTTCTATTCTGTGCAAAATAATATCTGCTGTCTAAGTATCTGTTTGGGACAAAAATGTCAAGATGACACCAGGAACCATAATCCTCTAAGGCAGAATATGCAGCATGGATTACCAAAGATGGAATCGCACGGTGACTCAAACTTCTCATTACTGTCAGTTTTAGGGCACACAAGAGCACTGAAAACTCTTACCTTGCTCACTGGCCCTATCCTGTCAGCTTCTTGTCTTTTACCCATAATTCCCTCTGCTTCTGTCTGTGTGGTAAAAAAATTGCCGCCCTCTGACTCATAAAGAGCTTGAGATGGTGGTTGCGATTCAGATAGTTAATAGGGATTGACTTAACTACAAAGTAGTCCGCAGGATTCTTGAATGACTAGTTGTCTTCTAGGTCAGTCTTAGGAAGTGTTCACTTGATACTGATTGGACACATTTTTTTTTAAAGGGACTGTTTACATAAAAAATATGTGTGTGAATAAATCAATACTTTTATTCAGCAAGTTTGCATTAAATTGATCAAAAGCGAGAGTAAAGCCATTTATAATGTTGTGAAATATTTTTATTTCAAATGAATGAACTTTATAGTCATCAAAGAATTCTAAAAAAAAAATGTCGCAAGGTTTCCACAAAAATATTAATCAGCGTGACTGTTTTAACTGATAAAAAGAGATGTTTCTTGAGCACTAAATTAACATATTAGAATGATTTTTGAAGGATCATGTGACTGGAGTAATGATGCTTAATATTCAGCTTTGCCATCACAGGAATAAATGACATTTTAAAATATATTCAAAAAGAAAACAGCTATTTTAAATTGTATTGTTGTACTCTACTGTTTCTGAACGGATAAATGCAGCCTTAGTGAGCATAAGAGAGAGAAACATTTTTAAAAATATTATCGACCAATGGTAGAGTATATATTTGAGTATAATACATTGTGCATTTACCAGAGGAATTATAGTTTATGTAGGAGTGTTTATCAAGTTTGACAGTATACAGTGTAATGGCAGGAAATAAGTGCTGTTTTGTGCCCAGTGCTTCATTAACTCATTAGCAGGAGGGGAATTAATGACATGAATACAAGATCTATCATAAAATATAAACGTGTGTTCCCACATCACATCTTGAATATATATTAACTCTATACATTAATTTGACACCATACTTATGTGCAGTTGTGTCCTTGCATATTTGCTAAAATAGTATGAATTCATGACTGTGGCTCATAAACATGTGCACAAATCTGTCGGGAAGATATTTGTGAGCACATCTTCTTCTTTGTGGCTTGACAAGCACAATATCAAGATTATTTATAGAAGTGTCAGAAACACGTCAAAAGTACTGGCTCTGTCAGTGTGTTAATGTTCTGTCATACTTGGTGGTTCACTCACTCAATGAACATGCTTGCGTTGACGTTTGGATACATGGATACTATAAGAACATTTCAGAACTTTAGAATATAGTGCAAAAATCACATTAAATGACAAGTAGGACAGCTGCTGTGAATGCTGGTAACTTTCTGGTCACTTATTTTAAGAAAAATCTCTGTTTCAATGGAAAATTTTGGTAATTTAGAATAAAATTGTAACTCTGGAATTCTTTCTGTTGTAGTTTTATCTATTTTTTGTCTTTAGTATTTATGAATTTCATTTGATTTTAATGTATTATTGTTAGAAAATCACAGAATGACTCACCAGAATTTTAAAATATATTTAGACACATCCCAAGTTTGCAAAAATGTCAAACCTCATTTAAATTAACTGAATATAAAACGGCAAATTAACAATTTATTTTTGAAGGTTAAACACCTCTTTTCACTGACCATTTGTGGGAAAAGATGTACTTCAGACTGTGTTTTGTGCCCGTTCATGGACTGCCTGCTGAATGAATGAAATAACTGTAAAGGACAGAACGTCCATGACACTTTGCTGCTAGTTCTTAAAGAGCAGATAAACAACATCAAGCAAATGAGCATCAAGTCAAGTTAATAGATAAGCAGGAAATCAGTTCTGTAAATAATGTGGGAAGGCAGAAATTGTAACCATAAGCATTACCCACAAGTCTTCACAGAGATATGTTTTATAATAGCTCAGACACAGAGATGTAGGTTTTATATGCATCAGCTTCATATTCATCTGCTCTGAGACCTTGAAGCCTCCTCTGGAGCTCTTCACATTGAAACCTGAATTTAAAGCATAAAGCCTGAATAACAAATTCAGATGTGCAGACTGTCTACCAGTCAGACATACATTCGATCTCTGCTTATCTATCTTAGTCACTTGTCTAAGTACTCTTGAATTGAATAGTATAGTCCGACAGTGTTTTTGATTGAGAGGTTGGCAGTAACCGTCACTGTTTATAAAACACACTTCAATAATTATTTTTGAAGAATTTATTGTTTTGCTTTGTGTTTTTTTGTTTTGCTCTGCTTCATTTTGCTTTGTGTTTTTTGTTTTGTTTTGTGTCTTGTTTATTTTTTTGTATTTCCTTTGCTTTGTTTTGTTTTGCTTTTTTGTGTCTTGTGTTTTGTTTGCTTTGCTTTTTGTATTTTTGTTTTGTTGTGTCTCGTTTTGTTCTGCTTTGCATTGCTTTGTTTTGTTTTGTTACTAGCAAGCTGTTCTGATATACACCATTTTATCTTTTTTCTTTTTATTTGTCATTTTTAGTAAAAAAGTATTTTATTTGGGCGTCTTTGAAGCAAAATAAATATAATTTAGAAGCATAAATATATAAGATAAAAAAAATTTCAAATAATTGCAAATAATTATATTAATTATATTATATTAAAATATAAATATTCAAGATATATTGTCTGAAAACATTATTACATTATTTGATTTTGCTGCTTAAGTAAATTTATCTAATTTTGAGAAAGTGTAGATCATCCTAATTTTTTTTTTCAACCTTTTGCAGTGCAGATATGTTTTTACAGGAAAACACGCCTCTAGAAAGAGCAAAAGAGAGAGACTACAAAACTCTACAGAAGCTCTCCGGTGCATTATTTACACATCGCTTAACTGTGAAATTGTATTTCTTTTAAACATATCTTAGTAACATTAGAGAGAAATTACACCGCCTATTGAGTTTGCAAGGCGCCAGTCTTTCGGTTTCCATTATCTGGGCTCTGATCCACTGAAGCCCAAATAAATAAGCCACCCATGTGGATAAGCGTCACATTAAATGTTGTGCTGGATGAAGTTTCTTGGATTAATGCAAAAGTGCGTGTTCTTCAAACTTTAAACACACATTTTATTTGCCCTGAGGAACAGCTATATCCTGACAAACAGACTGAAATGGCACACGTGTGGAGCCGAGGTCTGAACATTTATCAGTTCACACGTGCACACACCCTATAATCACAACTCCTATTAAGCTTTCCTCACATGTGTGGAAGCGTCAGTGCATTTAGTACCAACACTTCCTCGCACTCTATACTTGGTGACACTGCTTTTCACAGTTACTGAGACAGATGCTGAGAAAAAAAATAGAGCCCTAAGCCTTAGCTAAAACAGTGATCCATGTCATCATACGGTACATGCAAACAGTCTCATCCAGACATCAAAATTCAAAATTGAATCTCATATAAAGTGGAATTTTTCCCAGTGGACTCTTATATACAGCATATACAGTTCACAATGGGAACATATGCTTTTTTTAATGGCTGCTTTGCCATCTGTAGAAATTTCGCCACTTATGTCAGCTCAAGCTGTTTTCTACTAAATACAGTTTACAATGGTTATGACAGCATGACTGTCCAACCTCATAAAGGTGACCTGCTATTGATGACATATCATTTACATATTTGTATACTGACAGTTACACTTAATAATAATTCCTTACATTTATATAGCGCTTTTCTGGGTACTCAAAGCGCTCTACATATGGAATGGGGAATCTCCTCATCCACCACCATTATGTAGCATCCACCTGGATGATGCGACGGCAGCCATATTGCGCCGGAACGCCCACCACACACTAGCTGATTGGTGCTGAGGAGACAATGAGTATATGGGGATGATTAGGAAGCCATGATGGACACAGGCCAGTGGGCAAATTTGCCCCGGATGCCAGGGTTATACCCCTACTCTTTCCGAAAGACATCTTGGGATTTTTAATGACCACAGAGAGTCAGGACCTCGGTTTAACGTCTCATCCGAAGGACGGACCGATATGGTCCTAACGACTTATTAAGAGTTGCTGTTTGAAGTGCCATTTTGTTCATTCAAAATGCCAAATGCTTACAATGGTAAAACTGGCTCTAATGGTTAACAAATGGCTTTTTTTAACAAATCTTTTTTCTACATTTTTAGTTCCAAACTACTTAAGTTTTTTAAGTCTAAAATTAGGCAGTTGGCATGAGATATAAATTTATGATAATAGAGATAAAATGAAGCAAACAAACTAACAAAAAAGCTTAACTTCCTTGTTTTTTTATAAAATAAATGGATGTCTTTCAACAAAAAAAGACAGATTAACATTGACTGTAGAAAATATATATTTCTCTTCTTCTTTTCAAAAAAACATTACCAAATTTTCAATATAAAAAAATAAATAAATAAGTGTGTCACTAGCACTCGTACCGCAGTTTGTTCCCAAAAGCACAATGTAAAAAGAGACCTGCGGGGGCAGGGGGGGTGGAAGTGAATCCGGGTTCGAACCAAGCAATCGAATGACTGTGAAAGCAGCCTTAAAAAGAGTGTGGGAGGTTCAGCACAGATTTGTAATCTAATAACGTGACCTTTAAATGAGCAAAATAATTGCAGGCGGTTTGATGGCACTTCATGAATACATTCCCGCTCACCCAGCTGGAAAAACAGATGCTGCGTTAGAGAGAGGGAGAGGGAGTGTATTTCTCTCATTTTCTCTAATCTCATATTTGCATTGGAGGGAGATCGAGGAGATGACACTGTATCAACTTGGCCAGTGCTAATCTTACAGTAATACCACTTGCAAGTGAACCACATTCGGTCAATTTTAATGTCATTAGTTCGAGCTACAGAGGATGAGCTTGTCAACGGGAGAGTAATTGCATCCTTGTGCCTCTACGGTGCCTGTTCTGCAGATGTGATTAGATTCCTGCATAGTATTAACGCTTGGCCTCAGGAATACTTTGCATGTTCAGACAAATCTGCTCACATAGTTGTGTGTACACATGTAGATTTTGTTTCACATATTTTGCACTTTCATTCTCTCATATATCATGTTTTATGGCCACATACCCATTGTTGTTAAATACGGCCGTCAGTGTTCTGAGCACTAAATCCTGTTCTGTTCACACACACTTCAGTCATTTAAAGGAGTGTCAGGTGCAGTTTACAACTGACGTGCTGCCCAATCTGCCAGTCATCCAAGACGGATGGATGGATGGATGCATGGATAGATGGATAGATAGATATCTTTCCCTACCTCATTCTCTTCTCATACCCTCACACTGCCTTGCTCAAATGAAGCCTGTATTTTAAAACCAGAGCTACTGAATGGTTAGATATCTCTCCAGTTAGATATTCCTCTCCCCTCTCTATTCTGTTTGTCATGCACAGCAGTATGTGAGAGATACAGATAAGATAGAGTACTGCAACAATGCCGTTGCACTGATCTTGGACATGTTGAGCTGTTGAGCTTCAAGAAAAAAGGCATTGATAGACAAGGGATTGTTGAAAAGGCCCTATAACGTAATAGAGCATCCTCTTGTTGACCAGACACGTGCAGCCATGCCTTTCATTTGTCGATTCTTTACTCTCTGATGCCGCACTGCCAGGCTTTCTGCCCCCTATCTGAATACTAGAGAGTCTAAGACAGGGATCTCCAACTCTGCTCCAACACACCTGACTGTAATTATCCAGCAACCCTGAACACCTTGATTAGCTCCTTCAGGTGTGTTTGATTGGGGTTGGAGCTGAAATGTGCAGGATGGTAGCTTCCATAAGCAGAGGTGGAGATCAAAAATAGAGAAAACATTTTAAAAATCTAATTTAAAATGTATGCGCCAAGTGCTTATAATCTTCGCATCATTCATGATGTTTTTTTTTTTGTTTGTTTGTTTGTTTTTAATAAAAATGTAATGAGGTATACATATTTTCCTTGAATACATGTAAGTGTGCAAAACAAAAAAAATGTATAGTATAGTACATATACTATATATATATATATAGTATAAGTCATTCAAAGGACCTGTTACCACAACTTAAATAAATGCATGGTTGCATGTTAAATCATTTTGATCATTGCATTAACTTAATATTGTGTGTAATATAAACTCAAATTTCTGCTTTAGTTGATTTATTTTATTATGAAGTTATAGTTAATTAAATTGTCTTGATAACTTAATAAATTGGACAGTTTGATGCAGTTTGCTGATTGAACGTAATTTCAAATGATTGACATAAACTGTTGTTGTTGTTTTATTGTTTGTTTTTTTAGTGTATGAATTACATTTTAAATATATTTTTATTCATTTAAGCACCACTTCCTTAGTATGAAAGAGAAAGTTGTAACAGAGCTCTGCCAGATGACATGTACAGATGGACACTAATTTTTTAGAGTGCAAATGAATAGCGTAGTTTTTGTGGTAAGAGCTGTCAAAACATTATTATCTCCCTGTGAAAGAACATCTGTACTGGCCTTTCTTCTCCTTCTTAATTTCATTTGAAAGACCAAATTAATACATTTGTACAAAAGGATCATCAGCAGTTTAACTCCTGAATTCATGCTCAAATTCTGGCACCTCCATCTTTCATTGTCAAAGCGTGTTGAAGCGTACAAAATAGTTCAGATCATTTAAGAGTCTATACAGTAGCTAGAGTTAGTCAGAGAGAAAAAGCAAGGGTAGGAAATCAACAAACATCCCTTTCCCTTCTGACAAAACACGTTTCTGCAAGGAGAAAGAGGGATAAATAAAGCTGTTTACTCTCCAGACAAAAGAGGGCAAGATGAGTTGCCAAGAGAAGAATAGTAGTACCACCGTCAATGCCAAGTCAAGAGCTCTTTCTCTCTCTTTCTGTTTCTGTTTCTCTCACATGCTAAGTTATTATGTATGTTGAGCTTTGGAGAACTGCCCAGCCTAAGAATTTAGGACATTGCTCATAACAGTGCTCTTAATTCTGATTCCAGACCTGTTCTGTCATTTCCATCATACCGGCTAAGATTAGATTCAGGGTAAAAGGAGCAAGTCCCAGATCAGTGTCTAGCCAGAAGAGCTAAATGGATAAATAATGAAAGAGAGAATATGGTTGAAGATTATGCGTGGCGGCCTCAGGCAGGCTGTAGGCCAGTGTCAAACTGAAGTGTATGGTTCTCCAGGCCTGAAACACATCTAGTTCAGATTGTACACACACCAGAAGAACCTCATTTATAATGCAGAGATGTTTAACAAGTAATGAGGATTCCAAGGATAGTTTCAGAAGGGCATATTTAGTGGTCTGAGACCAAACAAGTGATAGAATACAGTTCAAATAGCCCACCATGGACGATGGCTATGATTAAGGTCTTGGAAAGCATGTTTGTCATTGACATGTCTCAGGAAATACTTACTATGATAGTCGTTCACTCTGTAAACCCTAATGCTCAAAATACTTAATTGGTATTTGTATCACGGTACAGTGGAACGCTAACAGGTTAACTGTTATGAGTATTTAGAACTTTTTTTAAAATTAACAGCACTGACATATTTCAAGTAAACTAAACTGTTTAATTGCTTTGAGTTGTATGAACTCATTTCTTCTGATTTAGACTAAGTTAAGTTTAACTGAAACTGGGCTGGGCTGAAACTATTTCCCAGCATGCTTTGCCCATGGCACTCGAAAGGGAGAGTAAATGCTAAAATTAAGTGTTATATGTTTGTTTGTTTTTTTTGTGCAAGATTAATGGTAAGGGAGATTTAGTGATTAATATTTTCTTATTCTATTTTACAAGAGTTTCTGTTAATGTGGGTTTTTGGAGAGTTAGCATCACGGTAACAATTGGTACATGCTGCTTGTTTTGAGAGCAGGTAAGTTACATTTAAGTTGCTGTACTCATTCAGTAAGTGCTGTACCATGCTATTGTTAACATGTTAGCAAATTAGCACATTGGCATTTTCTGAATTTTCTTATTTGGGTTTACAGTGAAGTAATTAACTCATTTAATTTGCAAGAACTCAAAATAAAAAGTTCATTAACTAAATATGTTATGTTAATTGCTATCAAAATGTATGAGTTCGCTAACTCAGTAGTTCAAGTTAGAAGCACTTAACATGCATGAGTACTAAAAATGCAAAACTTTATAGTTCTTCTTACTTAAAATTAGGAACATCATAAATCGAAAAGATTTTGATGTAACTGATTACTTTTTGAGTTAGCCCAACTTATTCAGGTTTAAAATGCAGACTTTATGCTGTATATCTATATGAATGTTTAATATATTATGTATGTTATATGGCCAACAGCATGTGGAGACACACATTCCTTGGCGCCGAAAAGTGTTTTCACACTTAGTTTAAGTCACACTTAAAAATGTCTGAACTTAATTGCATTTGATACAGTGAAAACAATTAACTTTGGAACAGTTTACTCAGAAATTGCTGGTAAATTTTACAAATAATTACAAAGAAATGGCAAGGAATCACACTGAAAATATCCAATGAAAACATATGTAGATAGATATTTTTTTCATACAATAAAGGTCCATTTTAATTTCAAAAATGTTTTGAATATTTCCAAAAATCTTGTTTTCTGTTCCTTGATGCAATCATGCTCTCGCTCAGTCCTTGTCTCCAAAATATTGTCCCGCCGCATGTCCCGTAGTGGCGAGCACTTTTTTAGTTCACTGCAGTTGCAGATTCGCTCTTATTCCTGTAGGCTGAATGACACTTCAGAGTCATGTTAACTTTGTCCATGCGTGAGCAGAGGTCACCGAGCAGACTGCGTGTAAACTCAAAGGAAAGCATCTGCTCCACTTTTTCTTTCCTCTCCTCAGCAAGCCCTCCACTCCTAATCCCTCGCTCCTGCTGACCGCACAGTATTTGAGTTTCCATCTCTCAGCAGAGCTCATGTTCATCCTGTCAGTCACAGAGTTAAGAAGAAGAAGCCACCTGATAGAAGCCACTTGTAGATAATATTATTAATTTGCTATAAATAAGAGTAGACGTCCTTTGAATGACATTGTGAAATAGTACACACACTACCATTGAAATGTTTGGGAACATCTTCTCATTCTAGCATTCAACAGTTTGGGGTCAGTAAGTTTTAACTATTATTTTTTTGGTTGCATTTATTTCAAGATGTCCTTGTTACAGTGTAATTATACAATTAAGTGCTAATAGTTATTAAATATACTTACTTGCTATAGAATTAGAGTTGGGGTTAACGTTTGGTTTAGGGTTAGTTGCATGTAACCATGCATGTGTAATTGACTGTTATTACCATAGCAACTACATGTAAAATGTTTAACAGGGACACTGTAAAATAAACTGTTTTTTTTTTTTGATTCTCTTTTGTTCACCAAGACTGCATCATTTATTTGTTCTCGCCCCCCATAGCCTACCATAGTAGTTTAGTTTGACAATTTTTACTGTATTATCTAGTATTGACATTATTCTCGCTGGGTAGATGTTACACTTGTTTACTTTTAAATATTTACTATAGAACAGATTGTTGGAATGAATTAAAATGCTCAATGAATGTTTGATTTCTTTTTCTTTTTCACTTATGAACATAATATCAACCACAAATGATTGAGATTGAATTATTGGATGCATTGACAGTCTTAGTGCCACTTCATTGGTCACCTATGGCTGTTTATCTGTTGCCAAATGTATCAAGACGGCAGGATATAGTCAAAATTTTAGTATTGATCCAACCATATGCCATGCCTTAACGTACATGCCCTTTAAAAGAACACTTTCAATTGACACAGAAACTCAGCATCCCTCATTCCACATTTTTTTTTTTTTTTTCCCCACCTAAGATTATAGCAGCTTTCTCATTTTGGAGACAACATCCCATGTGAGGCCAAAATCTGGACAAAGCAGAGGAGATTATGGCGCCAAATCACGTCTCACACTGCAGACCCCAGCCAGCCTGCTCATTTATAAATGATCTGAAGAGTTTGATTCCGTCATACAAGAACACTCGGGCTGTTGGAATGCATCTTGTGCTGCTGTGGCTAGTCACGTGGTGAAGTGAGCTTCAACTGAGAAGATTCTGTTATTGCATCATAGCGGCCGCTGTGCAGCTGTTGTCCATAACCATCAATCCATCAATCCATACTAGAAGTAATCTAGTCGGACAGTGTGGTCAACATCTAGTATTGTACATCAGTTGATATTAGGGGTGTAACGCTTGGTAATCCAATGCATAGGGCAATGGTGAAACCAGAATAAAAATATTCATGATTCTGAAGCTGAAAATACAGAATTATTTGAGATGAATATTTCCTGCACTCTGTCATTGACTAGATATTTTTTAAATAATGTAGGCCACAATTTAGTATTGACACTAAAACTCTGTAAACTTCAATTTTTCTCACAGTAATTTTTATTTTGGGTGAACTATACATAATACAGATTGTCATTATCCACAATATTGATGAGCATGCACAAGCATCTGAGGCACTATTTTTGTATTCACTCTGAAACCATTCACTCAAGCACCAATTCACCATTCAATGCATAGTGGATGTCACATCGATCCCGACTAACAGAAAAACAAAAACGTCCTGAAATCTAATTTGACCATTCAGACTTAAATGGTTTTTAAAATACAATTTTAATTAGATTTCAAATGCATGGAAGCCTTATTCTAAGATTAAAAATTAAACTGGCAATTGTGAGATCAAGTCTAGAATAAGAAATAGTCACACTGAAATGCAAAGTCTCAGTTTTGAGATATAAAGTTGAAATTGTTAAATATGAAGTATTTTTGAGAAATAGTTTGATTGTCGCGATTACCTTTTTATTTTATTATTATTTTGGAGATATAAACGGGCCTCCATCCTATATAAACCACATATTTACATAGTTTCAATCAGGTTTGTACAAATTAGATAATATATTATTTGCTTGTTTGTTTTATGTTTTGGTTTTGTTTAGTTTCAAAAATATATTTTGTTATAAGGATGATTAGATATTTTTAGTAGAAACCAAGACAGAAATCTTATTAATTATTATAATTTTTTTATTTTTTGCAGCTAAATTGAAATAAATTGAATACACCTACAAAAATCTTGCTAGCCGCTGCATCTTGAACATAATTGATTGTTCTTTAACGCTGTGATTGTCGGTACCAAAATTGTTGCTTTCACACTTGTTTATCTTGATTATCTACTCCAAAGGACGTTCCATAAGCACTGTAAACAGCAGTTAATGATATTTTTTGTCATATGTGTTCTGGGATCATGCAGACACTGAATCAAATTAGTTAATTTCTCACACTTTTCACACCGCAGGTATCATTTTCGAGGAACCTTAATTGCAAACTACTTCAAAAGCGATGGCTTTCAATGATTCAGTGCTGTCCTTAATAAAAGGTTATTGAAATCATTAGAAGAAGCCGGAGGGTATGTTAGACGGTCTTTGTATGTGCGTCTAAAGATATCTACTCGTACACACAAACACTGTGCTTGCCTGTCATCCCAAGATACAGATGGATGAATATTTCAACAGAGCAGAAAAACGTCCCCTCAAACGGCCATGACCCGACAACAAACGAGAGGGCTTGCGCACGCTGCAGCCAGGTTTACGGATGATCTCCTAGCTGTTTGATAGAGCTGCTCTTCATTGTCGAGGTGGGCTGAAAAGACCCAGGATATGCACCATTAATGGGTTTATTAATAACTAAGATATTGACATGCATGGGATCTCAAGGCGCGGATGGAGAACGGGTACAGTGTGCACTCAGAGCTCCATCTTTACCTCCCTGTAGAGAATGTTTAGCTTTTAACAAGCCAGATGGAGCTGGAGCAGCCACTGATTTAATGGACCCGCTACAGTAGTACGCTGCGGATCAGGAAGAGGTCACTCGGAAGCACCCACAGGGAGAGATGGACACTAGGACAGTTAGGAATTCCCACACATGCTTGAACACACACACACACACACATATACACAACGAGCGAGTGCTCTCATCATTTATATTGTTCCCGAAACATGCTGAATTCATACATTTATTTACGCTCCTGTTCACTCGTGGCACATGTGTGCAGGTAGGATTTGATTGACAGGCCACGGATTTACAGTACCATCCTTCCACCTTCTTACATTTTTGAGATTTCTTTAACCAGACCTAACATGAATTATTTTTATAATAATGGTCAAGACAGGTGTTCTCATATTTCTGGAAGAGTGCTGCTCATATTGTAAGACCTTTTCCTGCTTCTTCCAATGACTTGGAATATTAGACTGGCGTTTATTTGTTTTGTGCTAAATAACAAGAAATTAAAGGTTAATTTTAAGGTTATTTTTCTAATCTGCTGCAAGAGATTAATGCATTATAAACTGTTTTTTGAGGTGGCAAAGGATATTATGTCCTACGCTTTGCTCGGGCTATTTGCATATGACAAACAACTTTAATAGCATGTAGGAGCGTTCCCATCAAATATCAGAACAACTGACCTCAAAGACCATGCAATTGACTGTTGTTTACGAAGCGTATCACAGACAACAAAAGGCATTGAAGATAACAGTTCATAAATGGTTACTTATGCAAATATTCAGGCATCATTAGAAAATTTTTATTTTTAAAAGAATATTGTTTAACATGATAAAATGCTTACTGTGCAGGATAGATTTGCACATTGCCTTTTGGTCTTTTAAACTTTTGATTAGTCGAGTATTTTAAACGCTAGGCACATTGTTGGGTTATTATAATGGCTATTGTTTTATATAGGAAAATAATTATTTCAGATTTTTTGTTATCAGTATGTATTATTTATTTTTGGATAGATGTATGTTCAATGATAAAAAAAAAACTATGGGATTATTGGTCTTCAGGAAATATTATTATTATACTTTTAAATAGTGCTTCTGAGAACCATATTAAAAGAAAATAATTCCTTAAAAGAAGGGTTAAGTCTGCAAAATGGTACAACCCTTTTGACGTAGACATATCCATGACATATTGCGGGATGCTGCATAATTATTAGAGGTTTGATTAATGGTAATATCACACTCAATCAAAAGATAATGTTTATAAATGTTCCACTTACTTACTCATTTGTGTAATTCCAGGCGTAATTATCTTAAAGAGGTCGTATCGTAATTATTTTTTTCCCCTGAGACCCACTTATAATATTCAAGGGGTTTTGTGTGAAAAACAGGCATAATTTGGTTTCATGTGACTACTTTCCATGCACCTTCTCCTGACACTTAATAAAAGTGAGGGTAATGACATTTATAATGTTACAAAAGATTTAGGTTTCAAATAAATGCTGTTCTTTTGAACTTTCTATTCATCAAATAACCCTGAAAAATCACAATTTAAAAAAAATAATAATAATTCACAGATGATAATAATAATACATGTATCTTAACCACCAAATCAGCATATTAGAATGATTTCTGAAGGATCATGTGACACTGAAGACTGGAGTAATGCTGCTGAAAATTCAGTTTTGCCATCACAAGAATAAATTACATACAAATATTAGAATATAAATAAAACAGTTATTTTAAAGTGTAATGATCATTTAAAATTGTTACATTTTTTTATATCAAATAACTGCTGCCTTGATGAGCATGAGAGACTTTTGGCCACAAACTTCTGAATGGCAGTGCAAGTGGGAAAAATAGCATCTACTTATTCTAGTGGTTAGGAATCTTAGTATCTATTGCACTTCATCTGCATTTTTGATGTGCTGATTATAAATGTAGGTATGTGTCAATTTGACTTCCTGACACCACAAGCCATTTTTGCCGCTTTGTTCCATTAGAAGTCTTTTTTGGCCTGGGAAGGTTGTTTTCAGCTCTGACACTTTACATTGTACAACAAACAAACACAAACATCAAGTAAAAATTGTCAACTTCGAAACATAGGCACCACTCCAAAGCCAGCTAATGCTTTAGGTTTGTATGTGTCAGTGCTCTGTGTTGAAAGAAGTTGGCATTCCCTCTGCCCATTCTGACACATCTTTGGCCCCAGCTCAGAGGTGGACTAGTGGTCAACTACCTCTGGCCCAGTAATTCCAACAGTCATTGTTATTACCCAATGGGGTTGCTCATAGTAAACGTGTGCACGGGACGCCATCTGTGTTCTCTGAGCAACACAAGCCCCATAAGTCAAATTCCATGTATAATAGATGTGCCAGCTTCTGCAGATGAAACAGACAATCAGACTGGCCAATCATACACCTTTCTGCAGATACATTGAGAAATGGTGAGGTGTTTTTTTTTATTTTTTTATATGTAATGTCCATTTCATTCAAGGTGACCTGGAGACGATTTCCTGCTCCCATTTTACTTGCGAACTGGCTGCACTTGCTCTCGACAGGCTGCGCCAGAGCAGAGGATGCTGGGTAATGAGACAGCATGATTGATCAGATGTCTGCTTGCTGGCCGCCTGCCAGACCTGTGCCGCCCGCTTGTGTAATGTCCAATGACTGGCTTCAACAAGCTCCAAATGCAAGGAGAGAGAAAAACTCTCGCTGTTACTCACTTCAGACATGACAGGATGCTTAACCCTTTAGCAACACTGTATGTTTTCTTGATGAAACTGAATGAGAGGTGTGCATAACATTTATCCAAACACAAACCAATTCCAAGTACAGTCAGACAGCTGGTAGCTATTGAACATTCCAAGCAGTTCTAAGATGATCATTAGCTAGTAGCTTGATGGTAACTGCTCTAAGCTCTTCATTAGCTGATCTATGCTGGTCATTGTCTAAGCTGGTTTTAGATGGTTATTAACTAGTGTAAGTGGTCTAAGATGGTAAATAGTCTTATATTGCTAGTCATTAGCTAGTAGCTTGATGGTAACTGGTCTAAGATGCCCATGGTCTATGATGACCATTAGATGGTCTAAGATGGTTATTAGCTACTCTATGAGGGACTAAGATAGCCATTAGTTGATCTAAGGTGACCATTAACTGGAAGCTGGATGGTAATTGGTCTATTGGCCATTAGCTCATCTAAACAGGTCTCAGATGGTAATGATCTAGTCTATTATCTAGTCTTATATTATCTATTATAAGATAATCATTAGCTATTATATGGATGGGAACTTGTCTAAGATAACTATTAGTAGGTCTGAAGATGGCCATACAAACTGGTTTCAGATGGTTATCTAATATAAGGTGATCTACGATTTATTAGACTAAGGAGGCTTGTCTACGCTGGTCTGAGATGGTTATTACTAGAGTAAGGTCTAAGATGGTCAATAGATGCTCTAAGAGGGATATTAGCTATAGGAGAGTGTAAAATGGCAGTTAACTGATCTAAGATGATCATTAGCTGGTAACTGGATGATAACTGGTAAAATGGCCATAAACTGGTCTAAGCTGGTCATCAATGAATCTAAGCTGGTCTCAGATGGTTATATGTAAGTGTAAGATGGTCTAAGATGGTCAATAGATGGTCTAAGATGGTTTTTAGCTAGTCTAAGATGGTCACTAGCTGATCTAAGATAATCATTAGCTGGTATTTGGATTGTATCTGGTCTAAGATGGCCATTAGCTGGTCTGAAAATGGCTGTGCGTTGTTTAAACTGGTCTAAGATGATCATT
The DNA here is from genome assembly GCA_038088235.1 of Zacco platypus. NCBI lineage: Eukaryota > Metazoa > Chordata > Actinopteri > Cypriniformes > Xenocyprididae > Zacco > Zacco platypus. Next base: position 14,138,704 of record CM076064.1, on the reverse strand, counting down.
GACTAATCTAAGACGATAATTAGCTGGTATACTCTCAGAAATAAATGTGCGAAAGTTTTACCTTTAGGGCTACAACAGCTTGTCACTAGGGCAGTACCTTTAAAACAACTTCTTTGTACCTTATTTACCCCTTAACAGTTCATAGTGGTATTGGTACAGGTACTGATATGCACATTTTAGGGATAAAAAGGTATAAAGATGTCCTTTTAAGGGTACTGCCCCAGTGACAAGCTGGATGGATGATTTAAGATGTTATTAGCTATTCTAAGAGGGTCTTATATTGTCATATTGCTTAACTAGCCATCATATTCCCCCCAAAAAAAACAACTTACCACTGGTTGGTAGCTGATTTGTAGCTGGTTCAATGTGGTTTACCAACTTGGTCCAGCTAGAAACCAACTACCATTATCCAAAACATGGCAACCAGGCTAAGCTGCATTTTCCAGCAGCTTTCAATTGTCCAAAAGTTTTTTTGCTTCTTGGAGCCTTTCCAGCCCTTTTATCGGCACGCTGACACTAAAATGCTCTTCCGAGCAGAATCTTTAGGGTGCGGATAAAAGGTAGTCACAGTGGCGTCTTTTCGCTTCAAGCCACTCACTCGCCTGCCAGCTCTTAAGACTAGATTTGCTCCAAAGAAAACTGTTCTCCAATCAGAAAGGCAGGTGCAGCAGTTATGAGGATGCTTGCGCATATAAATGCAGACCGACAAAAGGAGCATGGAGCAAGTAAGCTTGGGAAACAGTTCCCAGGACAGACACAGCAGAGCAGAACACTGGGCTATCTCTGCAGGTACATCTCTCTGGGGTTGATGTTTTATTTATAAACCAAAACCAGAAGTTTGATCTTAAACCCGAATTCAAGCCCTTGTGTGCACTTCGACCTTAAACCCTGAGACCAAACAACAAAACGTGTATACCCCCAATGCTGGAGATAAAGCATCATGAGATATCTTTCCATATATTATTTAATGTTAATTATAAGAGCCTAAAAAAACAGCATAATTAATGCATTCGTAAAGTGTGAACAGAGAGTGTGTTTGTCCGTGCGTTAAAGAGCGAATGTGTGGAATAAGATCTAATTGCTAACAGTTTTATCCATGTGATTCTAAAAGGGTTGTCTCCTCACAAAAGCCTCACTGAGCTTCTTGGGATCCTTTATCAAAACCCATCAATTACTCTTTCTTCCATCTCCTGCCCTGAATAGCATCTGTTCAAAATAAGAACATCAACAGAGCTCAATTTACTGCAGTCATCTGCAGGATTCGTTTTTCCTTTTCTCTGCTCTCACAATACATCTCTGCACAAATTTTCCCTCTTCTTTAGAGGTTAATTGAGTCTTTTGACCCTATTGTCAACAGAGACTGTTTGTGGTTGGAGGGGAAATAAGTTTGTTTCTCTGGCTAAACACAATAGAAAGAATTGAACTCGATCGGATATTAGGAAGATGATGTGTCATCCGATTCTCAATGCCCTATCCCCCTGTGTTTTATGACCATATTGGTATGCTAAACTGCAATAGGAAGGCAAGCATGAGCTCAAATCCATGCCAAACGCAATGTAGAAAAGAAAAAAAAAACTTGGAGTCAGCCTTTGGCGTTGATTTGGCAAATGTCCATCTCCTTCACTTTCCGACCCAATGTATAGGACAACATTCAAAGTATTAGATTAACATTGTTACTTTTGAATTATGCTGTACATCATGTATGTCACCACAGTGTCAAGTCGATTGTTGTATGTTGTTAAATGTATTGTTTTGATTCTTATGTCAACCTGGACACTGTGATTACTGTGTGATAAATTAGCCTGGGTGTTTGGTGGATAATAAACGACTCACAGGATTGATCTAAACAGAGTCTTCTGAGGCGCTACTGATGTAATTATATATTGCTGACATTATTTAATCTAATTAAAGGTATCTGCACTGAGCATTTGATGGCCAGTACTTAAGAATTAAGATTTCAGCTTTTAATATGAACATGAAATCAATACTGACCCTTTTTACTTGCAATTTCCTGGTGTTATTGTGAACTATTCATCAGTGCATTGTTATTTCATAGTCTAATCAAAATGATATAACTTTCTTCTCCTCTGGAATTACTTTTCTTCTGATGGCTACACATGCTATTAGCATTTGCCAAATAACTGTTCAAACATTGGTTTACCTGTCAGTTTAGTTCTATTATGTCCTATTATGGGGGGTGGGGGTGATAATCTTCCATCAAAAACAAAAAGTGCAAAAGTTGGGGTAAGTACTTTTTTTTGAAGAAATTAATACTTAATACAGCAAGGATGCATTAGTCTGGTAAAAACATTTATAATGTTACAAAAGATTTTGAAATTCTGTTCATTTGAAGATTCTATTCAAAGACCACTAAAATGTTATCAAGCACAACCGTTATCATGTGACGCTGAAGACTGGAGAATAGCTGCAATCTGATAATATTTCACTGTATTACTGTTTTAACTGTATTTTTGATCAAATAAAAGCAGCCTTGGTGAGCATAAGAGTTTTTTTTTTGTTTTTTTTCAAAACCATTATGAAAATCTCACCGACCCCAAACTTTTGAATGGTAATGTCTCTATTTAGGGTTTGTTTAGCATTTGATCAGTCTTCTTTGTTATTTATCACCCACTTTTTTTTAATCCAATCGTTCCCACAATGCATTTTACCTCATTGTTCACCTTCTCTGAATACAGAAGGTTGTGATTGTTGTTGTTACACACACAGAGGAGGGTTAACAAGGCTTTGAGAGACGCACAGTACCAGAGGCCAGACACCTGGGTTAATACGGCCCATGCAGTACGGATCGCCCCTCAGGATGTGGCTGAGCTGTTTTACTCTGACAGTTTACAAGCAGGGCCTTTGCGTGTGCGTTCACACACCTGGGAGGGACGTCAGGGCTTCAGGGTCTACTATCAGATGTGGAGATTTTATATGTATTTTTAGTTGCATTTTCTTATGTGTTAACCACTTTCCACTGGCTGTATTTTAGCAAGCAGCAGTCTACCGTGTCAATCAGTCATCTGTGCGCTTGTCTAGTTCTACAGTACCTTAACTTTTACCTCTAAATTAACTCCCCAGAGGGGAACTGAGGATACCCCTGGCCTGAGGTGTGCTCAGCTAATGCTTCACTATATGCTTTTGGCTTCTTCTCTCACTACCTGTACATGGGACCACTGTCACGTGTTTCCGCGAACATGATAATGAGAACATACCACTTAGCAATTTAGACTTACTGTGCATCTCGGAAAAAAATTGTTAATTATGTGTACTGTTCCCATTAGTGTAGAGCTTTATTGCAGCTTTTTTGCACCAGTTATGCTTTATTGTGACACTTCTGCATGAGTGACAAGTACATTACCTGGGTCAATAGCAATGTTTTTTTCATCCGGATCTATTACTTAATTAAAAAATGCAATCCATATAGTACAGTACATACAAGGACTTGAATGGACCTTTTATGTCATAAGCTTGTTTTCAGTTTCTGAATTATCATAAATGCATAATACAGAACATAAACCATATTGTATGTTATATTACAAAATTACAATAATTACAATGATACAAAATTGTAATCATTGAACTTTCAACTGTATATTTAGAATATTTTTCCTTTTCTTTGTCATGGACACTTTCGTTTGTCAATGACTGTATTCAGAAAACGGTCAGCAACATGGAGAGCCGAGAAGAGGCGTTTTGATTGTTGTGAAAACTTCGTTCTTAGGCTATTCATAGTTCATGCTTTTCGATTTGCAGTGTCTTGTTTTAAATCAAATGAAACACGTTATAATTACCGATGACAAAACAAAAGATGACACTCACTGAAGCTTTTATTCAGGATTACAGTGAATGGCTTATATCAAAACAACGACAAAAGCAGCGTTCTTTACATGCTGTCTTTGTGTAAATCACGATCACAACTATTCATGGTTTGAATGCAGCACTACAGTATAAATGCTTAGTACATATCAAACAACGTCTATTACACAAAGCAATAGTGACACATTGTTAAAACATTGTTACTCACGTTATCTGCACATTTTACTTAGATAATGTTACTTATCATTATCTGCACAGTATCTGTGTTGTGGTATTACTGTCGGATCCAATGTAGTTGACACTGCATCATCATTTATTTTCTCTCTGAAAAGCCTGCGTTGTGTGTGTGTTACATGTGTTTTCTGTCTGCCTGTGATTTCCCTTGTCTTCATTTGTTTTGTATTTCTTGGTTTTCATTGGTTCCTGTCTTCTTCCTCTCCTGTCCCGTGTTTTCCCTCTTTCCCTTGTCAGTTCTCGTACGTGTATAAACATGTTCTGTGTTCTCCTTCACTTGGATTATCATTAAAAGACATTGTATATGTTCCTCCTTCATCTTGGTGTCTTCCCTGACAACACGTATCGTTACAGAAGAACCAACCCAAACAGAAGGATGATACGGGAGGAGAATCGACTTCTCAACATCCAACAGAATGGACGGCCTTTGGAGTGGTATGTGAAGGAGTTTTTGGAGATTTCCCATCAGGTGAGCTGGAGGGATTCCATGATTAACACCTGCTTCTGGGTGGGACTGGATGATCATTTATTTCATTCCCTTTCTCCTGGCGATTGTTATACGTCCCGTAGTGGACTTAATTAATTATGTCCTCGACTCCTCGATTTCTTTGTTGATGTAGCTGAGAAGAGAAGCATGTCGCCGCTCCAGCTCACCCTCAACCAGCACCCTCCACATAAAACCCCAATAGGTTCGTCCAGTTCTGGCCAGCGATCTTCTTGACCGCCTCTCCCGATCCTCTGCGCGAGATGGCCACACCCAAGCCGCGACAAGAGCGTGAGCCACAGCCCCAAATGGCCGCTACCATTCCAAATATGGCCACAGCGGTCAAAGAAGGAACGTGGCTTATAGACATTTGGACTGAGCCAGATATTCTCGAGCCCGCTCCAGTGATTCCCGAGTTCACTTCGGATCTTTCTCCCGTGTTTTCTCGGCTGCTCCCTCCTGAGCCCTCTCCAGTGCTCACTCTCTTGTATCTCATGAGCCCGCTCCAGTCTCTCTTGAATCAGCTCCAGTCTCATCAAATCTGGCTGAGTCTGCTCTAGTTCTGCCTGGATCCGCTCCGGTTCCACCTGGATCCGCTCCAGTTCTGCCTGGAGCCGCTCCAGTTCTGCCTGGATCCGCTCCAGAGCTCCAGCCATTTGAGCCAGTGCCAGAGTTCCAGCCGCCTGAGTCAGCACCAGAGCTCCAGCCGCCTGAGCCAGCGACAGATCTCCAGCCGCCTGAATACAGTCCCGGGATTGCTCCGCCCATTAAAAAAAAAAAGGGGGGGTGGGGGGGCATATGTCCGTGGCCGTAGAGGCCAAGAAGGCCATGCCACCCTGGCCACCACCCTGGACTCCACCCTGGTCGCCTGAGGCCCCGGATCCGCCCTGGCCACTGCCATGCACTCCGTCCTGGTCGCCTGAGCTCCTGGCTGCACCCTGGCCACCGCCCTGGACTCCACCCTGGAGGCCACCTGACCTACCCGCTCCTGCCCACGGCCTCCAGGGTGCCTGCCCCCCCTCCCTGTTTGTACTCTTTTCGGCGTGGGGTGGTAATGTGTTTTCTGTCTGCCCGTGATTCCCATTTTCTTCATTTGTTCTGTATGTTTTCGTTTTCATTGGTTCCTGTCTTCAGTTCGTTATTAGTCTATCATCTTCAGCTGTGTCATGTTAATTACCTCGTTTCTCCCTGTGTTTGCTCTTATATATTCCCAGTGTTTTCCCTCATTTCCTTGTCAGTTCTCGTACGTGTATAGACGTGGTCTGTGTTCCCCTTCACCGTGATTATAATTAAAAGGTATTGTTTACGTTTCTCCTTCATCTTGGTGCCTTCCCTGACAACACGTATCATTACAGTGTGTGTGTGTGTCAAGGTCTCTTACTTTGTATCTAAGTTTCTATGTCTTGTTAATTTGTGAGTTTTGTTCAGTAAAAAGCCTGCTTTGAACTATCTTGCTTAAAAACGTATCTGCTATAAAATTAAGAAACAAACAAACAGGAAACTGGAACTTCATTACAACTGGTCATCCATGCTTTCTTAATGTTAGGATCACAAGGATGGCAATGCAAAGTTTTTCCACAACTTGGCACTTCAGAATGTTTTGTAATCCTCAGAGGCATCTCTATGGTTTTGTTGCTGGAGTAATCCTGTGTTTGTGTTTGTCTCATATTTACTACAACATGACATCAGTGGGTGGGGCTACTGAGGCAATGATGTAGAAGTAGGCATTAATAAAGTGAAAAAATCTGAAAATTTTTTTGTGGTTTCAATAAAATATGTTTTTGAACTAACATGGAAGTTTCATGTTCTGAAACTAAAAACCTCATGTCAAAAGATCAAGCAAAATGTGATTTTTCAATTCTAGACCCCTTTAATGGAGGCCCATTTCCAGACTCAGGCCCAGTGTTGGGGGTAACGCATTACAAGTGACTTGAGTTACTGTACATAATCAGAATACTTTGTTCAGGTAACTAAAGGAATGCATTACTTTTTTAAATTACAAAAAAATATAAGCTACTTTTTCTCCTCTCCTCTCCAAATGTTGAGAGAAATAAAGTGCAAAGGCATTTTGTGCGCCGTGTGAACATGATGGTTATTGTGGTTCTAGACTAAATGTGAACATGCATTTACTCACTTGCGTGAAAACATTCAGTATTCCTCAAAATCAATATAAACACGAAACTAAATGAATATAAATGCAATCTCAGAATTGTATGCAAACCTGTAATAATTAACTAAATTAAATTAGACAAATATATTTTATCTCTTTAATCTCACTTTATTAACTAATGTATTCTGTTGATCTTCAATGATCTAATTCAACCATACTAATAAGCAAAAATTACTTTAGATTTAGAAATTAGAGTGTTGAAATTCCTTCTCCTGTATCCTATTCTTCTTTAATCCACAATGACAGCACAGCTGAAAGGTTTGTTTGAGCTGTGCCTTCTACTGGACAGGTGTAAATATGCATTTCCTTCAGCATGAGGCTTATTCATTTCACTTTGAGTGAAAAGGCCTTAACATTTGCCAAAAATATAATTTTTGTTATTGTTGTTTTTGATAAAAAAACAACAATCAAGCCCAGCCCAGATATGAAAAAGTAATGCAAAAGTAATGTAATACATTACTTTTAATGTAATATGTAATGTAATATACTTTTAATGTAATACATTACTTTTCATTAAAAGTAACTAATAAACACAATTAGTTACTTTTTTAGGGAGTAAGGCAATATTGTAATGCATTACTTTTAAAAGTAACCTTTCCCAACACTGCTCAGGCCTATGCTGAATAGTTTCTACTTTGAAATCGAAATGGACTATGTGTACACTTAAACACATATCTAAACGTACCCGTCACATTGATAATGCTGGAAGAGACCAATGTTTATTTTTATAGCACTCCAAAGAAGAAAAAGGGTTGAATCTTTGCTCTGTGTATTTGAACAAAGAGAAAGACATTAGTGCTGGACACCCCAGGCCCGCCATTTGTTTGTTTCAAGCCAACTGAATCAAAGTCAATTCACAGCGGCTGTTCCAAAGCACAATGTCCATGCAGCCGTGGTGACCTTTCAAGACCCTGGCAGTGGACAGAGAGACTCTGAGAGCTCAGAACTGCTGAAAAATTGCTTCTTGTCCTCAAGCGAGCAGTGGCTCCATGCCACAACTATCCAGTCGAATTCTCTCTTTTTCAAGAGGGCAGGCTGAGAGTCACCAAACCATAATATGACTGAGTTCCCCTGCTGCCCAAGGCCATGGAAGTCAGCTGATGAGGTCTGTCAAAGACACCAAGGTTTTTGGTTCATGACGCTTCTGTTGACTTTGTCCAAGTCAATAGTGTTCATCAACTAAACCAAATAAAGTTGAGAAGAGATACAGAGCTGAGAAATGTTACTTTTAAAATTAATGTTACAATATTATGTTACTCTTAGTTTTTATTATTATTATTATTTATTTTTATGGAAAGTAATGTTTTTGTGTTACTTGTCTTACCATCTGCTTACTGAAGTGCTGTACAGAGTACAAGTGTTTTGCTTGGTTTGCAGGGTTTTTTTTTTTCTTTTTTTTACACTTTTGCACCTTTTTTTGCTTTATCCTCTTACACATTTCACATTAAATGATATACTGGCTACACACAAAAAAAGAAAAGACCTCAACCTTTAATGCAGTGTGTGCATTTAGTGTATTTAATTTGTGTATTTAAATAGAATTTATAAAATCTCATAGAACACTTCTGGAAAAAAAAATTAATGGTAACAGTGGATAAAAACTCTACACACCAGTAAGTTGTCCCAAGTTTTTATTATTATTATTATTATTAGTGTTAATGATTATTTTCTGAAATGTCTTACATGGTTTTCATTGGCATTGTATAGATTGCAATTTTTACATTAAAGGTGCAAAAGATCTGATACAATTTATCATTGTTTCATTTTGTTCATCACAAAAAAACTGCTGTTTAACAGGGGGTGTGTGAAAACTTTTGTATTCCACTGAATCACTATTTTATTTTATTTTATTTTATTTTATTTTACTTTACTAGAAAATCCACACTGTGTATTCTGTATAATATACTCTGTATTATGGTGCCATTTTAACAATTTACTCATTATCCACATTATAGTAACACATGATTCTCTCCTGACTCAGATAAACTCCACCTTTGTTCATGACTACCCCTCAAGCCTCAGTTAGTACGCTTTGGACCAAGGTATTCGGTGAGCCAAAAACCCTTGGCCGTTGGCCCCTATTACAAACTGCTCTGAGGCACAGGTTGAAGATCCAAACGCAGCATTGTTTGAGGGTAATCCACAATTGTAAGCCATATAACAGGCAATAGGTCAAAACCACAGGGCAAACAATACAGATAAAAAGCCCAAGACACAAGCAAAAAGGGAAAACCGGAGAGGACCCGATGAGCCACGATCAAGCCCTGGAAGTGACAGTGGAAACGCGACTGGCCCTGGCACACACTAGCACACTCACTTTTGGCCCGACAGTGGAAGCAGTGCTACTGAGAGGCATGTCTCAAGGTTACACATGTGTGTGCTGTTCCTGAGAGGATCAACCAGATGCCCTTATTTCTGATGAAATATTTGAAGACCTGAAATGGCAGAAGGAGTTAGGTTGATGTAACTGCCATGATTTAACATGCAAGTGTGCTTAATCCTTTCTGATAAGTGAAAAAAGTTCTGTTCTTGATGCTTAATTTTGCCTGTACTTTACCAAAACGAGACAATATGTTGTATAGAGATTATTAAGGACAAAGAAGGGTATGTGACTAGAGCATAAAGCGCAGGAATTGAACTTTTACCAGCCACACCACAGCTCAATGTATTTGAAGCATGTGCACTAATCACTGCACCACAGCTTCAACCATTTTTGCAGTCTTTTTTTTTTTTTCTTTCTATTGGGGCAAAGAATTTTTTTCTATTTGTTTGATCAACACTCTGTCCTCAGCATCCTTAGCAAAGCTCAAACTTTTATTTTTATGACAGCTTATTTGCATTGTACTTTCTCACATTACCTTTCTTTAACTTGCATTATGACAAGTGTTGTCACAACCACCACCACACTTATGCCACTTCCTTCCGCACATAAAAGACACACCTGTCAAACAAATGGACCCAAAATGACTAAATATTTCTATTTTTAGTTGCAGCTGTTTTTGTGTCTTCTTGATTTGTGACTTAATTGAATCTGTCATTTGTGCACTATTAGAGTGCTGTATTAGCTGAAAATCGTGTATTATCCATGAGGTCATGAATTATACAGACTGGCAATGCACTACAACGGGCCTGATTCAATTTGCATGAGGTTGTTTGTTTTAATAAGATTCACAAGATGAAGAATCATGTCTTTGTGGCCTTAATTTCCCCTTAGCCTGGTTGTAGTATGAATACATTACCGTGTGATCAGACATACTAGTGAGAAAGTTATGAGCATACATCTGGAAACTACTATCTGCTTATATGCTCTCATTGCTTTAGTGTTGTCTCTTCTGAATTAGTCTGCAGGCGGGATCACTCTATGTGAGAAATCCACATAGGTTGAGGAAAGAGCTAAACACTGGCTCTAACATACAGTACTGTAGCTCTGCAGTCAGGCAATATAAGGGATTGAGAGTGTCTCTCATGACTCCTGTTCATGTCCATTAAGCAGCCAGTGAAGTTCAGTTCCCACCACTCATGATGCCCACTGTATCTTGCTCAACTGAGGTGGTGAACGACGTCCTGACATGTTCTGCCATGCCATCTTAAATGGGTCATAGCATACTTTTTTGTCCCCCTGTTGTGCCTTGTGTGAAATGAAATACTGTGTTGTGCCTTGTGTGAAATGAAATACTGTGTTGTGCTGCACTTTTATGTTGCAACGTTAATATATATGATCTTGGCGGACTGCTTCTGCTACGCTGCTGCTGTTGATTATTGCTGCTGCAGAGCAAGTATAGACACAGACATGCTGTTGTGAGCATGTTACTATTTTATATATATATATATATATATATATGTATATAATCTGTCCTGCTTAAGGATATGCATAAGGATTTATCCAGATCCAGACAGGTGGAGCTGGGGGAGGTGGTGGGTTTCAGATGAACTCTGATAGGACTAGCCTACAGCAAACTCTGCACCAGACTATTTAAAGGTCATGACATCTTTTGCCATATTTGTATCATTAATATGTCCTTTAAGTTCTATTACCTAAAACATCCTTGTCATCAATAAAAAAAACGCATTCATATAATCAAGCTGTGAAAAAGCTTTGTTTGGATCCGAGGTGGCATGTGACGTCACAGGGGCACAATCATTTGCATATGATTGCCTCTGGATCAAGACAACAACGGCAACTTTTATATCATCGCATTATTGTCCCCGCCTACCGATATTCAGTTGATGAGCAGCGAGTGGATCTAAAGTAGTTGTTTACAGCAAGATTGTGATAATAACAAGATTGCAGTGCCACGCAGACATTGCGTTGTTCCTGGCTGTTGAAAAACATCATCTTTGCATAAGCTGCCAAAGGATACCGATGTCAGAGAGAAATGGATTCCGTTTAATGAACGTCCTAGTTGCGTCAGTGCTGACTTGATTGTTTGTACCGTACATTTTACCAACGACTGTTTTGAGAACAAGTCGCAATACGGTACTTGCTTTGCCCTGTTCTGCAACCAGCAAAGATCGTACAAACTGTAAGTAACATATATCATTTTTAAACCAGTAATGACAGTTAAATTCATAATGAATAACCTTAGTATTTTTACTTCAAAGAAGGCTCTCTTTATAATCACAGAAGCTGTCAATCAAGCTCCGTGAGTTTTTCTGGACACTTGTCAAAATTCCCTTCATAGTGATGCACTTACACTACATAATGAATCTCTTACTGTAATTACATAGTGTTTGCATTGTTAGTTATGGTGAAAGCATTCACATTATAAAATAATAATAATAAAAAAATCTAGTTCATGAAATGTTGAGCAAGCAGTCTCATTGGATGCCGGATCAGCAAAGGCCAATCAGCTTGTGTCATGCGGTAATGATGTGATTGCTTACAGATAGCATGTAAAGGGCCTATCAGCCTGCGGCCTCTAGGGTTTCATGACTAAACTATACAGAGATATATACATTTTATAATGAATTTTCATTCTTTAACAACTTTGAATTTTCTTGATTCCATTGAAATTTCACTTTCTCACTTTTCCTTTTCTCTTTCTGTCAGTTTCTCTTTCTCCATTCTTTTTCTACTGGTCACAGTTCAGTGAAGGTAGGAACACCTCTAAGAGCCTCACATTCTCCCAGAATTCCCTGCTCGTTGGGTTGAGAGCTGTGGGAGTTTCACAGCTTGTCAGCTAACAGCACAGCACATGTTATATTGATAAATCTCTCCTCCCCATAAACAAGGGTGAGAGGGACTGTCACAGCAGATATTCCCTGTTTACATGGCATCAATACGATGGATTTGTTTGGTTTGTCCTTTTACTTGATGCTTTTCCCAATGAAATTTTGGGCAAGAATGGTTGTGGTGCAAGAGGTGAAGAGAAAGAAAAAGCATCACAGATGCACATCTGCTCTTTTAATAAGTCCTTTCACCAATGTCTGTTCTTCTCTCCGGCACTCGTCGCTTGGAGTTTCCCCACAAATAGAGGATTAATATTGAATGTACATGTGTCCAGCCTCCATTCCCACTGCTGGCAAATTCTCTCTCCTTGAATTTCATATTTAGCTTTCACACAACTTATGCAACATTCATAACTCAGGTATGTGGTCTTAAAAACAATGAGTACTTGCCTGGGAGCGTCTTGCATCAATCATGACACAGGAGAAACCGAGCGTGAGATAAAAACAGTACCCTTGAAAAAGCGATTTTTGGTGCACATCAGGATGCGCATATGGAGGAGTCGGTATGGTGGAAAGAGGGCAGCACATGCTTTGCATTCTTAGAGACCACTTCTGTTTCGGGTTACTGTGACCTGACTATATTACTTGGAGTTAATTTGAGATATGGAGGCACTCATTCTCTCTCTCTTTCTGTATTTACTGACCTGTAAAGATAGAAAGAAGCCTTTTTATTGATTCGCAGTTGGAGGTCTAAAAATCCAAAGTGCACATGACCCTAAATTGATAGAGAAGTGTCTATCAAACTTTCCCTGAAAAGGAGGGCTAATGGATGAAAGATTTCTGTGAGACCCTTCAGATATTCTCTTTTAATTCACTATTAATGCTTTCATCAAGATTTGGTATAAAAGACCAAAAGACCATGAAATGAAATGAAATGAAACTACTTTATTTACTTTGAATTGGCCTTACTGGCTTAGTGGTCAAAATGATTGCATAAAACGTAACTGAAAATAGATTGAGCTTTCAGTTTTGCATAGTTTGCATATATTATCTCTATTTGTTTTTGTTTTATATTCAATAGAAAATTCTGACATCTGAATGTAAGTAATGTCGTGTTGAATGACAGATACAACTTTGTCAGTTATGATTCCTCACTTCCACTTCAGGATGGATTAAAATAAAAAATAGATGCAGAGTTATAGTACATAACGTTTTGACAAAATATTATGTGTTTATATATTATAATCTAGTTTTTTTTTAAATAAAATTTATTTATTGGCCAAAATATGCATGTTATCTTTTACAATTTAGCTTTTTACATTTTTAGCCCCAGTCTCCCTATTATATTTTGCTTTTATTTCAAGTCAAGTCAAGTCACTTTTATTTACATAGCATTTTATACAATAGAGATTGTTTCAATGCAGCTTTACAGTGATAAACCTGTGAGACCCTTCAGATATTCTTTGCTTCAGATATAATGCTTTCATCAAGATTTGGTATAAAAGACCAAAAGACCATGAAATGAAATGAAATTACTTTGTTTACTTTGAATTGGCTTTACTGGCTTAGTGGTCAAAATGATTGCATAAAATGTAACTGAGAATAGATTGAGCTTTCAGTTTTGCATATTTTGCATATATTATCTCTATTTGCTTTTGTGCTACATACAGCTTTACAGTGATAAACAGGAAAATGATTCAATGATGCAAAAGAATGCACTACTTTTGTGAAGCTGCTTCAAAAGACAGTAGTCATTATTCAGCCTAAATCAGTTCAGTTTTGATTCAGTTTAGTTTAATAACTGTGTAAAGTTCATCAATTATGAAATGACTATAATTTTACAAGTACTTGTCAACTTATTCTCCTAACCCTAAACCTAACCTACCAGTCTCCAATGAGAGTTAGTTACATGTAGTTGCAAAGTTACTTATTATTAGTAAAATGTCTAAAGTGGACTATTGAAATAAAGTGTAACCCATATTCCACAAATGCTGGTTAAATACTTGAGCTACAAGAGAACTTGAACTGTAACTGAGCTGTACATAGACATTAAGTTTATTTGAGCATGATTTGGTATTACAATGATTTAAGTTGTTAATGTTTCTGATATTAGTGAAGACATTTAGACTGCCAGTCCTTGCTAAAGGAAATGTAAAACAGTGGCTCTTTGGAACAGCTTTCCTTTGTCTGTGGCAGCCAGGAGGACTCTGAAATATTTACAAAACCTTCCATGACTTCTGCTGTTTTTCACTGTGAGTGAGTTTTCTGTTTTTGCAGAGAGAGCGAGAGAGACAAATAAAGAAAGGTTTATTTAAAATATTGACACAATATTGCTACAGTATCTAGAAATGGATTAATATTCTCAGTGCTGCTTGGAAATAATAACAGCAAATGCTTGTTGTTAAGCCCCTTGAAGCAGCTCCCAAAACAATGAAGCTAGGAGACAGATGGAAAGAAATGAATAATAATGAAGCAGCGGTCACTTGCCTTAGGGAACAGGTCCAATTTATTTGTACTTTTTTTATTTTTACAGCATAAAATTTCAATAAAGATGCATTTTTATAACAGCATTCATGTGGTCCATAAATCTAATCAGCAAATTTCTATTGCATATTTTTGCTGTGAAATATGAACAAAAAACTGAAACACCTAATATGTTCAGCATCCAAATATGGCAGGGACCGCTTTGATTGCATTTATGCTCTTTAAAACATGATGAGGAGGTGTTTTTGCTTTGCTTTAGATTTCTTTGTGTACCTAGTTTAAATTCATTCATATCCCCTGTAGGGATAATGAAAATGTGCATATTTCTCGGGTTCATGCCACGATGCGATTGCTCCACCGCCTCCCCGACTTTGCAGGTTGTTTGACAGAATTGGCATGACGAGTGGCACTGGAGCGAGACACACGGAAGTGCCATTGTGGGACTGATCAGGTGTCATAATATCCAAACCAGTGACAGGCTGAGAGAGAGAGAGGGTAAAGGGATTGATAGTCCATCTGATGCATATTCCTCACAAAATTGTAAGTACGTTTTTGATCTGACAAGCTAGAATTTGATTGGCTGGTTTGAGTTGGTGTACAGAATGAGCAAATCTGGATATTCTTTTTTGTTTCCAGAACCTGTGAAAGAGAACTTTTAAATGGACAAATTGGTAACACTTTATTTTACAGTGTACTTGTTACACATTACATGTACTTACTATGGTACATGCAATTTACCCTAAACCAAACCTTAATCTAACCCTAATCCTGTAGTAAGTACATATAGTTAATTAATATTAATCAGTATTTAAATGAAACCTTAAAATAAAGTGTAACTGACAAATTTTTATCACAGAGCCTGTATGCATTTAACTGTTTTGTTTTTTTTCGTGTTTTCTGATTAACTGCTCATAGAAGCTACCACTACGTTATTTAAATGAATCATGAAACCAGCCCTAAAAGTCATGTAAAAACAAAAATGGCTCTATGTGGTGACTTTACAAGGTTTTGTCTTCTTCCAAGTAAGCAGTTCTTGACCAGATTAGCTGTAATGTGGACTGGACTTTATACTGAAAGCTCTCTATCTCTCATTGTCTTTCTAACTCTTTATGGCTGATGTTTGCGTTGATAAACGAGGCAAGTCGTCTATAAATACAGATAGCAATGTAAAGAAAATGAGAACATTTCTCTACCTCTCCACTTCCTTTCTCTCTCTCCCTTCAACTTTTTCTATGACACCATCTTATTTTATGCGTCATTGCTTTCCGAAATGTGTCAGGCTGCATTTCATGACACAACGCAAGTGCTCTGTAGTGAACATTATGGTAAATTATCTTCTTCGAGGTCAAGCATGGAGTAACAGTTTGAAGAAAAAAGTTAGTTAAGGTTGACAACAGCATAGACTTTTGATGGTAACTCTAGCGCCCCCTTGAGAACATCAACACAGACATAGCTTCTTGCATTTACTGAGAATTCGCTTCAACGTTTGACATTTGGCAAACTTTAATAAAGTATGATTCTAGCCTTAGCCTTTGTGGGTTAGCTTTTACTGAACTAGGCTAAGAGAAAAATCACTATTGTTCAATATATACTTCTGACAGATGTGACAAGGTTTAAACTGAAAAGTCACCAATTTAGATCCACACGATCCATGGAGAGGAGGAAATGTCTGGGGGGTGATGGTAGCTTACCGTGCTGGATTGGCTGGAAGGTTTTAGAGTGTGTTCTAGAGTGAATGAAAGTGAGTAAGACAAATCTAAAAGATTGTGGTCAGCCATTTTCATGCCCCAGAGGGAGTGAAAGACTGTCCTGCTGCTATTGGACTCAGCAGCTCCAAACTGCCTGATGGAAAACTGCCCAACAGGCCCTCGGTATCCCACTGTGAAGATTTATGTGGACAAAAATACGTTATTTACATAATTTCTTTACATATGCACAAGGTGAATTCATCACTCGCTGTTCAGTGAAGGTCAAAGGCATTGCTTCCTGGTGTGCTAAGTCTTGATATGATTAGCTTGTCACATCCCAAATGATATTTCTGGTTTGATGCTTATTATATGTTCTGAACTATGTTCTAATACAGCTTTGATTCTGAAATATACCTGTGCAGTACATTTAAGTGTAGAGTTTATGTAAAACTTGACATGCTCTACAAGTAGCCTGCTTTCAGAAATGCTAATTTTAGCTAGGGTTGTGGATGGCTGCACATGTTTTTACCAAAGTCGTGTCAAGAAGGGTACCAGGTTGCTACAACAAGCGCTTTCGAGGATAAACTAATCTCTGGATTTGCCAAAGTAGCAAGCTAATAATGTAATGTTGAGACAATTTCATAGCATGAAGCTTTCTTGTTTTTTGCTTAAAAAAAAATGTGTCTATGTGGCAAACACTTGATACTCTGCAAGTTTTCAATCAAGTTAACAATTAAAACACTGCAGATTAACAGCTGTCTTTTCATTCTAAGCCCATCATTAACCAGTCAGTCAGTATTGGATAGCAGAAGGTGATGTTAAACATGTTGTGTAAAAACTTAGCAGCCCACGCACTTGTGGAGCATGTATCAGCAATGCTAAATATAGCAAGGGTAAAAAAACATCACTTGTTTTTATCGAAGTCATGATAAGAAGGTACCAGGTCGCTTTCGAGTAAGAACTAATCTTTGAATTTGCCAAAGAGTTTGTAAATAACCCAACATTTTAACATTGTGGCAATTGAAACCCTTTGTTTGTGTGGCAACAGCAGGTTTATACTTTGTAGGTGTATGTTTCCAATTAAGTTAGCCATTAAAACACTGCAGGTTAATGGCTGTGTTTCACTCCAAGCCCACCTTTAACCAGTCAGTCAGTAGTGGACATCAGTGGGTAGCAATGATGATATTAGTTTACTGACCAGCAGTGGACCTTCTTTATGGACCATTATGGGCCTACTCAAAATGATTGTACATTCACTTTCTTTTTTGCTTCTTATCATGCCTTTTTTCCTGTTAGACTGTATACAGGTTGTGACCTTTCCAATCCCATTGCTCTTAAAAAGATGGAACGTTTAGCACAGTTTTAATTATCACTCTGCCTATGAAGCAGGTGACAATGTGTTTGAAATATGAGAGCGAGGCGGTAGGAGCCTTTCAGTAAAGCCGTCCTCCACATGTCCTTCCCTGAGATGGGCTCCCTCACGGCATCATAATTGAAAATTACGAATGTTCGGGGCCATGATTAATCTGTGACCTTTGACCCCTGCGGAAGCCAACCCAGCATATCAACTTAGGCTGGGGTCAAGAGACACATCTGTGGGAAGACACACACAAACACACACATCCACTGGCGTGTAGACCTGATAATGTAATGCCGCCCTGACAGCTTTTTAATTATCACCCTATCCCAGGTCGTTAAAGGATGCCTCCAATATCCTGGTCATGTTTCAGCAGCAGTTAAGTCAAAGGAGTATCTCATTTGTTTTTAATTAATTATCAGATAAAGTCATAAGGAGAGGGTGGCAGGCTCCACCGTGACTCGTTTAAATGCTCATTTATGAACTTTGTTCTTCATGCAAAAAATAATTAAGCGAGTTATTACTCTCGTTTTAATGGGAGTACATGGTGGAGAACACCGGGAGGAGAGGGAGCGACAGTTTAACACGTCTGATAGTAGTTTCTTCAGGGACGGACTGGAATTTATGGAACCAAATCAATAGATGGGCATGCTAAACATCTACAAATGGGAGACATTGGATTTGTAGATGCTAAACAATTTAAGTACAATGATTCAAAAGTAATTTACTGGTATTTTCCCCCCGGGAAACCACAACAACTGGAATGGAATTAAATGACTTTACGTAAATACATGAAGACAAGTACTTTAAAGCAGTTCATTAAAATAACATTTATAATTATTTCTCAACTAAATGCAAATACTGTGCCATGTACATGCTCTAAAATTAAATGATTGATAGTTTCTTTAATGTTGGAGCAAAACGTGTTGATGTGCATTTAGCATACTGTATGATAACTAGCATGTAAGTGTGTTCAATTGACAGTATGAGCAAATCTACTTAACAAGGCTTGATCAGACTCTGTTCTCATGAGCTATTATCTAATTAAGCAAACTTATTTTGTTTGAATAGCCCTCTAGCAAGGCTAGAACTTAGAATCAGTTCATATTCTTACTCAGCTCTCTGATGGAAATTCTAAAAATTTTATTAGAATGTAAAATCTTAAAGATGAATATAAAGGTGTATTTCAAGGGTATCTTAAGAGTTTTGCTTCAGGATCCAGATTTTACATTGGATATCAAGTGGCAACCCAACAGTATGAAATTATTTCTTTTACAATAAAAGTGAGAACAAATGTCTTTAAAATCAAACCATGAACTTCATTGGCTCGCCATTACGCTAAATTATTTTAATAAACAAATAGTCGAATACAGTAGGTTTCTAAATGTCTCTTGAATTGTGATGCTTTCAAAACTTTACGTTAAGGTTCAGTTTGTTAACATTAGTAACTAACATGAATGAAAATACTTCCTTCAACCTGAAATTGAATCTTATTGCAAAATGTAAATCAACGAACATCTAGAATTTCATTCACAAAACAAATTGTGGTCTGTACAAATCATATTTATCCCCATTCCAAGTAAACACACCTTTAATATTGTTTGTGTCATATTTCATTTTGCCGTGTAGTTTTGTCATGGTTTTATAGGATGATTGCATATTACACAACCTGTCCGTATCGGCATCTATTTAATTCGGCGGATGAATTTGCGACATTAACATCAGCAACAAAACTGTTTTATTCCTCTCTTTTAAAAGCTGCTAAACCTACAGTATGTACAGTATCTACGTGCATGATTAGTTGCATTTAGCTTTGTCATTTTTGAGTCTTACCTACCAGTTTCAAACCACATCTTAACGTTTTTATAATCTGCTTTAAATTCTAATCTAGATAAGCAATGCAAAGTAAAATTCAGCAAGATGTGGAATAATGTAGAAGTAATGAAGACCCTTGAAACATCTCTTAGTCCATCTAATACTCCGCATGGTCTCGGGCGCATGTATCGCACAACTTCATCATTGCATTCTAAGCCTCGGTATCTTCAATCCCTTCTGAAATGCATTCGTTCTGCCACGCCACAGCAATTTAAAAATGAGTCGGTGGAGCGTGAAGTGTATTACAGTTCTGTTTCACCACACCGTATCACATTCTGTCTATGATCATTACTTTTTGCATGTGCAGGATACAGTCTGCTATTGGTCTGAGCCTATACCTCCAAATAAAGGGATTCATCATAATGACAGTAAGCCGGAGCGTTATGTTAGTTGTGATTTATCTGCGAGCGATGATTGATTCATTAGCATGGACATTATGCTGCTTTTCTTTAGTCTCAGTAAAGAGCAGAGTGTAAGGGAGAGGCAATGCTTGGCCCAGTCCCTCGTTTCTCTCTAGCCTAAAACTCGCTGCAGCTCATTAGCTGCCAAATGTATTAGCTTGGAGCTAATGCCCTGTGGCTGAGAACACAGAGATCTTAATGAGAACATACATATGCCTGTATCCCGTACAACCCAAATGAATTATGGCAGCATGCACAAGGCCACAGTGTGCCTGAATCCTCCAACTAGATACACAGCGTTCTTGAAAACTTTGATTTATGCCCGTGTCCGTCAGTATTTAGTCTTTTAATATACTTATTAAAAATGCATCGCTTCAAAAACCTTTCAATTCAGGTGTTTTAACCAATCAATAACCTGAACAAGAGTTGCACTTACTGCAAAATCACTGCAGAGGAGTCACAACCAGTTAAGTTACACTATTTTTTTTTTTACGTTTACTGAAGTAAATACAAATGGGCAGTGTGTGTGCAAAGCTCACTTCCAAAATGGCTCATACAAAAAAAGATATGACTATAACTTTTTTTTCCCAATTTAACAATATCCAATTACAATCATGTTTAAAATTGAGTTGTTGGATTTCTTAATATTTCACCATCTCATTATGTGTTAGAAGCGCAGCAATAGTATTGCCTTAATGTTGCCTTCACAACCACCACTAATAATATCAGTGTCGACATGAAATCAAAGTAGTACATATGCAATCGTTGTATTGATTGTAAAAAGAACAATGATCCTCTTTAATGTAACGTAATTAGGAAAATCCCTAATGATCTCTTCATGACTTGCAGCTGTAGCTTAATTAAAGTTTTCCAATATCCAGTGAGATGATCTGCATCCTCATTATTATGTCTGTTCCATAAGTAATGTCAAACATACAATCTATCTATCTATCTATCTATCTATCTATCTATCTATCTATCTATCTATCTATCTATCTATCTATCTATCTATCTATCTATCTGTCTGTCTATATGTGTCTGTCTGTGTCTATCTATCTATCTAATGAGAAAAGATGGCAGTTTGACCTAGAGTATTGACTGAGGCTCTGAGTAAGACTTTGCGAGTATTGAACAAGAAATTGATAGAATCCGTCTGTCTATTCATCTATCTGTCGCTCTGCTCTAATAGATAGAGGTTATATACTGTATATATGAGACTCTGAAGTTTTTCAGTATAGTATAGTTTCAGGCACCCTGCGGCATCAGTATAGTGTAGTGTCAGGAACCCTGTCATTTCACTTTACTGTAGTTTGAGGTTCCCTGCTGTTTCACTATAATTTCAGAATAAGTGTTTCTTAGTTGCTGATGTCAGAATCACTGCACTGTCAGAATGTTCAGGTCTCAGTCAGATCTTTATTTTTGTTTCCATTGTCTCCATGAAATTTTTAATGTAGGAATCATAATGCTAAACATCCTTAAGTAAGTAAATAAGTGCCAGATACTCGTGCGTGTGTGCGCACTGGAGAATGTTAGGTCTCTACTGACCAAGCTAAAGATGGTGGCTTGTGTTGATGGGGTCACTACAGGGCAATAACCCCACACTCACTCCCCTAAACATTGTTTTCCATATGACAGCCTCCCCCAGACCATCAAGAGCTGTGGATGGAGAGACACTGTAAAGTGCACAACAAAGGAAGGTAGGGGAGGAAAAGCAAAGGCAGGGACACCCAGCGAGAGCACGCTGTGTTTTGAGAGAAAGGACAGGAGGTTGATTAATTAAATTTCTGAAAGGCTCGACATTTGGGCTGAAAAAGACGCAGGTGCCTGTTGTTGCATGAGCAAGGACAACAGTGACAACAACAGCAGTCTGAATGTGAGTGATATTAGGCCTTTCGGCAGTTTGATTAGCAACATTTAAAAACAGGAAAAATGTATTTTTCTTCACACGCATTATTCTTTTTTACCTTTTCTTCTAATGCTTTCAGCAAATGAAAGAACCATCGTGAGCATACACAGGAAAAACGCACATTGAGTGTCAAGGGTTTAAACTACCCACAATGCCATCTGTCCCAAATACGCCAAGTCTAAATGAAATTACATGTCACTAGCAGCTGGCAAGTTAATAATGTTATTATATTTTCTGCTAATTAGTTTGTATAGATGTTGACAAATCAATGAAAATATGAATGTACAAACTACTCAATAATAAGATAAATTGTATGATTTCGAACATCTCTGGAGATGCTGGAGAAAAGACGAATATCTTTTCACAGGATCTTATATGAAGTGAATCATAACCATTGCTTTATTCTCTTGATTGTTTTTAATTCATTTGTGAAGCTTTAGAATTCACTAATATTATATAGCTATCAGGTTTATGTTCTGTTTTGATGTGGGTTTGGTGGGGGCTATTCGAGAATGAATAGAGAAAAGTCATGAGTGGAGGCTATGCCCCCATCGCGCTATGACTGGCTTTCACGTTGTTTACACGACAAATCCCAATTTCTCCCAACAAATGTTCGTTTCTATACCATTCAACAAACTTTTCTCAAGAAATTACGTTTCTCAAGCAAGTTTTTTCCCCCATCTGCCACTGAGTAAACAAGCAAATACTGTAGCCCCACCCACAATCACAGTATTGGTGAAGCCACTGTTGCTGTGTCGGTCTGGGCTGTGTTTCCTAAAAGCATCGTGAGCTAAGTTGATCGTGGAAAACATTTGTGGCAATGGTTCACGATGCTTTTGGGAAATACAGCCCTGGACGGTATTCCTAAATTAACATATTGATATCATCACAGTGTTTAGCTTTAAAGGATAATTTCACTGTGTAGCATTGTGTATAATAACATTTAAAACACTCCATTACTTTTATACCATCTATATTACCCAACATGCTGAGCACTTGTGACCTTAGCTGTTTGCCAGTTCAGATGCAGCGTTGGTGGGCACTTTGCTTCTGTCCTTAGTCCAGTGCTAAGGGTTTCTGTGGACCCTGACCTTGAGTAATGAGAGCCCATCTCTAGAATGATCCAGCCCGCTTTGACATGACAGGGTTCAGGCCGGTCACTCATCCTCTGCCCCGCTCTCCCCGGCTATGCTCACTTTAATGAGAGAGAGAAGAGAGTCCCACTAACAAGCGACTTCATCAACGTGAGCAATGAGCTGACAGAAAGGATCTCTCTTTTGACCTACCTACAAAAAGAGAAAAAAAGGAGAGAGGCCAAAGAGAGAACAGCCAAATGAGGACCCGCTGAGAAAGAGACCATCCCAAACCTGCCAGAAGCAAGCAGTGCTCTTTGTGCTGACACAAAGTAACAATATGCTTCTGTGCTTCCAGAATAAAGCCATTATCATTTTACATGAAGGAACCAGACAACAAATATATTTTGCTTTTGCACCTGTGCTAGAGCTGCAGCTAGCCAGATCTAAAGACAAAAATGCATATACTGTACATTGACAGTCAAAAGTTTAGTCTAAAGGCCCCAATTCTGCACGCACATACACGCACACACACATTGGGTTTCCATGATTTATGGGGGCATTTCATTGACGTAATATTTTTCGTAGAGAAATTTATCCTTAGTCGTACATTAAAATAAAAAAATATTTTTTTGGTAAATAACTATTAAGAAAAAAAAATATATATATATGTGTGTGTGTGTGTGTGTGTGTGTGTGTGTGCGTTAAATTAATCACAAGTGACATTATAGATATTAATAATGGCAGTAAAGACTGTCTTTTTAAAATAAATACTGTTATTTTAAACTTTCTATTCATCAAAAAGTAAAAAATATTAATATTATATAAATATTAAGCAGCATAACATTTGTCAACATTGATAATAATAAGAATGTTCAAAAATGTTGACTGAAGACTGCAGTAATTCAACTTTGCCATCACAGGAAGAAATTACATTTTAAAATATTAAAATCATAAAAAAAGATATATATTAAATCATTTATTTTAAATGTTAACAATTTTTCAAAACTCCAATTACTGTTTTACTGAAACCCGGAAATTTTGAACAATACTGTACAATAAAAAAAAAAATAATATAAATATAAAAATAAAATACTGAATTGCCCACTAAAAAAAGCTGTTGCAATACTCCAGCTCAGTAAAGTGGTGGAAATGAAGAAAGTAAAGGATTGTTTTTTTGTTTTTTTTTATCTGAAAGTGTATTTTATATAAACACAGATTTAGTTTCCTAGACCTGGAACATCAATAACAGAAGTACAGCACAGTATATTGCATTGAAGGTGCTGCAGAAGACATTAAGCTGTATAAAGTGTTAAAATAAAGATTTTCCGTCAGAATGCATTTGAAACAAATAAAACAATATCTAATGAAGTGACAGTAGATTTAGTTTATTAACCACCTTCACAGTCAAAATACAATATAGGTGCAGGGAACGTAGTACTGATCAAAAACTATAGATATAGAAGAAAGACGGTTCACTGCTATTAGTTTTGAATGGGAGAATCTGCAATACGCAATATGACGGATCTATGTAGAAGATTCTAAAGAGAAGAATCCACCATTCTAAGTAGAAGAGCCAATCGCTGCTTGATAATCCCATTGCGTCACTCCAGCTGCTGATAGAAGCTTCCATTCCCATAGAAACCTGAGACTCGCACTTAGGACTGCACATGCGCATTGGCTCATCTAGCCTGAAAATAATGCTATTTGAGCATATGAGACAACATATTTGGCACAGTTCATGTCAGATTTTGTTGCTGATTTGTTATTTAATTGTGAGATTTCAGGATTCCCCCATTCAAATAGACAGGACTTGGCCTTGGATGGCCGTAATAGCTGCCCGGAGGCGTTGCAAATGTGGCCGCCGAATGAACGGACTTTACTTGAAAGGAATTTTGCACTGATGTTGCTCTAATCTGGATTGCGACTTCTCATTTGTATTAATCTCAGTGTAACACAGGCAGTCAACTTTAGGCTATAACCTTTCTCAAGACAAAGGACATACACCTGCTTTACATTAACATGCTGGCCAAATCCGGTCACACTTTGATGTGTAGCCGCATGATTTCACAGTCCACATTGATAGCACAAATCAAATTTAAAGGCGTGTTGCCCAGGCAGATTAGAAAAGCACCGTCCACATTTAATCTCTGCCGAGGCGAATGTGTTGCCATTAAAATGGCCGAAAATGAAACGCCTCAGGTTGACTGTGGGAATCGGTTATTTGTCAGCATGGTTGTTGGCACTGAGTAGTAAACAAACTTTCTCTGTCATTTTTATTTTCACTCTGTTCTGTCTCACTCTGTAGAGACAACATGCTTATTTAAACAAATAGACAAATCACGCTACAGAAAAAACCTTCACAGATTATGTTTAACTTGCCTGTGATTTGATTGTTTATACATACGGTATTTACATAGCCATGTAACAATTATGCAACTGATAATTATCTAATCAAGACACACGTCGTCCCCTGAGATTGGCTGGTAAAAGTTGACGGACACGTACACGATTTCAATCTACTTCATTTATGGTTCTACAATTGCTAATTAATTTCCTTTCTTCCTGTCTCCATGTTTTTGGTATCAAAATGACCTCCAAGGTCTTTTAGATGTAGCGAATAATTGAGATATGACACTGAATAGCCTATTATTATAATCTGACCTTCACATCTTTTTGTGAGCCTCTAATAATCACTCATTATGAAATGATAATACAATTTATGCAGTTTGATTAGTAGGTCATAAATATTTTCTGTCGTTTCTCATAGTCTTTTTTCTCTTTTTTTGATGTTATATTTAAAATCGTTACGTTTAGCAAAAAATTGTTGGTTAAAGTTGTCTTGACATTTGTCTGCAGCTGTTAACTGCACAAATTCCTCCCATTTCTTCTTAAAGCTTAGCAATTGTTTTTTTAACAGCAAAGTCAGTGACTGATAAATCATTGTTTACTGAGTCAGATTTATACAGCGCCGATATGAGTGAATAGGGATCTTTTTTGGATGATGCGGAAGCTCATCTGTGGATGAATCTGTCTTGCTTCACTGTTTCTCTTTCTGTTTGGGGTCATGACTATTACACTTTCAAAAAATGTAATTTCAGAGCTCACTGACATAGAATAGATTGCTTTTGGCCACTGTGGCTTTTGCCCCTCAGTTAATTTATTGTACTCTGTTTTCTTCCTGCCTGTTTGTTAGGTGTCATTTAGTTGCTGTGTGTTCTGAACTTAATTACAGTCAGAGAGATTCCATATTTCAGGTTTTCCTTCCACCCACACAATCACAAATATAGAGCTCCTGAAATACAGGGCTGAGTGTTTACATTCTGTTCACTTTTCATGTTCTTTTAGACATTAAAGGGTTAGTTCACCAAAAATGAAATGCACTCACACTATTGTTGTTACAAACCTGTATGACTTTTGTGAAAGTGTTTCACTGCGTCTCACTGAGTAGGTGCTACATTTGAATTTGAATTTGCTTCATGACCTTTAAAAATGTACGCTCCATATAATATGAAGATGGGTAGGATGAATGAAATTTGTATGTACTACATACTCCATGTTGTTACTGTTACGTGACCGACCAGCGTCAGTTGTGTCACTTCACTGTCATTCATAAATCCTCTCCCGTGACCTCGAGGGATAGAAAAAGTGTCTATTGAATGCGCACTTCAGAATCTCTGCAGAATAGGTCATCCAGGGACTTTTTGCGTACTGTTTTTTGAATACTCTGAATTCGGACATACTACTCTTTTGGCGTTCTGTTTTTCACATACTATATAGTAGGAAAGTATGTGATTTGTTTATGCATGTATGTGTCTACAATGAACGTCAGTTCATGTTGTTTTGGACCCCATTGACTTTCATTCTATGGACAAAAACTGAAAATTCTTCAAAATAACTTCATTTGTGTTTTGCAGAAGAAAGTAAGTCATACAGATTCAAATGGATAGTTCACCCAAAAATGAAAATTATACCATAATTTACTCCCCCAAGCCATCTGAAGTGTGTATGACTAAAACTCAATCACAGTTATATTAAAAAAATATCCTGGCTCTTCCAAGCTTTATAATGGTAGTGAATGGAGCTCACAATTTTGAAGCCCAATAGAAGTCCATCCTTAAAGTAATCCATATGGCTCCAGGGGGTTCATAAAGTCCTTCTGAAGTGAAGAGATAGGTTTTTGTAAAAAAAAATAAATCCATATTTATAACTTTGTAAACTATAATAACCAGCTTTCAGCAGACATCTGTGCGCAAGACGTATTGACGAACAGGGAAACACAGTGAATAGAGCAAAACAAAATGAGAATTGTCAGAGGATTCTGATGTAAGAGTAGAGAAGCCTGAGTTTGTTGCACAACCCTATTTGTTTGAACCACGAGAGGTGTCTTCTCTCACCTACTCCTACATCCTATGTCGCATCGCTTCTGCCGTACATTGACGTGTGTACGGATGTTTGTCAGAAGTTGGCTATTATAGTTTATAAAGTTTTAAGTATGGACATTTGCGCTCACGTCTGCATCTTTGGCAGGACCTTGCATATGGCAAAACGTGGCACTAAAGTTAAAAGGGTTTTAAAAAGTGCATCTCTAGATCTTTTTTTTATTTTCTAATTTCACTGCCCTGTGCCTCGCGTTTTTAAACGCAAAAACGTGTTCTGTCTGAAAGGCCCCTAAGTGATGATTGAATTTTAATTTTGGAACAAACTACCCCTTTGTTGGCAACAAACAAGCTTTAACACTCTTCTGAAACAGATTAAATTCAATTCAAGCACCACAATTATTCAGAAGCATGCATATTTTCATACTGCAACACTTCTCAGATGGTTGGTTGATTGATCCGAAGTGATGGATGCATGGCAAATAAGGAAAATCTGAAGAGAGACATGTGAGGATGGTTTTAGTAATATGATAAACCCGTATTTGGCAACTTCCCCCCACTCCCCCACCATGAAACACAAGTACGAATGTCACAAGTAATTACACACAAAGCATGACAAAAGAGTGCTATCATGCATAGCTGTGTAATGACACCAGCATTGATGCCTTGCGGGCGCTCAGAAGACGACTGGAGAGACTCCACAACATGTCGCCTCTGGAGTGAAGCCAGTCCTGTTAAAAATGCTTCGAAAAGGCTTCAAAAACAAGCAACATGCAAAACAACTGGCAGAATAAATTGGAGCTTATGGACTTCGCTGGAAAATGGAAGCCTGTTATGCAAACTCATGCATGACCCCAATGTGCCATTGTAATGGAGAAAGGGATTTTTTACACAACACTGCGCTCTCTCTCTTTCTCTTTCTCTCTCTCTCTCTCTCTCTCTCTCTCTCTCTCTCTCTCTCTCTCTCTGTTTCTGTCTATCTATTTCCCTCTCTAGACACATACAATGATTTTAGCATGCATGCATAATTTGGAGCAGATAAGTGGCAACTGAAGCATTATGCCTATTAATAAATGAACAGTGTGTGAGATGCCAGAAGCTCAGTGACAGGAACATGAACAGCGCAAGGCTAAAGCAGGAGAGGACCGTGAAAATTGCATAGCTGATAGAAGCTGCTATTAGGAAGTGTTGTAGGCAGAGACACTGTCTTCAATGTTTAGGCTTGATCCTTGTTCTGCTATTTTATGGATTTTTTTTTAATTTGAAGTTTTTGTTTATCCTGGTTTGACATTTAAGTTAATGTGTAGCTATGATTTTGTTTGATGTCACAACATTTTCTCATATCCCAACTTAATGTAGAGAGACAACTATGAGTTAACCATAAATGCATCTGGATATTGTGTCTGTAGTGGGTATCGGAACTGAAATGGCAACAGTTTCACACCATGATATGAAATAAAGTGTATAACATTATTCAAACAATTAAGATGGTTTATGTCTATATTATGGTTCAGTCTAAAGTGATTGCAATTTGCTCGGTTTGCAAATGCATGTGTGATATGACTTGTTTCATGTGTCTACATGCTCAAATAAACAAAACAAGCTTATTTAGCACTGTCAGTCAGTGTCCATTTCTTGACAAGCACAATCTGTCTCTGCCTCTCTTAAACACTGCCGCTCATCATAGTAGATCTATGAATAGACGCTCTGCTCAGACATTTGCTTTGAGTGTGTGTGTATGTGTTAATGCAGGGGCAAATAAGCACCTTTAAATCAATATCAAGTGCAAAGTATAATCTATATCTTAATAGAACAGAGGTAGGACATCATGACAATCATGTTTTTGCCATGCAAACTTACAATTCATTCATTTTGATGTAGTTGTTTTTCTTTTCAGGACTGGTCAGGAAGGGGAAATCGCAACTACTTACAATAACATTGTTTATTTGCATGCACTGCCTGCATACTGATACTGCCTACATACACCTGATTCACTAAAGAAATGTAAGAAAAGGTGCTGGTATTAAAAACCAAAATATAGTGATGAACGCAATTTACATGGTACTATTCCCCATCTTGTGGGTCAGTTTTGAGTTCTAGGCAGTTCTTTACAACGGTGTTCCAGTTCAAATTCAATTTCCTAAATGTCTGAAAAGATCTGTGAATGTTGCAATTCCATTTAGAGTAACAGGCATCCCATAAAGCACCGTCAGCCGTTGACCTCAGTGTAACCTCACAAAACAGCCATGTAAATATGCGGTTTGGTGCACACCTCTCTCTTTAGAAGTGCGAAGAATCATTCTTTTCCCCGTTTCTGCAGTTTTCTTATTAAGGCCTGTTGCAGAAGTCCCAGCAGGCCGTGGTTATTTCACGCCAGTGTTAGAGTTGATAGTAACTTTGGGTGCTGGGGGCTCCGTAAGACAGCGTGGGTCATGTACAGCTATTTTGTGACACTCATTAAGGATTGATAGAGGCCATTTATTTTTGGTGTAATTACTACTTCCATTACTTTTTACGACTACTCTGGATGCAGCAGGGACTCTATGTGCACACAAGGCATTTTTTGAGAACTCAGTAAGCTGGTGGAACCAGGCTGCTGGCAAAACAAAGTACATACATACATACATACATATATATATATATATATATATATATATATATATATATATATATATATATATATATATATACACGCACACACAAATATATATGTGTACATATACCCCGTGTATATATATAATATGTATGTATACTTAGGTATATAAAATATATATATTTCAGAACTTTATTTTTTTAAATATATATATTTACAGTAAAATAAAATTTTAAATAAAAGGCTTTGTATGTATTAAATATTAAATAATTAAATATATATAAATGTTTTTTATTTTTTATGATGTTACATTAATTATACTATAATATGATATAATATAATATTATATAATTATGTATGCATACATATATATGTATATAGAGAGTATATATTAATTGCTGATGTAACATGCTACTTATTAATAAATATATTAACAATAAAAATAAAAATATATATAATTTAAAACTTATATATAAATATATAAGTATAAAACATATAAGTACTTATATTTAAATACATTGAATTGTTATATATTTATTGTAATATCATTCTATTGTAAAACCTGTACTTTATAAGTATTGCTACTTTAAGAAAGATAGTTTCCTACAGTATTTTCATATCTTAATTTCAACATCTACTCCTGTGGATTCAACAGGAAAGCAGGTTATTTGGTTATTTTGTGTGACGTGTGAATCTTCCATACATGCTGTCGCCACTACAGGTAGGGGAGACTTTGAGAGATAAAATGATGTGTGTACGTGTAAATAAACAGGTAGGACTTGTGTTGCTCAGCCGCAGCGAGGTCATTGACTTCGTCTGAAACATACCCGGGTTCTCGGTGCTCTCTTATTCTGTTTGCTTCAGGCTATGTTTGAATGTGTGTGCGCTTTTTCTCTGATCCGAGCACCCACTGGCCCATGTGTCCACCGGCTGGTGTGTATTTACTAGTGTGTATTTGCTTGTTTCGCCTCACAGGGGAGGCAGACCTCAGCTGCAGGTGATTCTGGGATATGTATACTAAAAGGAGGTCACAGACATTCATATGAGTCTGTGAGTGGGTGGATAGTCTAAAAACACTTGGATCTTCTACAGCTGTTGGAAAATTCAGGGAAACAGCTACACGTCTTGTTCGTTTGCATGAAGCGTTTGATTCTTTAAGCTTTCCTGACATTGCGGAAACTCTCTGAGACAGGCGATAAATTTGCAGCAGGATCATGAACTGTTTAGGTTCAAACTACCTCTTTCCAATTCATTTACCAATGGGTCCTTTGGCTATTCATACATGTTGATGTTGACTCAGAGTCTCAGTTTAGTCACTCCTATGACTCAGGGCTCTGAGGAGCTACTTGAGATGTACTGGCGAGTGAATATAGACAGTTTGCCACCTTATATTACAGGCTGAAAATGCCCCTACACTCATCCTATTTTTTTTTTTTTTTTTGTATGCACAAAAGTGTAAGTCTGAATCCATTTTTGTGGCTTTGTAAGGCTAGACCATATCAGACAGGTGCAGTGTCAAACTTTCTTTGGCTTTTAACCTGGACACAGCTGTTCAATGTCAAAATGACAATTTTCAGAGATTTGGAACCAATTTACATGGGTGTGAAAGTGACTTTAGAAAGATGTCAGCATCATTATTTATTTTTGCGTAGAGATTGGTTGGTGTATTAGTACAATCTGTTGACTTTAGCAGTCTTTGTTTCATTATATGCCAACAGTGACAGTTCAAGCACTTCTTGTGTTTTTTGCCTCAAGTTTGCATGCCTGTAACTCTAGAAGTATTAAAGATATCTTAATATCCTTTTAGATTCTGTTTCTTAAGATTCTGGTTCTCAACTTTCCTTTTGGTGTCTTCATTTTAAAGGCCCTCAGTGGTTCAATCCTAGAGATATGGAGATCTTAATATGGCTCCATGAGTAAATTGGTAAATTCTACACGTTTTCAGTGGTCAAAAATCAAATGTGGGTCACTTTGCATTAAGCTGCTACTTGTTTTATTTTAAAGAGTAATATCTGAAGAAAAAATAATTTTGAAACTAGAAATGTATCTCATTTTTTTCTATGATCTCAATTGACCCTTCACAAAGACCCGCCCACTTTAGTTTCTGTTGCTTTGTCCGACAAGGCATGCGCTCTCACGCCACACATCATGTTCTCATCAAGGAGTGAAAAATACATTGCGGAGCAAAGAGGACACTGACAACTCGTCGACAGACATATGAAACAGTTTCATATTTACAGTTTTTCTCAGTCGCTTTGGTGCTTTTCTCATATCACTATTTACATTTGCACAACAGTTAATGCAGTTCTCAAAACAATTAGTACAAACTGCAAAACTTAGCTGATAACCTTCAAAAGCATCTCACTTGCTCAAAATGGATAGCTCATTCCTCAAAAGCAAGTATTCATATCAATGAAAGTGTCAGTGTCATCAAAATGAAATTCCTGACACCATTGTTTATGAACAAGATAGTCAAATGACTTTGTCATGTTTTCGTAATGACAGTTTACTCTGTAATGTTTTCCAATACAAAAAAGTCAGATCTTGGTGACACTACCTGAAAATGCTAAATAACGCACTATACGCACTATATTCTATTTGCACAGCCATTTGAAAAATACAGTAAAGTTACACATTACTTTATTAGGTACACATTAGGTAACTGAGTACAAGACACTGAATATATATGTTTCACATTTTTACTGCATATGCTCTTTGCAGTTCTAATTTGTTCACAGCATTGTGCAAAAGAAAAAATACACCCTTATTTTCAACAAACATAAACTCCCTTTGGCTAGAGCTGTGCACTACTGTAAACAATATTGCAGTACATTTTGGAACTGAATATACAACATACATAGTACTGTAATCATTTACGCACATCCAGACGTTCCTCTCTGTCTGGCCACATAATTTCATCTACATCACAGCGAATATCATCTCTTGCAATGTAGCGAGGAAAGTATCTCCTCGAGTGGCGAATCCTCTGCAGGACTCTGATGTGATGTCATCACAGGGCCATTTGGGTATGTGGATGCCGGTCATATACCTTCCACCTCCAGGAAGAGAAAAACTCCTCTATTGGATTTAGGAATGGTAAGCAGGGAGGGAGATATTCCACCAGCATCCTATCATGTGCTGCAAAACCACTGTCTGACGACATCTGAGTGGTGAAAACGCACATTATCCAAAACAACAACATGCTCGCTCAGATGGTCTCCAGTTAGACCCCTCTCATTCTCAGGGATTATGTCCCTGTAAAGAGTGTCTAAAAATTTTTTTGTTTATCTAAAAGATTTTGACAACTAGTTCAACATTTTTGTATGTAATGACTCAAGCAATGAAATGAGGACTATTAGTTGTATATGGAATGACTTTTCAGCATTCACAAGTATAGCCAATTTTGACTGACATGACATAAGCAAATGATAATGTTATAAAACAGCAGAGAGTTGTATGAAAGCAATAGATGCATGTCCAAAAGTATTTGCAATTTGTTGGAAGGAATGAGAAACTGCTACTATGATGTGCACAACTGACTAAATGTTGTGGCGGTTGAACTAACTGTTGTGCAAATATAAATAGTGATGTTAGAAATGCACCAAAGCGACTGAGAAAAACTGTAATATAGCGTAATTTTTTAAAGAAGTTTAAACAATAAATATCGTATAGTGGCTCTTTAATGTGTCGTGACAGATCCTGTAGCTCCTTATGAATCATGAACCGATCATCTCTCCATACTAGTTCATTTACAGCATCAAATGGGCATCAGAAGGAATGTTGTTTCAAGCGTGGAAAGACGTGAGTACACACAATTTTTGAAGTTTAAAGTTTACCAATGCTAATCTGCTAACTCCCCTGACTGCTTTTGTCAGACAAAATGGCGAATTCAGGGTTATGATTAGTCAGATCGCCTGTCAATCAAACTGTTTGCAAAGGGTCAATTGCATAGAACATACCTGTTTGTGCCATAAATAAAAAGTTAACAGATTTTTCTAATAAACCTACCAATCTCTGTGTAAAAATAAAATAACGATACTGCAATCTATAAAAGTCATTTTTACAGTCCTGTAATTTGTCTCCAAATCTCAGGTGAAAATTGTTATTTTGACCCCCCTCTCCAAAAGAGTGGCTTACTCAGTAAATATACATATGCGACTTTTAATATTTTGCCTTTCATTACTATTTATGTTTGTCTTTCTACACAAAAAAAATAACAACAAAATAAAAAATTTGAGCCAGGGACCTCTGGTTGATTTGACATGGAATGACCCTGTAGGGTACTGGACTCAATTTTAGAGATTGTATGCCAAAAAAGGTTTTTTATATATATATATATATATATATATATATATATATATATATTCTATATAAGGAAAAATGTCTTAATTGATTGCTTAATACTTTCATGTTTAAATTTCATGTTCAATTACTTTCATGTTAAGATTAAGATTAAAAATCTTTGTTCAGAAAACTAAACATGGTTTTTTATGTTGTTCACTTTTAAGTAATTCACATTGTGACTCAAAAGGTTCTGTAAACTGGAAAATATGTAGTTTTTTTAACAGTGTATCGGAATTTGGCTGCTGTGACAAGTGTGCACATATGTGTTTGTTGTTATTCGCAGGATGACACACAAAAAGCATTTTTATGCAACATGCAGTGATAAATATTTAACCCTTCCACATGCAGTGCAATAATAAATGTTAGGTTCACAATATGCAGATGCCATTTTACTGTTCTGTGTTGGAAAAATCCCTTCGAGAGCTCTAAGATTGAATGATTTGTGTTTACACATAATCTCCACAACCAATATGAGCTATTAGATTGCTCCAGACAACTCCGCATTCGGTCTTTGTACTGTTCACGCTTCATTTCCCAGCACATTTTTTAGAAATATGTCATGTGAGCGAAATTAATGTCAGCCCAGAGGGAGTAACATGTCGGGAGTTATCTTATGATTCCACAGAGCTCAAAAAAGGCTTTTGGCTGTGTTTTAAGCTGTGAGAAGTGTGTATGTACTGCTTTTAAATGCGGGGTTGGAATTCAGATGGGTGTTAAAGATGAAGTTAAATTTCGGTTGCCAGCCCTGAAAGCTGAAGCTATTAAACATAAATGCATGATAACAGCTGGTTCATATTCCCTTTGATGAAGCATGTTGTAGGGAGATGTGTTGCTGATTTTAATTTCTAATGCCAATCAATAAGAAAAGCCTCTGAATGCATTACTGAACAGACTCAGTTGGTTTACTGGAAGAAAAATAATTTCTGCATAATTTGTGTTGGTTGGAATGAAACCGGTACGTCTGACCTAAACAGGTGAAACCCAAGAATAGTTCTTATTTTATATTTTGCAGTAATTGAATTCAAGAGAACAGAACATTTCAATCCTGCAGCCAATGAGATTTAAACAATTAAGTAGTCAGTTTCAGTGTTTGCTGTAGGCTAGTCCTGCAGTGCTCTATCAGAGTTCCTCTGAAACCCTCCACCTTCCCCAGCTCCACCTGCCTAGATCTGCTATAGGATTTATGTATGTCTATTCATGCAGCAGAAACATATGTAACATGCTCACAGCAGCGTGTCTGTGTATGTGTATCTATTAGCAGTAGCAAGTCCATACTTGCTCTGCAACAACAAAAATCAACAATAGCAGAAGCAGCTGCATAGCAGATCAAGGCCACCATGACCAAATACATTAACATTGCCATATTCAATAACATGCTAAAACTATTTCGAGAGTTGTTATGATGTACATTACATTATGATTATTACATTTTATGTTTAATAGAAATTAGAATAGAAATTAATTTCTATTACATTTTACTGTAATATGTGTCTAACACGAATTTGGGGATCAATAAGCATTTTTATTATCATCTCAGTTTCATTGTCAACCTTTTTGATGACTGAGAGAACAATGAAGAGTTAGTCATTACTTTTCATCCTGTGGATTCAGACTGAGGAGATACTTTCATTTGTCTTGTTCTTGTTTGGTTGCTTAGTATCAGCCTCGGTCCTTCAAAATTTCTGATTGGAAAGAGAAACGTGAAGGGAGAATTTGGTAAAGATTAAATAGTTTTCAAACTTCAGAAAATAAAAGCATTTATAGCATCACTTTTCTCCAGGCTGCATTGTAATTAAGTCATGTTTGATGGAAACTGAGAATTAGACTGGTTAGCTGCACTGTTGTGTGCTTTGCCAGTGCAATACATTACAGTTTAATGGGTGCCATTTGAGAATGAGTACCTCTCCACACTAGAGTAATTTCTAATCAGAACATTTTCTCTCCCAGCTCTCTGTCTAACCACTCCTCCAACTATCCCCCTCTCTATTGCACTCTATATATTACAGGCCATATCATGACTGGTATTAATCCTGTGATGGATATGAGACTCAGGTAATTGTCCTTGTTAAAAATCACAGGTGCGTGTGCGCTGGATTGTCAGGTATGACACTCTGTATTCCTGTCACCACAAGGTGAAAACAGAGTCAAGAGAACATTCACACATCTCTTCCTGTTATCAAGCTTGTCATGTAGTTCTTGATGTCACTGAACTTCACCAGTTTACAAATGAGCAACTATATATATATATATATATATATATATATATATATATATATACACACACACATATATAAGATTTTTTCAGTGTTTTTGAAAGAAATCTCTTATGCTCGCCAAAGCTCCATTTATTTGCTCAAAAAACTTAATTTGCTTAAAAACATAAATACTGTGATATATTATTACAATTAAATTCTAATATTGTTTTCTATTTCAATAAACTTGTATATAAAATGTAATGTATTCCTGTGATGGAAATACCTTTATTTTCAGCATCATTACAGTGTTCAATATCATATTTTTCAAATCCTTTAGAAATCATTCTAATATACTGATTTGGTGCTCAAGAAACATTTCTTATTATTATTTCTTATCTTATTATTTGTTCAAAATGGGTTTTTTTCAGCCTTTTTTATAGAAACAGTGATACATTTTGTCAGGATTCTTTGTTGAATAAAATGTTAAAAAGATATGATTTGTTCTTTTTATTCCTTAACATAGGATCTCGATGCCATAACTCCATATTGCATGGCTACAAATAAGGATGACTTTACCTCGACAAAATGATCTTGTGGCCATGACACATTATCATGTTCCCTTGAGTTAATAAGTGCATGTCCCCTTCTGGTCACCGTACTATCTATATCCACAAGCAGAAATAAATCCAATGGACACCATGTAAACAGCAAGAGGAATGCTTGGAATAAAGTGTGTCAGAGCTGTTTTAATTACTCTGAACCCTTGCCCGGCTGCTCCATTCCACACTCCTTCATTACCGTGCTTTTAATTAGCCTTTGACTCACCAAAAACACTAAAGCATTGATTCCCTTAAAGGTAATCTCTATGTGCGCTATTGTAATGACCCTGAGTCTAGAAAGGCCTGATGGGAGAATGACCCATGAGTTGCACTGATTGATGCAACCCACCTCCAACATAACCTCAGGGGAGAGAAAGAGAGAGTAGGAGAAACAAGAAGTTAATTTTACAGTAACACTTTACAAAACGGTTTTGTTTGATATTATGAGTTAGCTATAGTTAGCAAGGCTTCTACAGCATTTCTTAAAGAAGACATTGTGCCTTTTTACATTTTCAACTTTTTGTTATTGAGGAATTGTTGCTTTTTGAGCATGGAAAAAGATCTGCAAAGCAGTTGACCAACACTCTGGACCAACTGACCAATCAGATCACATTGTGCTTTTCGGAACAAGGGGCTTCATAGACACTGAACTAAACAGAGCATTACAGACTTGGAAGAGAGATGTTGCAACAATTTAAATATGGGAAAAAATAGTATATATATATATATATATATAGTACAGTGTGAGCAATTTTACTAGTATCAAGCTTCTAACATCACTTACCATCACTAACTCATGAATCTTGACTAAGCTTGATGCATTGTTTCAAGTTGATGCGGGCTTTGCGACTCTGTTGCATGTGATTCTCCTCAGAATTTGCCTTTGAAAGCTGTGCGTTATCATTAGCGGATAATGAGGTGACTCGGGAATGACTGACATCTCTATTTTGAAATTACATAAACAGAAAATAATTGTTTTCGATTTGATTTAAATTATTCAAAACCTGACATTTTAACGTTTCTTTAGACATATGTCTCATATTTGTGTGATAGTTTGCACTAAGTTAGAGTATATTTTCTAACGACTAACAGAATGTACTGTATTGAGAATGAGATGGCAGATTACGCATCATGTTAGTTTTCTTTATTTTGCAAAAAGCATCTTGTTTTTACTGCAGCATTTTGTTTTTACTGTCAGTGTACACAAGTAAAAGACCTTCTGTAGTTTGAATTGATGTTTACGCATTTACTGACCCCAGAGAGTTATAGTGATAGTTCATCTATGAATGAAAGTTCTGTCATCATTTTCTTATCCTTCTGTGTGCAATACCTGCATGACCATCATTCTTCTGAAGAACACAAAGATATTTTGAAATAGCTTCTTTTTTTTGCAATTTTTTTGCAATAAAAGTCAGTAGAAAGTCAATGGAGTCCAACGCTTTTCATTGCTTAGACAAAAACAATTGTTCGAAATATCTTCTTTTTGGGGTGAACTATCCCTTTAACTCCCAAACGCTCTGTTATAGAGCAAATGGATGTACTTCTGCCCATACTTTCTCACACCTACACACACATTCGCACAGGTAATGGAGTGGTGATTACCTGTAGCTAACAGAAACATGGTGTGAATGAGTTTATCCTCAGCAGCAGGGCTGGAATGGCCATTTGTCCTCTAAGAAATTCAGCATTACGCTAGCTCACAGTCCGGAGGTGTCATTACCCCGCACTCATTCTGAGCACAGATGGTGCCAGTGCAGGATGGTTTAATGTCCACCTGTCTGATGGCTGTACAAAAAGCTACCTCTCTGGCCTCTCTTGATCTCTCACCGTCACACACATCCAGATTAAACTAGCAAACACACCCGCACACACATTCTTCTGCTGCCACAGGATGTAAAAAGCATTAAATCCCAATGAAAGACTCCTTGCGGTAGGTAAACCTATTATTAGCTTCCATTAGACTCAACTCAGGTCATTACAGTCAAACTCAATGAGATACCGTGCAAGGAAATAGACCTTTCTGTGTCACATCATTTGTGATTTGAGCCAGCGACGTGCACATAAAACAGATATACTGAAAGGCTTTTTATTGTTACTGGATAAATGTGTTCTGTAAATGTTCTCTGCGGTTTGATTTATCTCTGAGCTTGTGAAAGATTAATAACAAAAGCAATTATGGGCGAGGAGAGTTTTGAGGGCCAATCATTTTGAGTACATTTTGTACTAAAATGTAATAACGTGTCAAATGCTTTAGTCAACGTTGGGACGATCAATTGTAAATTCATACAAATCAGTTAAAAACATTTCATGCGATTTAGAGCCATTTATCAAGAATCATGAGTCTGGGCCCCGCCCACATGCAATGATGTCACGCACAAGCTAGAGGTATAACCAATGACTTCCAATATATCAATTTTAATAGTAATCCTGTGCCGTTTTGCGATCAGTTATGCTGCTTTGGACAATTGAACCCTCTTTTGAATGGCTTAATTTTTTGTATTCCTATTTTAGTTTTTTTTATATATATTATATTTTAAATTCTTTCATTTAGAAAGTGTTCATACTGCTGTGAGTAATTATTGTTCATTTTTCTATCTCATATTTATGGAAGCTACTACTGAATAAACGATTTAAAAAAAAGGGTAATCGCGGCTTTTATCTCGCAATTCGGAATTTTTTTCCCGCAATTCAGAATTTTTTCTTGAAATTTTAATTTAATTTTAATTTAATTTCATTTTAATTTTCTTGAAATTTAAATCTCACAATTCTGGCTTCTTTTCTCAGAAATGTGAGATATAAACTCGCAATTGTGAGTTATGAAGTCCAATTCTGAGGGGAAAATGCCTGATATTTTCTCAGAATTGCAAGTTCAGAATTCACAATCTTACAATTGTGAAGAAAAGCTTCTTAAGCCAGGTCAGCACAATGGCTTTTAAAAAGGGTTTGTTCTGCGCTTGGGTTCTGGCTGTACTTTTGCTGCTTTAACTCTTCCCCTAAAATTAGAGGACACACATTGGTTCATGGGAATGTTGATACAGGAACATTTAAATGCTTTGATGAGTGGTGTAGGTATATGCTGATTCTGAGTTGAATTTCAGTGGCAAACAGGTCGACAGGTTATGCAAATTGTTCTGTTTGAGGCTTGTTATACTCTTTAAACTGTCTTCCTCTGCTTACAAATACTTCTGTCTGAGAACAAGCTAAAGCATTAAATTACCTTCAGCGGGTGAGTGTTTTGTCATTTTATCACAGCACATTTTAATGGCCGTTTGTTTGTGAATATTGTAGAGGTTCACAATTTTTCATTTTGTGTGTCAGCTCGTTTTCTAAACAGTCAAAAACCAAGATGATAACATTCATCTAAAGGTTTACTTGGCCAGTATTGGATCAATGCACTATAGCATGGATTTTAAAGCTTTCAGTATAGGACAGAGCCATAAAGAACCTATTCCTCATGACAAGCCATTCCCATCTTCATGGAAATCCACGTTCCGCAATAATGACTAGGATCGAATTGCTGCTGTATATGACATCCACGTCTTAAAAAAAACACCATGGGGAGCAATGATTCACTCTGACTGAACGAGTGTGAGAATCGTATACGAAACAATTTTGAAATAGTAAAATAAGACATATAAGGCATTAAACAGAGGTTAAATCGAGTCTGAGGGATTTGTGGAGGTGTTTCGTTGTTCCAGGCTTTCCTGTGAACACTGAGATCATATCGAGTTTATGGAGAGCACAGCAGTAAGTGAACTGTCATGAATGGCAGTGGGTTTTTTTGAGTGTAATCCTGTCAGTGTGTTGAGGTTGATGTTTTAATGGGAGGTCAAAACTAGACATACGTGTTGCCAACACACTCGGACAAATGGATGCCTTCTGCTCAAATGTGAGGACTGATGACAGCACAGCAAGGCCAATCATGTCCACTGCTGGCCGAGCACTGTTAGTTTTCCATTGCTCACGCTGACCCTGAAGCAGGAGTTTGAAAAAGTATTTGAAAGGCAGAGAGATCAACCAAGATGACACTGTAATGTCCTCTCTTATGCACTTTCTGTTATAGCTGATAACTGATAAATCATCAATATTAAAATGAAATATAAGTAAATATAAAAAGTACAATCAATGGTTTTAAATGATAGTGAATTTAGGCATCTCAACAAAGTACATATTAATATAGAGATTTGATAAAGATTACATTTACTGTGACATTAAATTATTGTTTTAAAAGATTAACATTAAGTAAGCATTAGATAGAAAAGTAATCTAAATGTAAAAATAGGGGAAACTGAGCATTCATGATTAAATATCCATTATTATGTTATATTTAAAAAAATCTGTAAAATCAGCCAATGTAAAAAACAAATAATAAATCAATTAAATAAACTAAATCTAACTAAATCTTTAATATCAGCCAATATATCAATATATTATATATTAATAATATTAATATTCAATATTCAACAATACTGATGAATTTTTTTAAACAGCCCTGACCCGCCGAGACATGGACTCTTCTAGACCCCTGAAGTTGTGCTGTGGTATCTGCACCAACATGTTAGCAGTAGATCCTTTAAGTCCTGTAAGTTGCAAAGTCGGACTTGTTTGTTCAGCACATCCCACAAATGCCCAATTGGATTGAGATCTGGGGAATTTGAAGGCCATGTGAACACCTCAAACTCGTTGTTGTTCTCCTCAAACCATTCCTGAAGCATTTTTGCTTCGTGGCAGGACACATTATCCTGCTGAAAGAGAGCACAGCCACCAGGGAATACCGTTTCCATGAAAGAGTGTACATGGTCTACAACAAAGCTTAGGTAGGTGGTACGTGTTAAAGTAAAATCCACATGGATAGCAGGACCCAAGGTTTCCCAGCAGAACATTTCCCAAAGCATCACACTGCCTCTGCCAGCTTACCCACTTCCCATAATGCATCCTGGTGTCATGTGTTCCCCAAGTAAACGACGCACACGCACCCACCCGGCCATCCATGTGATGTAAAAGAAAACGTGATTTTATCAGACCAGGCCAACTTCTTCCATTGCTCCGTGGTCCAGTTCTGATGCTCACATACCACTGTTAGCTCTTTCGGCGGTGGACCGGGGTGAACATGGGCACCCTGACTGGTCTGTGGCTATTCGGCTTCGCTCCACATGTGCATCAATGAGCCTCGGCCACCCGGGACCCTGTTGCCGGTCCATCATTGTTGCTTCCTCGGACCACTTTTGATAGATACTGACCACTGCAGACCGGGACCACCCCACAAGAGCTGCAGTTTTGGAGATGCTCTGACCCAGTCGTCTATTTTTTACACATTTACACTTGCCCATTTTTCCTGCTCCTAACACATCATTTTTGAGGCCAAAATGTTCACTTGCTGCCTAATATATCCCACCCACTAACATGAAGATGACAAAGAGATAATCAGTGTTATTCACTTCACCTGTTAATGGTCATAATGTAATGCCTGATTGATGTGTGTGTGTGTGTGTGTGTGTATATATATATATATATATATATATATATATATATATATGTGTGTGTGTGTGTATATATATATATACATATTGTATATGTAGTTCCTGGTGGTTGTGACTTCTTTCAGCAGGATAATGTGTCCTGCCACAAAGCAAAAATGGTTCAGGAATGGTTTTAGGAGCACAACAACGAGTTTGAGGTGTTGACATATATATATATATATATATATATATATATATATAGAAACATAAACAAATGAATTAAGTAATTAATTGAATATTGACTGTTGAATATAATTAAAACTTAGACCAATATCAATATAATAAAAATTCTCTAATATCCAATATTAACCGATAGATTAAAAAATCTCAAATATCAGCCAATATCCATTACTGAACTAATATTGCCTTACAAATGTACTAAATACGATAAACGGAAAAATAATTCTAATATCAGACATTGATATTTCATATCAACTTACACTGATGATATAGCTTATATATAAAACATTTAACAATGCTGAAAAATTCATTATCTCTGTCCTCTAATATTGCAATCTATATCCAATATTGACTTTTTTTTTTTTTTTTTTTTTTTTTTTTTTACAAATGATCCAATATCAACCCAAATTCAAAAACTGTCACCTAATAACCAATGTGGAACTGATAAATTGTGCATCTCGAAAATCCATGTTGATTCTGAACTGGTCGGAAATAGGGCGGAAAACGTTCTTCTCCATTTTCTTTCCCTCTTCTTCGTATGCTCTCGTTTCAGTCAGTATGGCGCAATTTCTCTTGTATGTCTTCGCATGAGCTGTGGTGTAATTGAGGGATGTGGGAGCGGATGGGTGGACAGCTGTCAGGGGAAGATAAAGAGGGTTTCCTCGGGTGTTGGAGAAAGGGGAGCATCTGATGGAGGGCCTCGCTGCAGCAACCCCACTGGCTGAATTACCTGGCCGCTTTATAATTGTGTGAGAGGGGCGCTTCCAACAGCTCTGTCATTACTCAACCGGCCCGGCCTGGCCCAGCGAGGGAGCTGCCTGCCTCCTTCCCTCCTTTCCCCTCCCTCTTGCTCTTTTCCCGTCCTGCACTTCTGTCCTCCTCTGTTCCCTTGTTCTTTGCTGTCTTGGGGTTGGTGTGGAGCTGTGAGCCCACTGTTTGAGGGGGAAACCATTACCTCTCATCAATCCCCCAGCTCTCCTCAGGGTGCTCGCTATTGTTATGGTGACCCACTAGTAGCTTTTGCGCATTCTGATCTTTTCACTTTCTTTTTTCCTCTTTTTGTCACAATGGGGTCCACTTTGCTGCAGTGCATATCGTGTTGCTGCAGATATGTGCTGTAAAGTGTGTGTGTTGAAGGGCAAAGAGCATGATAATGATTTTGAGGACTTCATAATTGCACAGTCTCAAGGCTCTTTATAAGGAATGAGTCTCACCTTTTCAGTCACATCAATGGCATAATGTACTGTATGTCTCCACATTGTCTCCTCAGACCAAAGCACGACAGAATCCTCACCTTCCTGTCCTCCCCATTAAAGCCTTTGCTTACATCACACCAGGGTAAAAGGCTTGTCATTTAGATAAGATAATCAGCATGCTTCAAGGGCAATTTGCAACACAGAGAGAAGAAAGAATACATGGTAATTACATGGAAAGCCTAGCAGTAAGAGTCTGTAGAAGAGCCTATAATTTTCTCTTTAGAGGCTTTTTACAAGGGCCATTTGCTCTAATGCTGTTTTAACTGATGACTTTGGACGTTAATCTAATTAAGGAGCCGAGGCTTCAGGTCTTTTTTTTTTTTCTTTTTTTTTTTTTTTA
Source organism: Zacco platypus (assembly GCA_038088235.1). Classification (NCBI taxonomy): domain Eukaryota; kingdom Metazoa; phylum Chordata; class Actinopteri; order Cypriniformes; family Xenocyprididae; genus Zacco; species Zacco platypus. The sequence continues at coordinate 14,094,639 of CM076064.1, read as the reverse complement.
TAAATTTCGATTCTCTTTTTACCCTCATGGATTTAAATGTCTAAAATATACACAAACACACCAACAAAAAACTTTTCTGTATGTAGAAAATTATCTTGATTTTGAAGGGAATGAATTTCCCCTTTTTAATGACCAATAACCTTATTGATAATTAATGATGGATGATCATTAAAGGGAGAAAGTGGAAAGTTTCTGAAAAGAATGAGAGAAATCAACGATGACACTTTATTTTAGTGTTCTTGTTACACGTTACATGGATTACTATAGTAATAACAGTAAATTATGCATCATTACATGCAACTAACCTTAAACCAAACCCCAATCCTAACTTCAATATCGTTATTACTCAGTACTTAAATCAATATAATAATGCTGTAACAAGGACACCGTAAAATAAAGTGTGACCAAATTAATAACTGAGTCTATATATATATATATATATATATATATATGTGTGTGTGTGTGTGTCTGTGTCTGTGCGCGCAATTTATGTAGTATATTTTAAAGTGACTGGGATAATAAAATATTTAGCATTTAACATTAAAATTTAGCTTCTTATCTGTAGCTTTGGTTAAAAGTAACTTGATGTTGTATATGTGCTTGCTGCATATTTTCTTTTTTGCACAAATGGTAAGAATTGGTTCATGTGAGATCAAATAATAATTGGTAGATCCCCTGCTGTAAAGAAAGTTAAGACCCTTTTTTGTTTTACTCATACACGATCCGCATGCAAATATAAACTAGTCTTCTCTTGCTGCTCAATTTTTGTCAGATACTGAAAGTTAAAGGTTCAAAAGGAACCTTCCTTTCTTCTATAGGCCATGGACAAGCTGTTTCCTCTTTTGAAATCTTGTTCTTCACTCACTGTTGACCTAAGAAATGTGTACTTATCACTGATTTGCTTGTATCTCTGCTGAAATGTGTATTTCTGATGCATATCATGTATCGAAATGCAATGCTTCGAATCAAACTGAAATATGTCCATATTTTTTTATGGGCCAACGGTGGAGAAATTCATATGTACCACTGATGTACATGTATGTGTATGTGTGTGTGTCTACATCCACAGAGGGAGGAACGTGTGAGGTCATCGCAGCGCACCGATGTTGCAACAAGAACCGCATTGAGGAACGTTCCCAGACAGTCAAGTGCTCATGTTTACCAGGAAAAGTGGCCGGCACAACACGGAACAAACCTTCCTGTGTAGACGGTAGGAATCCAGATCTGACTTCACAGAATCATAACAGTCACCTTACCCAAAATTTAGCACCATTTATTTACAAATTATGCTTTTTTCATGATTGGATGATGTTCTGTAAAAAACAATTCTTCAATAAAAAGTATCTCATAATGTGCATAAAATTACTCATGATAAAGTTTGTTGACTGTTTTTAGTTTATTTTATTATAATTTAGACTCTAATCGATCCACATTTTATTTGCCATTTAGGTCTGTGTAAAATGGACTAAAATCAATCAGTATAACATGACTAAATATGTCACTTTTGATAAAAACACTAAATATGAAGGACATTTTTGTAGCTAGACAATAACAAAAACAAAAAGAGTAAAAACAAAAAATTAACACAGCAAACTGCATAAATCATAACCTCGTCTATTTTTCTTTTTTAACCTGCAGAAGGTGTAAAACGTGCTTTGACAATTCCTATCTGAGCCATTTGACTATGCAAAAGCGAATACCTATTATAAATTTAGACAAGCATAATTTGGAATAACAGACTTTCAAAGCTTTCCTCAGATGACATTTCGCTTCAGCTGTCACCTTGATGTGATTTTAGAGGATTTATTCAAATTTCATGCAAATGCCAAGGGGTCCACATGACCTCTCCGCTAAATGAAGATAACCCTCTGTGAACGCATAAATAAATATTTAGAAAAAATATTATGTACATATACATTTTTTGCATGTGTCACAATATGAGGGCAACCTAATATTTAAGCCTGAGGCTCAAGAAGTCCATGGCAGATACAAAATGTATGTATATAAGTATGTAGGCCTATGTGCTGTACACATACATGGTCCCACTTTACATTAACTACCATGTAAAATAACTGCATGTAATTTCTGTAATTAGATCTATAAATACACTGTTGACCCTTCCTTTACACCTTAACCCACCCTTAAATATAACCAATAAAATATGAGCACAATAAGTACATTGTACCTAATAATGGAGTTATTGCATAAAGTTAGTGCTTACTTACAGACATTTAATGTATATTGTGACCTACACATGTGTGGTAAGACTTTACAATAAGGTTCTGCTTGTTAACATTAGTTAACTATGTTAGAATAAACTTAAAAAAGACAAAAAATATTCCTAAAGCATTTATTAATCTTAGTTAGTGTGTGTGAAACACACGTGTATATAAAGCACGCACCTTCAAAAACGACTATAAATTATTGCACTTCAGTTCCCTTCCACCAGAAGAATACGAAATTTTTCAACTTTGAAAGGTCACTTTTTTTGTGCTACTACATCATTTTTTCCATTCCTCAGAAGTCTTTTTCAAGCTTGTGATTCCACTCTTTGTCTTTTGAATAGTTTCTTTCTTTTTTTCAATACGGTGATTTCACCGCCCTGTTCCACAACAGATCGCACTGAATGCCAAACTCTAGGTGGTACGGCGCACTAGAACTGGAGCCGTGCGTCTCTTTGCAGCATACTGATGTGATCCGTGTAATAGCATAAAGAAAGATTCACACTTCATGCCTCTATGCGCATGTCCTGCAGGGAGGGCCAGGTCCCGCACATCTGCTAGCATATCGATCAAGCCAGGCAGCTTGTTATGTGGGCAGGTGAGATAAAGAACGAAGTTGACAGACCACTGGGCAGTGATGTGTGAGGGGTTGACTGTCTGGATGCAGTCGCCATCTACATATGGTCGCAGATGTGAGTCACCAGATTATAAATGTGCATCCTCTATGTGTGCTAAGAGTAGGATTTGGATTAGCACATGTAAAGACTGTGGTTGCCATGGTATCTTAATTATATTTTATAAAACAGGTATTTCCAGTGCTGAATACAACACCTAGTTTGCATCCTGTTATTGACCAGTTTACTACTGTGAAGCTACTTTGAAACAATCTTGTATAAAGTGCTATACAAATCAAGATGATTTGATTTGACTGGTTACTACATTTGATTAGGAACTAACTTTGCGATGGTTAAAAAAAATATTTTCTATATAGAATGAATGAAGTTCGGAGGTACTACAAAGTCATGTTGACTTTGTCATTTGACCTATGGCATCAGTTTTGAAGAAGTCCCCGACATGGAGACATCCGAATATACCTACTTCCTAATTACATACAGTAGGCAGTCGAGCAAAATGGCTTTTGCCGCAACATGTGCCACCGCCACAAGACCACAGCGTTAAATACAACCCAGTCCCAGTGACGTGTGACAACCATTCGCAAAATCACCGGCAGGCGGCAAAAAGGAACGGTTTGCAGCATTGCTCAATTAGGCTGTAATTGTGACATTTTTACCAGCAAATGAAGATAAAATAATGAAATAAATTACTTTTAAAAATATAGTATTTCAACATTTAATCTTGGCTCATTATTTTACTTATAGGGGACATTTATGCCTCTTTTTATAAGATGAAAAACAAGTCTCTGATGTCCCCAGAGTGTGTATGTGAAGTTCAAAAAACGTCACAGATTTATGCAGCTAGGGGTGAGCAAAAACACGACATTTTTGTGTAGGTCCCTTTTAATGCAAATGAGCTGTTGCTCGCAGGACGGGTGGGGGGTGGGGGTGGGGTCCTGAATCAGCTCTTGAAGAAACTGCTTTTGATTTATGGGAATTATAAAAAAATTGAGAGAGTGGAGTTGTACCATTTATAGGCTGATTGTTCTCACACTGCGGACACATCTGTGTTCAAACACCTTATAAAAGTGAATTTTGCATAATAGGTCCCCTTTAATGTTCCAGCTATTTGACTACTGTTACAGTGAAATATTACTGTGATGGCAGTGCATGAAGTATGCTTACATTTTACTGTATAGTACTTGCCAATAGTAGGTAAAAATGAGTAGTATGTCCAAATTCACAGTATTCATAAAACAAGATTGCACATCCGATAGATGCTTTATTATTCCAAGAGGAGTCATAAATGATCAATGTAACTGATGTGCCCCTCAAGTGGATTCGGAAATATTGTAATTGTGAGTTCCAAGCGAATGACTAAGCGAAATCATATTTACAAGTGGGAAACTGGGGGTGATGTGTTGATTTGAAACATTATGGAAAGACTATAGTGAATTGTAATTAATGATTTTGCAAGTTATTTTAATTTAACATGCTCTATTTCAATCTTTTTAAAGGTGAGATGTACAGAACTGTTCACAGGCTGCTTCTCACATGTGACTCTGGACCACAAAACCAGTCATAAGTCGCACGGCTATATTTGTAGTAATAGCCAACAATACATTGTGGGTCAAAATGATCTATTTTTCTTTTAAGCCAACAATCATTAGGATATTAAGATCATGTTCCATGAAGATATTTTTTAAATTTCCTACCAATTTATTTTTGTGAGAGGATATGCATTGCCAAGGACTTCATTTGGAAAACTTGGCAATTTTATCAATATTTTGATTTTTTCGCACCCTCAGATTTCAAATAATTATATAATATCTCGGCCAAATATTGTTCTTAACAAATCATACATCAGTGGAAAGCTAATTTGTTCAGCCTTCAGGTGAGTATGAATCTCAATTTTAAAAAATTGACCCTTATGACTTTTGTGATCCAGGGTCACAAATGGAAGGCTGCATCCTACTGAGGCTGTGTCCTTCCAAGTCCAGTCCTTCGGAGGCTTGTAGGCTAGAGTCCCCCTTAGCATTAAACACTAGAATGAGACAGTCTAGTAAGTGCTTATGGCTATGTCACACATGTTTCCGCCCCACAGTCACAAAAATACTATTAACTTAATTTTGAAAAAATTAAAAATATTCATAATAACTGGCTATTTATTAGTACAATACAGTGAATGATAGCCGTCTTTGGTCTTCCAGTGGCTTACATAAATGGCAGTTTGTTGTTAAGTGATAAATTTACACCAAAACAAAAGATAACATGTATGCGACGTTATTTTTGTCTAACATTTCATGATGCTCAGTGCCAACTTGTTTTTTTCGTAAGTTTTTCATGAATTGAAATGTGTGCAAAGGAATGTGGGTGATTCAAGGACGCGAAGGATACACAGTTGACGCATCCATCAAAATGAGCTGAATGAAGGACACGAAACGAAGGCTGCCTTTCAAGGATCCTTCAAACGGAGACACCCTGCAGCAGCGCTTGATGATGTGGCAGCTGAGATACGCAGCCTGCTTCTCTGTTTGAGAAGCACCCACAGACACCAAATGTAAAGTTGATTACTCACCTTTCACGGTTTGCTTTATTTTGACAAAATATTTTGTTTGGTGCACTTAAAGGCAGCATAACACAGTAGGTCACATGGCAATGCCAATTTGGCAGATTGCATTCATTCTATACTACAGAATATACTTGTTTAAGGGTTGCGAAATTTCTTATCAAATGTAGTACATACTCAACTTTGGTTTCTATTTTAAATTTCTCACATTTGAATTAGCTGCTTGGGCTGTTCTTGTGAATTCATTGGAGTAACATTGAGACAGATGGTGTGATTGTCATGATCCCGGTTGGGTCTTGTGTTTTGTAAGGACTTTTATGTTGAAATGTATTGTCATTTCCCATTGTTTCTGTGCTCCCTTCTTGCGTTTGGTCTCTGTTTCTCCTTGTTGTTGTATTAGTTCACCATCATTAGTTACACCTGTCATTAATTATCTCTGATTTCTTTGTGCATTTAAGCAACTTGGATTTTAGTCGTGTTTTGTGAGTCATTAACAGTATCCATGTATTAATGGTGTTTTGTTACTGAATGATTCACTGTTTTTGAACAAATCTGTTGAATGAATCATTTATCGGCTGTCTCATAAAGACAGCCACTTGTCACACCTACTAGCCTAACAATGTAACCTCTTACAACATTACAATACAATACTAGCAAAAGTATCACAATCGTAAGTAGTGTCGCCATACAGCCACTAAATGCCACCTCCGTCAAAAATGAGATGATATTGAGCGAATGCTCTCCACACATTTTTTCATCACATACTTTGCTTCAAGTCCGCTAAATCCCAGCGTCAGCCCATTCAGAAATTCCAGTTCGTTGGCAGAAACCGCTAAATGCAACTTTCCTTGTTCAGCAAAAGCTTCTAAGTCCAAAGAACAACCAATCAGAAGACACAAATTGAATCATATGATTTCATGAAGAATGACGCTGTGCATGTAAGCCTCTTTCAATTGCCGAGCCGCACTTTTTTATCATGTTTTCACCATCATTACAGTGGCAATGACAGGATTTCGCAAGTAGCAAGTAAACACAACAGTATTGCTTTTGCTGCTATAAAACTGATAGAAACTGACAATATTACTATGTCTTCTTAGCCAAAGAGTTGGACAGTTTAAACTGGTTAAATACCAATGAATTGACTAAATTGACATTTTTGAAAATAAGGCATATCAGTAACTGACTAATAACCTTTTCATTGCCATTGAAGTGAAATTACTGAACCTAAACATAGTAGCCTGGTCAAATAAAATGCTCATTTAAAAGAAAATATGTCAGACACAGAGGTTTTTGCAGTGGAACTCTTCATTTGTTGTAGCAGGCATGGCCATTGTAACGTGATTGTGTCGAGGTTTCCGGTCTGATCCGCTTCCAGTTATTTTAGTCGTAGAAAAACTGTCTGTTGTACTGCTTGATAGTGCAAACTGTTATTTGTTGTCATATTATTTTAACTCATTATAGTAATGATAAACACACTGGTTTGTATAGCGCAATTGTGTAACCATTACTGCATTTTGTTATTCTTGGTATTTCCTATAGCAGCTAATGAATCCATTACAGAAAAAAGCGTAGTTCTTTGTTACAACATAAGGTGAAAAGCAAGTCAAGATGTGGCCCATATTCATTTTTTTTCAAATTCATCTTATATTTAACTACACAAAGACAAAGCAATAATTTTCTTAAGAAAAGCTGCATCTCATTATTCTGTGGAAAACATCACCCGCCCACAATTATGTTATTTCAAAACCTTTCCAAATATTTATGTAATTCCATCATGTGGCATACAAATAAAAGTTCATTAAACCTTACTTAATACAGACAATTTTTGTTATTTCAAACATATCCTTGATTCAAATTAAACTTTTGGCAGAGAAAATAATATCATTTTCATTAGGCTATTTCAAAAAAACAAATGCATGCAAGACGTTGTTTTCCTCTGTGTGATGCTACAACCATTTGCATTATGTTGTCTGAACACTATCCTGTGTATCAAATCTGGTCATTGTGTAAACCAACACAATATTATTATTCATCAGAGTAATTCATGTAAACTGCTGCAGGAGTGTTTGAGTGAGTGTATATGCTGATTTATGAAGCCTTGCTCTGTTTCTTCTTCATGAAATCGAGACAATCGTGTAATTATACAGATGTGGAGGAAGTTCCTGCTTCCCTCATGTGTGCTCTGGCCTGAATATACTCATCTTCTGCTTGATAATAATACTGTCTTTATGAGTAACGACTCTGTCGGCTGAGCCTGACGGAGACCTGAGGGAGGACCTGCGGGGACGGACTCAAACACTCTGCTGCTGTCACACACGAGTGCGCTTATGCACATAGTCACACCCCACACACAATTGCAGCACACACACTGTTTGTCACCACCTCATCTCTCATTACGCACACACACTCACACAATTTGTGTCGCCCTACTAAAATCTGTCAGCGAGTGAGCATGGGGTTCACATCCTTCACACGTGCCAAAGAGAGAGTGGCTAAATTTGGAGAGCATTCGCCCTCCTGTCATCTGACTTTTTAGAAGTCGTTTAGGCAAAGTTATTAATGGAATAACAAAAACATACATATTTTTCTCTCTCCACCTGAAGGGTAAACAGCAAACAAAAAATATGAAGTTCTTTGTGCCAAAAAACGTAATATATGTTTAAAATATATGAATCTTTTGTTTCGAATCAGTGGTTCGGAGCGCCAAAGTCACGTGATATCTGTAAATGAGGCTGCATTGCGTCATAACCGTTTCGCAATTTCAATAGTTCACGGGATTTTGGCAGTTTGATACGCAAACCGAAACACTGATTCAAAACAAAAGATTTGTAAAGCTTCAAAGCAGTGTTTTGAAATCGGCCATCACTACATATTGTTGAAATTTAGTTTTTTTTGGTGCACAAAAAGTATTCTCGTCGCTTTATAATATTAAGGTTGAACCACTGTACTGACACAAACTGTTTTAAACATGTTTTAGCACCCTTCTGGGCATCTGAAAGTGTTAATTACTTTCCTGGCAAAACAGGCCTCACTGAGCCATTGGATTTTATCAGAAATATCTTAATTTGTGTTCAGAACGAAGGTCTTACGGGTGTGGAACGACATGAGGGTGAGTTATTAATAGCAGAATTCTCATTTTTGGGTGAACTAACCCTTAAGTAGTTTGTTGCCTAGTTTTAAAGAGGTTTTGGCACTATTCTCCAGCTAAACACAAGCTTATCCAGGTTGGGAAATCGGTCCAGCAAACCAGATTGAATTTTTAAAGCAATTTCATTAAATACATTTATTAAAAAAAAAAAATGTAATTAAAAATCCACTTAAAAAATGCCACCTCTCTCCACCTGAAGGGTTTACAAACAAAAAAAAAATTGTAGTTCTGTGTGCCAAAAAAATAGTTTATCTCATTCAAACAGACACAGATTGTGTCATGAGCCACTTTTGTGTAAAATCTCATAAACTTAAACTTCAATCAATCAAAGCTGTTTGCTTATCTTAACTGCTCTGTTGGCTGGTTTAGGGATTTGGGCTAGACCAGCTAAATACAGGATTGTCCGGTGTGGGAGACCTAACAGCTAAAGTCCAGCAAACCAACTTGGAATGGATAAAGCGTTTTTATTGTCAAATCACTACTAAAATCTGACAGCAACTGTCATAATCATGTAAAAACACATTGTAGAGTAAACAAACGGGTGAATTGCTCCTGAAGATATAGTCCTGGTTTCACAGACAGGGTTTAGATTAAGCATTAAACCAGGATTAGGCGTTAGTTCAATCAGGACATTTATACCTTTTATAAATGTGCCTTAGGAGGAAAAAAAAGAAAAAAAATTACTGGTGTCCATCTTGAGACAAAACCATGGCACTGACATATTTTATGATATTTCAGTGTCAATTGCTTTCAGTTAAAACAGCTCAAACACGCATTGAAGTCTGGGACTAGGCTTAAACTTTGTCCGTGAAACCGGGGGATAGACTTTTAGATTTTGTCTACCCCCCCCCATCTTTATAATGAAAGCTCTTTTGTTGTTGTTGTTATTGTTGCATTAAAAATCCACTTAGTCCAAAACTCTCAAAGGGATGATGCTTCTTTCGCTAAAAAACCCCACCTCTCTCCTCCAGAAGAGTAAACAAACAAAAAATATTAAGTTCTCTGTGTTGAATATATATAAATATATATATATATATATATATATATATATATATATATATATATATATATATATATATATATATATATATATATAAATGACGAAATATAATAGCTAATTTAGTGTTAGATAAGAGAATGATTGTTTTGGGAGATGTGTAGCTGTGTGTATATAGACAGTGGCACCATTAGTGGGAGTGTGCTGTCGGATTATCCCAGCATGGGAATTGATTATTAGCTTTGACAAGGAGAACTACGTCCCAGTTATGTCAGGCCCAACAAGACTCTTAGTAAAGAACATCCCTTTTAACATGTCAAATGCGGGGCTTATTCACCACATACACACATACGGGGCCGTTCACACACAGCTTTAGACCCAATTTTGCAGGGTCAGAAGAGCAAAAACTCTCACAAATGATTCATCGTTTGCTAACGCTAATATTGTGTGAGAGTCTACTGCCATTTCCACTTTTTTTCTATACTGTTCTTTTCAAGCTGTTTTCTGTCCTTTTTTCCCATTCCCTCATTTCCACATCTCTCTGTTGCATACAGACCATCACACACACACACACACACACACACATTCTCTCTTTCCGTAACCACCACTGATGTAGAATGAGTCCTTCTGTTTTGCTGGGGGCCGTTAATGCCGAGCATGACAGGTTGTCACGGTGCATTTGATAGAAGCCCTGCGGAACACACACGTACGAGATACACTTCAAGAGTTGAAAATGACTTCATAAGCTATGTATGTATGCTCTTCCAGACATGTTGGATAAGATTGTGCGGCTTCATACACAAACCCAATCAGGAACGGCGACACACGGCACTATGAAAACCAGCAAGGGCATTGCGGGATGCAAGCTATTTAATTACCATTATGTGTAACTTCATAATTACGACTACACCGCTCTCATAATGTTTCCGCATTTGCATATTCTGTCTGTTTGTTTAGTTGCAATTAAACTTTGCCCCAGTTCTGAAGATTAATTGCATATTTATGGTGTCATTCTCTTCTCACCTTAATAACAATGTTTTAACACAGCGCTTAGTGCTCATCTGAGGCAGAGGCAGTATTGTGACTGCTAGGCGTCTGATGGAAGTCTGAAATAATGAACATCAGCAGCACCCTGCAAGGACAGAGCTGTCAGAATCTATGAGCACACAGTCCTCTGAGCACCTGGGCAGAAGAACTCTGAAACAGCTCTACCTGTGAGTCAGGTGCCCGCAGAGAGGACGGGTCAGGATTAGTGCAACTCTGCACCAAGAAACAAGACCTTTCATTTTTCCACTTGCTTGCTCTTCCTATATATGTCTCTCTCTTTGCCTCTTAAAAAAAGCTGTTTCTTTAAAAAATTAGGATACAAAAGTAATTGTGACTTTAAATCTCATAATTGTGATTATAAATCATCTCATAACTGCCACTTTATACATCACAATTATGACTTTTCTTCATAATTCCAAGATTATAGGCCTATGTCACAAATGTGACTTTATCCCACTTGCAACTTTATGTCTTAAGGCAGGAACACACCAAACTGACGATTTTCGGTAAAGACTAGAAGGGATACAGCTACGGCCAGAAGTAAGGCAAAATCTCAGGATAAATAACAGTAAATGAAGTGTGCTACTTATCAAATTGTGTTTTATTAACATCTACACCTACCCCAACCCTAAACCTACCCCTGCAATACTGCAAATACAGTTATAAAATAAGTAAATAAATATTAAATGACGCAGTATTGATGTACGCATGCCCATCGTCCGTAGCTGTTTCCCTTCTATTATTTTCCACGGTTTTCTCAGTGTGTTCCGCATCGTCAGCTGAAGTTGGTCCTCGTCGGCGGCTTTTTTCGACATTTCGAATCGGCCGTCGGTGAGAGAGAACTCTTATTGGCTGTTCAGTATAGCAAACGAGTCAGTTCATGCGAAAATAAGCAAAAGTTACGAAAGCAAGCAAAGAAGTCATGACGGCAGAGACCGAAGGTTGTTCTGTTTTTACATCATCTTACCTGAGCACTCGACTGCACGAATATTTTCATAATAATGAGCGAAGTGGAATAAAGAGCGTGATCAGCATGATTGATATTCAAAACATTGAGAAAGCGCTGCTTTGTTTATGGTTTGTATACATGCAGTCTTAATTTCGTTTTCCCGTTTTGAATGATGAATATTGCCAAATATATCTGCTTAAATAGACAGTTATCTCCTTTATACGCAGGTGTCGAGCGTCGGTTTGGTGTGTCAGGGCAACTTTGGACCCAGATGCTGCCGACGTGAGCCAACAGTCTGCTTATGTCGCCACTAGTTCGTCGGCGTCGGTTTGTTATATCTCATAATTGCAACTTTTTATATTGTAATTGTGACCTTATATTGCATCATGCCACATTATCTGACAATGGCAACTTTATACGTTACAGTTGTTGCTTTAAATGTCAAAATTGCAACTTTAATGCAATTCATTCTTCGCTGGGAGTTTGATTGACAGGCGATATGACCAATAATAATGCCAAATCCACCATTTTGTTTGACAAACAATCCAGACAGCAGTGTCTACACCAGACGCGAGCGGTGTGAAACTCATTATAATCAGTGATATTGTCTATTGGATGCGGCGCGGCGTAATGCAACGCGACACAACAAATTCCCAACAGTAAACCGATTCCCCGTTCTACTTCTTATGTAGTCCAAGTGCTTTGCAATGGTCGGTTTGTTGCATTCAGTGTAGGCCACTTTTAGCTGTGATTTATTGTATGAAATTATTTCAAAAAATAACATATCTTTTATATCTCACAAATGTGACCTTATATCTCACAGTTGTGACTATAAATCACAGTCGTGACTTTTTATCTCACTTGTAACTTTATCACACTTGCAACTTTTCTCTCACAAATATGACTTTACCTTACAATTCCGACAATTAACATTGCAACTTTTTCACACCTGTAATATAGCATAATTGCAATTTATCTTATAAATACAACCTTTTATTTCACAGTTGTGCCTTTGTTATCTCGCAAATGTTTTTTTTTTTTTGTGACACAGTTAGGGCTTTATTTCTCATAATTGTGACTTTATATCTCACAATGTGAATATTTTGGACCAAAAATATTGATAATCTATCCAGTAGAATGAGAATGTTCCTGCCCATTCACAACTAAGCTGCAAGTGGCTTTTATGTAACTAACCTAACCTACTGGCTATTGGGGGATCAGCCCTTTCAACATGTCCTGCCCACACTTCCTGTGAAAATAGAAAAGAGTAAATACAGAAAAGAAAACTGCACTTGTTAAACAAATTCACAGGTTTTTAAGTAGGTTAGCAGCAGGCATCAAAACAGTAGATTTTACATAGCATAATTTATGTGTTGAGAATTTTATGAAGCTATAAATATTCAGAGATTGTTTTGTGCATTTGTTGAGAGCTGTGGACAGTTTGTCAGTATAATCGGCCAAACAATGCACTTGTCATAACACCACATCTGAGTCAAGTGTTCCATTAAAAAGAACACACACACACACACAAAGCTCACTTCGAGCAAAAGATGAGGACTCTGAAGTCCATTCATTAAGACTGGAGAGCTTTGACAGGGTTGTGATTGAGAGGCCTTACATTGCTCTTTGAATCTCTAATCAAGCCACACTTCTTCCTCCGTGTAAAACACTGACTAATGGCGACTAACGGCTCTCCATTCCTTCCGAGGTCGGTCTTCTCTGACCCTCAGACAGGGACCTGATCTCGGCTCGGCGTTAATTACACCCCAGGTTCATTAGAGCCGCTGTGCTCGCCCTCTGACCTTATCCGGCTTTATTGCAACCGTTACCTGTGCCTACTCAAAAAAAAGAAAACACAGTCGATCCTTCCACAGCAAGAGCCCAGCAAAGGCCTTATTTAATCAGCAAGGTCATTAACAGACAGCTTCTCTGTGCAGGTAAAGAAAGAGAGAGTGGCTGGAGTGGATTTAAAGAGCGAGTTCATTCTTCACTTTGATGACGTGCAGGACAGCAGGGGGAGGGGAAGGAGGGGGGTGGCCATTATCTGCACTGATGTATTGATCCGGACCCCGGCGCTGTGAATTAACACCTGCAAGAAAAGCATGAGAATTTAAAGTGTAATTGCTTAGCGCTCTTAATCTCTGCTGGAAGTGATCGATTGAGTGACGTTGGGAAAACGCAGTTTGCTGATGAATCCATCTGAGGGACCCTGGTGTCATATAAAATTCGAATTTAGATGAGTGCAGATTGTTTACAGAAAATTAGACACTTTTCCATGCTGTAATTGCCATTATTATTATTTTGTGTGTGTGTGTGTGTACTATTTTACACACTATTCTTACTAATTAATTGAAGTCATAATCAAACTTCATTTATAGAACACAATTTTATATAACCGTAGTTGATCCAAAGTGCTTTACGGTGAGAAATATGAGAATTTAAAAGGAAGAGGAAAAAATTAAAAACACAATATTTAAAATAAAACATTTAAACTATAATTAATTATATTAACAATAACAGTGTAAATGAACACAAAATCTTTGCACACTTAACATGCAAAAGACTTAAATGGTAACATGAACACAAATGTGAATGTACTGTCTTAAGCTTTTTTGATATTAACAAACAATATGAATTTATTATATATTATAATTATATAATATATTTAAGTCTATTATTACAAAATTATTAAAATTATTTATTTATTAAAATGTATTTATTTATTAAATATCTTGTTGCAGTTTTTCATTATTTCACATATTCAGTGAAACCATATAATAGCCTGTGTTGTTAATAAGCTTTATTAATATTCAAAACCTTTATTTACTTAAATATCTAAAAATATATCATTATAATATAAGTATATTTATTCATATAAACTATTAGAAAAAATATTACTATTAGTGAATGCTAAGTTATTTATATATTTAGATATTCCTGGTGTCAAAGTTAAGGTTTGTTTGTTTTGTTTGCCCTTTTGCCCATGTCATTTCTCATTATGGTTCCTCAAGGTGCTTCCTTCCACACATGACTGACAGATATTTTGTCACTCTCACTTTTGCTTTTGAATGACCATGTGTATGTGTGTAAGTGTCACCTCTGCATCAGTGATGGACAACATAGAGTGATGTTAATAACAGACCGTTTGACAGCTTGATTTATTTAATGCCAGGCGACGAGTGGCATTGGCTGATACCTCACAGTGCTGCCAACCTGTGTGTTGCTCGGGGTTACAGATCTACAAGCACACCAAAAGGTCCACACCTGCTCCCAATCATACAGCACTTAGGATGATCAAGGACCTTCTCTAAATACAACCACAAACCATTACAACACAAACTTGAAAAAATGATCTCAAATCACCCTAAAAGAGTCAACCTCTACCTACACCTCCTGCATGGCAACAACTATAAGAAGACAGATGACCAGGAAAGTGCGACCTGGGCCCCACGGGTCCTACTCTGTTCCAATAATCCACTTTTTCTTGCCTTCTCCTGGGAGGAAAATCTATCCTGCTGAGGCTACGATGGCAAAAAAAAAAGTTGCTGAAATTGTGACTTTGTGATGGCTGGGAGGATCCAGAAGAGGGCAAGATGCCGGAGGGGACCATATAAGGATCAAAGCCCGGTGAGAAAGGCCTGTCTTTCCGGCTGAGAAGGTCATCTGAATGGGGTCTGGCGTGGATCCAGACAGATAAAAGTCTGAGAGCAAAAGCACTGACCCTAGTGTCCTCTCTCGTGGGCTCTTTTCTGCTCGCCAAGTTTGCGATGGAAAGAGAGAGAGAGAGAGAGAGAGAGAGAGAGAGAGCCATCTGTCAGATGGGTCAAACGCTGGTACGGCAGACATCAGACCATTTGTCTCACTTTGACTCTGCTATATCCACACATTTAGAGACTGGCAGTAAATGCTGAAAGTCTCTTCTGGAGTATTTCAGAATTTGGAGAAAACCACTTTGTGTTCAGTCATGTTGCTCAAGTTGTGTAAAGTTGTTTTAAGTTGATACAGCAAAAAATATTGTTCACCATTTTTAAATACAGAAGATGTCATTCTAAATCACAATGTGATTTATGAATGAATTGTGTATTTGTGTGTGAGATATGTATTGATAAAATGATTCTGAATTGTATAATTAAGCAATATCACATGAGTGGAAGCGAAGTGTTTTTATTAAACGATTCAATACAAAAGAAGTTAACACTGACTAAATTACATTTCAGACAAATTTGGCTAGTTAGTTTTGTATATTTTAGCCATGGCAGCAAAGTAGTAGCAAATAAAGCCACAGCAGAATTAACTTTTGTGAGTATCCAAGCAGCACACAGTCATTGAACTGAATTGGTTGAGTGAATGATTTAGTGACTCATTCATAAAATTAGTGGATCAGTCCCAATGTCTACACTTCTCACTTTACCACTTGACTAGTTATATGAAGTACATGACATATTTCCAGTATTTGGCCCAAGTGTTCAATTGAAGCCTGCATATGTGTGTAGAAGTTTTGATAACCCAATGGGACACACTTGCAACCTAGTGTTGTAGAAATGCAGGTAAACTTTTTATAGAGCTTTGTTTACACATTTTAATACTTAAAACAACTTACTTGAAATTGTAAGAAATGACACAATTTAATTGTGGTCATTAAAGTCACTGAGTTTTGGCAATTTTCAGACCTTTTTCTTGTGTACCTAATTCCTGTCACATCACAAGACCGCAATGTTGGCACTGGAACAGGACCAGTCACACATCAGTGTTTTGAAACAAATAAGTGAATGATTCAATGACTCTCTCATAAAGACACTCACCACATCCCAATTTGCAAGATCTTGAATAGTATATAGGATAGATAGAATGCAAAGTAGGTCGTAGTCTCTCTTGTTTTGTTCATTAATGTATTGGTGCCTTTGAATGAATTGGTTGAATGAATGATTCAATTAATTTTATTATAAATTTACTTGCTGTATTGATGTAACCTGCAGAAAGAATCTCAGCCAATTAAATCTGAAGGATGGGAACTAACCGTTCTATAATCAAATGTATATAATTAGAATTTTGAGGTGATTATTTCCAAACAGCATGCACTTGTGCTGTCCTATATGTAAATTTAGCAACATTCTGTTCACAGAGTATAAGCCTTAGTGCTGTGAATACAATT
The DNA here is from genome assembly GCA_038088235.1 of Zacco platypus. Lineage (NCBI taxonomy): Eukaryota > Metazoa > Chordata > Actinopteri > Cypriniformes > Xenocyprididae > Zacco > Zacco platypus. Next base: position 14,077,941 of record CM076064.1, on the reverse strand, counting down.
CATTTTTGTACAAAAAAGTCTCACATTTCATACTTTCTGTTAGGCCAGAGTTTTAATCTGGGCTTCAGTGTTTCCATCATTGTTCTCTTCCATGCAATTGATTTTTTTCTCTCTCTTTTTTGCTTTTTGCCTTTTGCAGGTATTCACTATTTTCATTTTCAAATGGCTTCAACATTAAGAGTGTCGGAATATAAATCCTTCACAGCCTGGTAATGAAAAAGAGGCTTGTTGGTTCCTCTCACTCTCTGAGCTCAGGAACATTACATTTGAGAACAAGCACCCTGTGGCAAAACACCTGTGCAATATATGCTCTTAAAAGAAATGCAACATTTTGTGTGAGTGTCATTCTGGGTTTCAGATCAATTTTTCACATTTTTACCAAGTTTGACCACTCAAGTGGGTGTTTCCATTTGTTTTGTTTTTTTTCTATGAAACATGACATGTATTTTGAAGAAGGACTATGATAACAAAACTAATATCTCATCCCTTCCTTGTAACAACAGGTGTCCGTCCTGCGCAACACAACACAATTGCCATGTATCTAAAACCTAGAAAGAATATGGATACACCCCTGCTGACCGCTAATTGCTTTGTGATTAAGATGGTACACAGTAAAACTGAGCTGTACAGAAAAGTGGCAGGTAAAGGAACAGGAAGAGTCTTTGGTAATCACTCTCCATCCTGTTCAGACCAGAGGGAGTTTAGTGTTTAATGAACCTTGGGCTACTGTGCACCGCACATGAGAGTGAGGAATTATGGGACAGATATTGCTGTCTGGTTTGGGTGTCTGTGCTGGCTATTAGGCTCATATTTACAGTAGGTGGCGTATTAGTCAAATGGTAGTGTGCTTGTGTGTGTGTGCATGTGTGTCCACGCTTAGTTAGTCCTAATATATAGTGATGTAATTTGAGAAAAAAAAGTCAAATATGTGACCTGATAAATCATTTTAAAACATTTTGTCCCAGAAACAAACTAAATAAAACCATTCCAAATCAAATTATTCAAACATTAAGTAATTAAAGGTATGATTGATTATGATTTCACTTTTTTAACTTTAGTTTGTGTGTAATGTTCCTGTTAGTGCATAAACAACATCTGCAAAGTGACAACGCTCAAAATTCAATGCAAGAGATTTTAAAATTTAAGATTTTATTTTATTTTAAAGAATTCTTTAAGGACTACAACAAACGACTGGTAGGGACTACAACAAGCTTCTTCCAGTGACATCACTGACCCTAAAATTTACATAAACCCTGCAAAAAAGGGGGCGAGGCCATGTTGGGCTGCTTTAGAGAAGAGGAAGAGTTGTTGTAGTAGAGTGTTGTTGCCATTTTACAGTGGACTACTTCACAAATGAGGGTCAATTCAACGCTGGATTTGCACAAAATTAACATGACGGCACATGCTTGTCGATGAGTTGGATTAACTTTACAGGAACTGCGTAAATTTATCCACTAACCATTCAACGTCCAGTTGCATTCTAAAAGTTGTAACTTCTTCCTGAGTCTCTTCATCAGTGTCCGACTCAATGTGAGGCTGAACACCGTTACTGACAATCGGTATTTAGGCTGTGTGAGATTCTCCAGCTTTGTTGTTGTTGAGCAACCGAAGCGCGAGCTGTTAAAGCTCCGCGCTCTTTTGGAAAGGGGGCCAGTAGCAGCAGCTCATTTGCATTTAAAAAGACACACACAAAAACACATGCGTGTTTTTGCTCACACCCAAACAGGGGCAAATTTGACAAGCTAAATGATCTGTGGGGTATTTTGAGCTGAAACTTCAGACACATTCTGGGGACACCAGAGACTTATATTACATCTTGTAAAACGGGCACTATAGGTCTCCTTTAATTAAAAATATTTAAATAGTATATATTTTATGTAGCAATATTTATATAGCTATATGCTATTTTCTTACTTGAATCGCAAAGTGATGAACTGGTTCACTGAAATAATCTGTTTGTGAAAATAGAATCGGATATCCCATCAGTACTTTCCTAATAAATTTAACATCAGATGACATTGTTTAAAAGGTAATTTTCATTCTTGTTTGTCATGCAATGACTAGTAGTAAAGATGATTGGTTCGCTCAGCAACAGCGATCTGTCACGCCACATTAAAAAGCATCAAAATGACATTTATTGTTAAATATCCATGTTAAAATTGGCATTATTTGGCAAATATATTAAGTTTTATCCAAAGATTTCTCACTTGCATTTTTATACCAAAAGTGTAAGCTGTGTTTCAGGCCTTCTCAGAGAAGTGAGAAAAGTAGAATGAGGATTTCACAAAGACTGAAAATCTGCTGTTAAATCTGAAGGATGTAAAGCAGTGAGCTAATAGTGTGTTTGTGAGGAGAAAGGAGTCAGCCTCTGCCTGGATTTAGCTGAAGCTAGCAAGTGAGGATTGCGCTAAGACATTATATTGATTAATTTTTACCTTTTAACCTTGGTGACAGACAGCAAAGATAATGTACAGAATAATGAAATCTAAGTTGGACTTTTAACCTTCAAATCCCAAACAATTTACCTCAGAAAATCCTCTTCACTGCAGCAAGAACAAGAACAGTTGACAGTTGAAAAGAGAGTCTTTTGTTAGACAGACTTAAAGGGATAGTTCACCCAAAACGAAACTTCTTTCATCATTTACTCATATAGACTTCTTTCTTCTGAGAAACATAAAAGAAGATATTTTGAGAAGTGTGTCCATACAATGGAAGTAAATGCTTACCCAAACTGTTGGTTAACATCATTCTTCAAAATATCTTCTTTTGTGTGTGTGTGTGTGTACTGAATTTGACATGGATGGATTCAAATACTTAATTTTTCCAATTTAAATGCTGAGATTGTCAATGTCTGGAGGAATGAAACCATATTTGAATGACCAGTGCAGAAAAAGTAATTGAAACTCTTGGTTAAAAAAAAAGCACCTTACCTTTATACTGTTTTATTTAAAAAATACTGTCACTGAAATGATGTCCCAGTGTGATGTTAGTGTGTTGGTTGGAAAAAGCTACACTGAAACTGTGGGAAAGATTTTGTGAGCTCATTTTGTCAAGGGAAAACATGGTGACTCGAGGCAGCCTCCATTTCTGTCGTCGCCACATTTCTTCCTCCTCCCTCTATAGCATGCAGCAGTGAATGCGCCCTGACACGTACACAAACAAATACATACTCAAAACCCATGCTGATTAGAAGAGTTTTTTTTTTCTTCATGTTTTGCTTTTAGCCTGAGAGCAAATATTCAGCAAATGTCATTCAGTAAATATTTATGTCATAATACATAGAATGCCTTTTTTAAGTAAAATACCAAGCTTTTCACATTGCAACTAAACCTGGGTTACCAGCCCTGTGCTAATGTTACTTTTATCCCTGGATTATGAGACCCTACTCTAGATTTTGCAGTGCTAACATTGAATTACCTTGCCAAAGTATTAAAACAGATTGTTTAGCGACACACAACCAATCATAAACTAAATATTTCTTGCCTTATTAAACATGAGTTTTGTTCAGTCACAGAAACTTACCTTTCAGGTAACCCAAAACAGGCAGAACAAATTTACACGGTGACAATCAAATTAAAACCGGTCACGTACCTGTCGCGAGTTCAATCAATGTTATTGACCTCATAAATATGCAAATAAGAATGATAAGCCAGGGTTTACAAAAGTACAGTGTAAAATCTTGAAACCTGAATGTCCATGATTAATTTCTAATGCATGATAAATTATGAACAGCTAGGTTTCCAATCCATCCAAAGCTGCGATTTAACAATTTAACTTGCACTCAAAATTGGAATATCACATAAAACATTTGCAAATAAAACACCTTTTCCATCCCATGTGTTCAAGAGAACAAAACTGTCACTTCCTGGGAAACTGCAAAATAACTGTAATATAAATGGAAGTTTCTGCAATCTCAGAAGTCTTTTTGGTACATCATTCATGCACCTCAGAGCGCGCCGGCAAAACGCAATAAACGCCGTCATGTTATCTTGCATTCGGAGGCGGATGCCTTGCGTTTGGGATTTCAATCATGTGAGACAGTTCTGTCAATTTGATGACAGCCTTTGGCTCAGGCATTTCAGAATGACCAAGCCAATTTTGAGTTGTTGTGCAATGAAATTGGTCTGCTGGTTAGTCCAGTTATCCAATCACATCGTCTGTTGAGGCAAAGTCACATGAGTTTTATGTTGCACATCAAGGGAATTTATTTGGTAAATGTGTTTCCATGCGCATGTCTTCTTATTATATCAAAAAATATTCTTCCGCCAATTGAGCGCATACGTTTTTAATGCATATTTTTAGAATGTATGCGCATCTTGGTGTTTCCACCCAGTTTTTATTTTTAATGAGATATCCCAAAATACATATAAAAATAGGTGGATGAAAACTGCTAGTGTGAGATAAGATAACCCAAGTAACAATGTTTAGAATAGCCTGGTTAACGGTTTAAAATGAAAGAAGCCAAAGAGTGTTTCATTAATAAAGATGAATTTAATAAATCAGATATACACTTAATTTTTCATCATGTTTGAAACCTTTTGTGTGTGTGTGTGTGTGTGTGTGTGTGTGTGTGTTTGTGTGTGTGTGTCTCTGCAGCCTCCATCGTGATTGGGAAGTGGTGGTGTGAGATGGAGCCATGTCTGGAGGGAGAGGAGTGTAAGACACTACCAGACAACTCTGGCTGGATGTGTTCCTCTGGGAACAAGATCAAGACCACGAGGGTGAGGGCTCGGAACATGCTAAACATCGTTTCACACACACACACACAATTTTATCTGATAAATTTGAAAAGAAAAGTAAAAAGTTAAATCAAATACTGTATAAGTACAATCTTCTGTATGTTCTGAAGTTTTACTAGTTAAATGATTCAGAGACAAGAAAGATTGTTTTGCTAGACCGAGGGACACATGTAACTCTGGACCTCACTGACTTGTTTATTCTTCATGATATGATGTGGCGATAGTTCGTGATCAGAAGACACATCTTCTTCATTTAGTCCTAATACAGCGTTATAAAGGATGCTGTGCAGAGTTCAACTTCAGAAATAAGAAACTAAATAACAAGTTTAAGACATTAGGACACAGACAAAAAACTAAACATCATAACTCTGACAGGAAGTATGCATGACACAATATTAAAACTTGATGAGCAGATCAGTATTCCCATACGCTGATTCAGTAGAGAGGTGACAGACAGCAGATCTGTGAGAGTCATGTGACAGTGAACACAAGTAGATAGTATTTCAGGGGGTTTGGTCCCTCCTTGGCATCTGCACGCGTTTAAACTATCCCAAGCCCTGCTTATGGGAATCCAATGGTGGCCGGATGATTTTCGAGATTTTCAAGGTAAGATCATGCATACAAACCTAATGAACCAGAGAAAGCAATTATTAGTGTTCTAATATCATTAAATAGAATTCATAAAATAATGTGCCCACCTATATCAAGCTTAAAGACAACACAATTCGTGCGCATGCTTGTTGTCCCAAACCCATATGCTTTTAATTTTTATATGGATTACATAAGTAGAAATTTCATTATGCAACTCTTGCCTTAGAACAATGGCCTTACGACAACTATAATTGTGGTCTATATGACTCAAGTGCTATATTTAGGGGCTGTTTACATAACACCGTTTTCAACTAAAAACGGAAATGCGTTTTGGCAGTTTATTTTGGTGGCCTGAAAATGCAAACTTCTGGAAACAGGTTTCAAAGTGCAAGTTTTTTTTTTAAAATTATACCGTTGTTATCTCAGTGTAAACTGCAAAAACGTGAATCTGTGAAAACGGTGATGGCATGTGCATGCGTATTACATATGGTTTAGTTTATCCACCTTATTTTTCAATGAAGACGTAAGCTGTTGTCTGTGAATGTGCGAGACTTCTGATTTATTAGCTGCTATAGGGAAATAACGAGAAGAATATCCAAGTGCGGTAAACTGTAAAAATAATGTGGATAGGCATGCGTGCTCTGTTAAAGAATGCATATGCGCAGTCTTTCTTTTCAAAGTGACATTACCAACTACTTGTCTGGCATGCGTAATACAGTGTTTTTACTCATTTTCGTGTATCTGTGTGACCGGGGATAGTTTTGACAACATTGTCATCTGTACAAACTTTTCCGTTTTTAGTGTATCGTTATCGTGTAAATGTACCCTTAGAGTCTTCTAAAGTCATATAATAGATTGGTGAGGAATAGATCATTAGATCTTGATTATTTATTGATTATTCATTATTCAAAACTTAATATTCACTGATAATCTTGCCCCAAAGCTCACGTCAAGCCCAAGTTTGCATCAAGTTTTGCTTAAAATCATATACAGCTCATCACGTTTAGTTACTGCATACAAGAATCAGCTCCGTTTTAGCATCTAATGTACTATTTTGGAATTTGGATGTGGGTAAGTTGACTAAAAGTTCAATCTGTACCAGGGCTGCCTCATTTTCACAACAAACCCTGCCCAATACCAGACCAAAACTAGCCCAATCGCATTTTGCGGGTAAATACTGTACTTTTGACTGGGTTCCCTGGTAAAATTCATATTCTAGTGGCTAAATATCATGTTATTTGGCTCTTCAACCTGCAGACATGAAAAACAACCCGCAGAAGCAGTATTAAAGTATCCCAATTCCCCTGGAAAACTGCGGACTTGGCAACACAGCTCTGTACCTCACAAATAATACAGCATTACTATATATAGAAATATTGAATACAAATCATAAAGACTACTACTTTCTTGTTCTTATTTGGTGCTTGACAGCTCCTGATCGCTATGAGCTATGTTTTTGCATGTCAATAGTTTGTGTAACAATTCTTCAAAGATTTCTATTTTTGTGTTCCATGTAAAAAAAAAAAAATAATAATAAAAGTTTGGGACAACATGAAGGTGAGTAAATGAGAGCAGAATTTACATTTTAAGGTGAATTATTGATCATTTATTTTGATTGTCCACATTAGACATTCTACTGATAAGTAATTTTGCAACTACGTCAACTTACTAACTCGAACCCTATCACCTAACCCTAACAGTCAACTACAGTCTACTAATACTCTGAGACTCTAAAGTTACTTATAGTTTGTGGATTGTTTAAAGTGGACCATCGAAATAAAGTAACCAAATTATTTCTTTGCTTTGAGATTAAGCAAAAGAAAAGAACTAACTGTAGAGAAACAACCATATTTATCCATCTTTTGAAAGGTGTAAATTAGAGTACAGGTAACTGAGGGGGGTGGGCTGGGGAGGCTCATGATATTAAACTTCCTTTTTTTTCTTCATATCTTCTTTCCCAGAACACCCAGCCATATTCAACTTTTTAGCTCTGAGGGCCACCAAAACTGGCTCACCAGAAGCTCAGCGGCATCCTTCTCCTCATCAAGGTTGGTGTTTCCATTTTTTTTAAAAACATCTTGAGCCGTATGATTAGGCTTGCACATTTTAATCACTGCTCATCAACATCATTACACTCCCAAACATAATTATTGCTGAGTCAGTGTTTGTGTTTGCGAGCATATTTATATGCTGCGGATGATTAAAAAGCCACAAATATATTCCTCCTCCAGTGTCTATTCTCCCGTCAGCGTAATTTATAAGCACGCGCATGCACTAACATAATGAAAAATGTGAACGCGGTAGTCGGTGCAGTAATTACCGAATACAAACCGATGAAGAAACAGATGCACAAGCAAACCGTCTATGTCGTGTGCAGTCACACACTCCAAAACATACTGTGCCGTTGTACTAATACAGCATAATTGAGTGCATGCTAACACACAGTCACACACACCCATGCAGGGACACACTCAAATTAATGAGCGTGCAAACACACACACACACACACATACAGCGAAAAGGGCTCAAGTGTGATCATGTAGTCAGTAATAAGCGCATAATGCTGAAATCAGTATTTTGCCTCGTCGTTTGCTTCCATTGTCTCCCGTTTTGTAAGCTCTTGGGCATGGCGAGGATTTGATTACCATGTTTGTTTGTGGGTTTCCCAACATTATCCCATTATCTTTGAGGTGTGCAACGTGTGTCTGTGCATGTGCTTGTGTGAAGGTGTGCACTTCCTGTTTGAATAATGTGCAACCTCCTAGCCTGGAGTGTCTGATCTGCCCTACTGGAGAAATGGTATCTGGCTTTCTGTAAACACCTTTGACCATCTTGCTGGCTCCCTTCATCCCTCATCCCGACCCTACACTCCCTCCCGATCCTTCTTTTTAAGACAATCTGGCCACGTTTGTCTATGATCAGAGCAAACAAAAAGCAAAGCAAAATGCTTAAACCATCACTTGCAGTATTTGATTTGCTCTGAAAACTTTTACTTTGCGGTTTAAGCACTCACGCTTACACACACAAGCCTGTTTACTCACAAACGCTGGTATGGCGTCCATTCTCGTTTTCTTTTTTTGTTTTTTTTTTCCTCTTTTTCAAATTGGCATGTGAGTTAGAAAAAGCCAAAGCGTGTGCCTGACACCCTTTTTTCTCTTTTTTTCTTTATGTCTTGCAGAGAGGGATCCCTCCTTGCCTGTAGCTCCAGACAAGGCAGGCCTCTTTTGAGGAAGGCACACAGTGAAAGAGGCTGAGAGACACCCTCACCCTACCTGTTCCTAATGGCTATATCATTCAGTTCCTTTATATACAAACAAAATCAATACGTAAACAAGAAGACGAGGTTTATCCCTCGGTTTATGTTTACCTTCCTCTGCCTCATTTGAGAGGAGAGATGGGACTCAATCTGTAGCTACTGTACAGCAGGGAGCCATTCACTCCAGGCTGGATGAATCGCCTCAGCACTGGCCCCTAATAGCAGCTGGTCTTGTACGTCAGAGGCCTGCACAATTTTGGCATAAGCACCAGTGTCTCATTAGTATAGCAATTCGTACATGTATTTTTTTATGGTTGAATGGACACTGAATTGTACAATATGAACATACTGACAGCATCTAAAATGTAGTTACTTACAGATTTAGAGACATAAAAATATAATAATTTCTTTATATTACATTTACAATATAAATATATATGTATAGTTAAATTTTACAATTATAATCTTAGGGTTTAGGCTTGTATGAAGTGATGAAATACTTCGGGAAAGAGAAACGCACCTTTTATACGGATTACATAAGCAGAGAGCTTTCATTTTCGATATAGATTTCTCGTGTCTGTGAGGCAAGTAGAGTTTGCACCGACTAATCGAGTGGTCGACTTTAAAACTCTGCCGTGACGCTTAAAGTTTGACGTCGACTAGTTGCTGATCATGGCCTATAGAAGGTGCAACAGGATAAGAAATATTTGAAGTCCACATTTACGCTCCGTATCCGACAGTAAATGACAAATAAATGTGTTCTCTGAGAGCGCTCCACAAGACATGTTTGATTATACCATCTGGATGCTCAATATTCACCGGGTGAATGCACGTTTTAAACAGCTTATTGTACGTTTAGAATTTCCGTTCTAAATCAGTGCATGCTACCGCATTGTAACGCACACACATACAGACAGTAGTGCGAACAACAGCTTCACTATTAGTCGAGAGATGATGCCAGGTAGAATTAATTCACACGCAATCGCTCTCTCACTAATGCATTCATATAAATGTAATCTTTACTGTGCTACTTTATCTGTATCTGAGTCATAACAGAAATATAACAACCCAAAGACAAAAAAGAACTAATAAAATAAGCTGTTATGTAGGGCCTTGTGGACAGCGCTGTTATATGCCATATGATTCCTCTAATTTTTGTGATGCGCTCTAGTTCAGGGAGACCGAGACGGCAGAAAGCGCATCCTGTTTGTTTTCTTGATCTTATAAAGGCACAACTTTTATTGTTATTGTGAGTTTACAGAAATAAATGTAGTTTTTTACAGTTTTTTACTCTTATCTGTATGACCAAAAATGACTTTTAAGTATTTTAATTTGTATGCAAGCGATCGCGCTGGCGCCTCCATGTTGCAGTAAGCTATACTATAGTTTCCATACTCCTTACAAATACTTGCATCTAATAATAGTGCTTGTTTATCCGTTAGAGCGATCAGCCATGTGAAGTTGCTACTACTTACGTTTCAAATGATAAGCCATATCTGAGGTTGATGGGTGTTGCGATTCACCGACTAATACATTTTTTGGTCGACTAATCCTCTTCTAGCCGACTAGCGATTATCAACGATTATGGAAACGAGAAATGAGTTGAATATGGCACAAAGTAAGTTCTTGAGATAAATGTGTTAATCTACAAATCAAGCTACAAAATGAGCAAACAATCAAAATAACTGCATGAATTCAGTATTATATTTAGCTTAAAGGATTCAAAAACATTTTGTATGTCTCTAAAGTTGTTCATTTTTTAAAATACATACATTTTAGATGCGGTCAATATGTGTTAATAGTGTGTATTTCTGTGTCTATGCACAAAAATGTATATGTACTAAAGCCACGCTTTAATGAGATCACGTTGAAATAAAGGGTATGTGAGCATTCAAAGGGAACCAATTAGTTCTGCAAACATATTTTCTTTTTCTTTTACCCAAAAAGGATTAGCTTTTGTTGCTTAATGATAAATTCTGTTATCGATATTCTCAATTCTGCATGCTTCACATACAAATAAATGTTTACAAGGAAACAGCATGTTCTGAAAAAATGTAATGGCTTGCTGTTTCCTCTCTGAGACAGATTTGGTCTGCAAGTATGTCTCTGAGACACGTTCTTAACAGAAGGCTTTTACACGATACCTGTACTGTTCAAAGAATCCCATCTGTGTGGCTTTTCAGAGCAAAAGTAATCTGCCAAGTGATGGTTTAAGATTAAATCATATGATGATTAAGTCTGCTTATCCCAAGAGTCCTGTTGAACCCTGAGCCTTGACTGTATCTGTATCTCTTTCAGCTGTCAATGTCACATTAAATTAATTCTAACACATTCATGCTGTCTGGAGTCTTGTTGTATGCTATCCTCATTTAAAAGTCACATTCAACAGCTGCATAATCTAAACAAGATTACATTTTTAGTAAATGGAGCATGCTCGACAAAATTGAAATATCATTTGAGAATTAAAATGCAAAAGGTGTACAACAAATGTCTTTGGGATGTGCTGTGAACCCTGAATCCATCCATTGAATGGAAGCAGTAGCAGACAGTAGAGGACACCTGAGCAGAAATGGAAGAAATATGGCAGCATTTGCATAGAGTCCACTATAACAAACCGCATTGGGAGAGACAGAGCCATACATACTCGCAGACAGCCGAAGACAAATTGCATCAGGGTCACTATACCGCTTCTTGCGTATGTGGGGGTTGGAAGTTGCGCGACATGCAAAAGCTTTTATTTTGAAGAGGAAAGACAAGGAACATTCGGCTTAGAACACGCTAAATGCTCGGCACAAAAGACTACAGAAATGAATTCTGGCACAAAGCTGTCAGTGTTTACATGTATATAAAATAAGCATTAAGTCCAACAAATTGGATTACTTTAAACAATGGGATTTTTGCATCCTTTGTCAAAGCAGCATCTGTTTTCCTTGTGTCTCATGTTAGTATTTGTGGAATGCCACAGAAGTGCAGGATATTACTGATCATAGCCAGGGTGCTGTGTTTGGTGTGATGGCATTGGCTGGCTGACATCTTTTGATTGGCATGAACTGGTCCCTTTCCAGAAGGGATCCGTTATGATGGAGCACGTGGAGCGTAACTCTGCCGCATGATAGCTGTCTATCTGTTGGGTTATGGGGGGCCCCAAGGGGTGCTTCGAATTTCTGTCCCCAGTCACTCTCTCTGTCTCGGTCTATGTCTCTCTCTCAATCTGTAGCTCACACCTGGTTGCCTTCCTCCACACCAAGATGGGGAAATGTCAGCATATGCTTTATGCGCTGAGGGCAAAGCCACAGGCTCGAGCATTTAATTAGCTTCATTGCACTACTGACATCACGACTGATAAAAAAAAAAAACGCCACCTAGCTCTGAGTCACATGGATTGAATGATGGATGGATGAATGGATGCTTTGTAAATATTATCTAAAACAATCACGTCAGTAAAATGCTTAGACAGACAGACAGACAGATAGTAGGGGTGTAACAGTGCACAGAAGTCACGGTTCGTTATGTACCTCGGTATTGGAGTCACGGTTCGGTAAGTTTTCCGTCTAACAGGAAAAATGGTCACACTTTAGTTTATGGTCCAATTCTCACTATTAGCTAACTATTAACTATGACTTTTGCCTCAATAAATCCCTATTTACTGCTTATTTATAGTTTGTAAGGTAATTGTTAAGTTTAGGTATTGGGTAAGATTATGGGAAATAGAATGTCATGTAGAATAAGGCATTAATATCTGCTTTATAAATACTAATAAACAGTCAATATCGTAGTACTACGTAGTACTCCGTAGAAAGGAACAAATCATCCACAATGTTAGGTTTCATTTATTTGATTTTGAACAGACAGTAGAGCAAATCACTGTTTGTTCCACCTATTGTAGCGTTTAGTCACCTAGTTGGTATAGTAAAGTATCCTATAGTATATTAAGCACTAAGCAGTAAACTATGGAAGCCCGCCACTGAAAAAAAAAAAAAAGATTATCTCGCAATAATCACTTTTTTCCACAAAATTTTGAGATACAAACTCGCAATTCTGACTTTTTTTCTCAGAATTGCATGATTTAAAGTCACAATTGCGAATTATAAAGTCAGAATGCGAGTTATAAAAAAGTCATCGTAATTGTGACTTTATAACTTGACTTTATATCTCATAATTCTGTGAAAAAACATCAGAATTGTGAGAAAAGTCGCAATAATCTTCTCTTTATTTATTTTTTTTAAGTGGCGGAAACAGACTTCCATAGTAAACCGAACTGCTGTAACAGAACTTTTTTTTTTTTTTTTTTTGCAGGACTGATAAAAACAAAAGATATTTGGTCAGCTACAAAACTGAAAAGCATCTTGTGTTACAAAAGTACAAAATAAACAGAATAAAGAAAAATAAAACTTGAGCGTTAGGAGTGATTAGAAGTGTTACAATTTAAACTATATTTAAACATTTAAAGCTTAAGCTGAACTCTGCTATGCTTAATTTCTGTGTTCTGCTCCGTTTCACACACTTCAAAGCCTTTCAAAGTATTTTCCGTTGTCCATGAGTGCAGAAACACGCATTCGACGCGATCTAGTGGAGTTTGTTTTCAAGTGCTGAAGTCGCTGAAGTCCTGTTTTTCTTCTGCTCTTTTTCCTGTTGTGGCGATTAGCAAACATCATTGTATTACCTCGCGCCCCCTTCTGGACTGGAGCTTGGATCGCCCGTGACTGACTGTAGTGTGGCACACCCCCGATAGATAGATAGATAGATAGATAGATAGATAGATAGTTAGATAGATAGATAGATAGATCGATCGATCGATAGATGGATGGATGGATGGATGGATAGATTGCTAGATTGATAGATAGATAGATGGATGTGCGGCGTCACAATATATGTGGCGTGCTTCTGATTTTGTTTGTTCAGCGACAAGCTTTCTGGGAAGCAGATCAAAAGACGATTTGCGCTGACATAAGATTGGCTAATCGTTAGTGACTGTGGCTGTTATCGTGCATTTCCTCCAGTCTGAGTAGGGAGAGGACGGATCGTTAATAACGGTCTGAGTGAAGCACAATGTTGCATTGAGAGCAAGACACACTTACCAGACAGACTAAATAGGGGTCCCTGAAGTCACAGAAGAGGGATAGGGAAACAGGGAGGAAGAAAAGAATCTTATTTCCCTCTTGGCAATGCTACTGAGCTCTTTTCAATGCGCAGTGTAAACAAGGACCATACAGAAATGTGAGATGGCAGATGGGTGATCAAATGAACGCATACACATTCACACACACAGTGCCAGTCGGTCCATTACTGCTATAGATGTGATATAGTAGACAAATTAAAATCGTCCATACACCGACAATAGCTCCACAGCTCAAAGCAACTTTCTTTGCTGATTTGAACATGTAAAATTCAGCAATTGCCTCTGGGAGTCATTCTTCACCTCTGTTCTAAGCGTGCGTTGTGTTTTCTCTTCCTTTTTTTGTCTGTTTTCAGATTCATCCCCGGACCTAACAAAGAGCTCCTTCACAAGCAGTGAATGTGGATTCTCTCTGTCAGAATGGACGAAACCATTGATTCAAAGGGGTGTTTGACTGGATTACCTGTGACTGAACAATAAAGAATGACATTCTTGGGGATAAAGACGAGATTTGCTCATTCAGTGCCAAGGAATATGAAAAAATAGAAATAAAGCAGGCTAATCTGTGTTTTTGCTCAGTGAGCCCAACACTGCGGACTCCAACAGCTGTCTCCAATTCTCTCTATTTTCTGCATTTCTCCTGACCACCTTTCTCTGGTTCTAAAGTCATACAGCTTAGGGGAGCCGTTTACTGGATTTCAAATTATATTTGAAGACTTTACCTCCCTGGACAATCCTGATATAAGCTATGAACGACTGTATGAAGGATCATGATGGATAAGCATTGGTCTGTGAAAATGAGGTGGAAATCAATTGGAGATTTTTTCCATCCCTCCATCAGTTTGTCGTTCTGCCGTCCACACTGGTTTTGGTAATAGACTGGGAGCTTGTTAAGCCCTGCTATTTTCCTCCACTCCTGAGTTTACCGCTCACCGCTAGTGTCCACATGCTGTTCGTTTTGGAATTCCCCCGGGTCAAAGGTCACCTCACTGTCTACACCTACTTGGGCCAGATATCTTTTTATTTGTCGGCATGCTCAGTGTATTTTGTGGGAGCTTTGTATTGAAAGTAACTGTATATATTTCTGTATATATACATATAGATACATATTAAAAGACATCATATGAAGATCTAACATGCCCTTAAACCTGTTTAGTGGGTTTGAATTAAGACTGTATTCATGGTTTTGGTTACTTGACCAAGAAGTACAATTAATCCCTCATTTAAGGCTGTCTGTGGAAATACATATTCTCTCAATGTAATGGAAATCCTGCATTTTTTTGCTTAAAATGTTCCAAAAAACAAAGGGGAAAATTCACTAAACAGTTGCACCACTTTTGCACACACCACTATTTCAGCACAAAAAACTTTTGTGGCACTTAAATAGCCCTAAGCTATAAGTATTTAAGTCATTGTCATTCATTTTCAATGCAAAGTATTCAGAAATCTCTATTTACCTAGTGGAGTTAAAGGTTGTGCTACCACCGCCAGAAGAAATCAGATGGTAAATTACTTTATGTATATTTTCTAGAGACTGCATTGCGGCAGTACTTCAAAATGTAATAATCAAATAATATAGAAGAGCAGCTGTGCAGAGTAGTTGACCACACTTTCAGTGGTGCTGTACAGCCTGTACAACCTACTATAGCACATGGAAGCAACCAGCAAGTTCGGAAATTGCGCCATCCACTTGTTCTGTTGTCTGATTTGTAAAATTCTCTAGTGAATCAGGCACTTAAATACCACAAACAGTGCAAATACTTGCCTCTGTCGGCAGACGCAACTCATTCTTAGTGAATTTCCCAAAGATATCAGTGTGATGAAGACCAGCCCAGCAGAAGAAGCCGCAGTCACCTTTTGGAACTTAGATTACCATTGATAATTGCCTATAGGCAGTTCTAACTCAGTTCAGTCCATGATTCAGTTTGTTCTGTGCTGTCCTGAGAATAGATAGGCTTCATCATGCTTGTGTAGTTTTCATAAATACAACAAAATAGAAAACATTGAGCTTGTTAAAGGTGATAATCATTATAACTAAACACTGGATCTGTGTCACTGGACAAAGACCTGATTCAGTTCAGAAAAATGAAGCCCTAGTTTCTTAGGGTCAGTGTCATAGGGTAGATGAAATGTAATTTTCAGGAGATAAAACATATTTATAATGCTTGGCAGTTTATAATTTGCAATTGCCATTCCTCCACATGAATTATGAAATTATCACCTGAATTGTAGGAAATTATCATTGAAAATGTCACATTAAAGTGTTTTAGTTTTCTGTGTGATATGTTTTCAAAAGTGCAAAAGGTCAGAGGAAAGGTGGGCTTCATTTCTCTTTACTGGCATCAGTCGACATGCAATTACAGTAGCTCTGGTAGATAAACATGCAGCCTTATCAGAAGCAAATCAATATTAAAATGGTTTTCTATACACTGTGTCTACCTTTATGTCTCTATCAGTAATGCCATTCTCTTCTGATTAGCATGTTTTATTATTTAATTACACTGTTCTTGACATTGTATGCATAATAGTGTCCCCAACTGTATAACAGTGAAAAACACTGGAAGCCGGAGAATTCTGTGAATGGCAGGGAAGTGTTCTCTCATAAATGACAGGAGAAAAAAAAAACCCGTCAATGGCGGGGAAAGACTTAATTGAATAACTTACATTTTAGACACAGTATTGCCAATTACTTTGTCTATTTTCTCTCTTACAGCGAAGGCCATTCCAAACCACAGCAGAACAGTCGCACATTTCCAAGCAACACAGAGTAGTGGCTTTCCTGAATGAATCAGTGTTTTTGAGCGAATCACTTGAGCGAATAATTCAATGACTCACTCTTAACACAATTGCTAGTTTAGTTCCTGAATGAATCAGGGTATTTGAATGAAACTGTTGAATGAAGGATTCAGTGCCTCACTCATAAAGACAATAACTTTTTCATGACTCAATATTTTTGAATAAATGAGTTGAATGACTGAATAATGGACAGTAATTTGACAATGTAAGGACAGTAACATAATAATGTATCCTGAAGGAAAGAGTCACTGAAAAATCCACTCCACTAATGAACAGACTGACTGCTTGACATTAGATTTGAGAACCAGAACTAACTTTGGATAATTATGTTTTATGAAGCTTTCCTCTCAAAGAAGAAACCTGGCCTTAAGTTTCTCCTACTTTCACAATTAGGACTAGGAACTTGAACAATGTCTCCAACAATGATACATTAGAAGTTCTGCAGTTTAATCTATGAATATATAGAAAGATACAAAAAAAGAAAATCCAGATTGCATGCAGTATTCAAATGTTTGCTTATCACAGCAGTGAGGTACTTTGAGGTTCTTGTAGTTAATATAAATATACCCTGAATAGCAAAGCCTTTTAAACAGGAAAACATATTCACTGCAACATGTGCATCTTTGTCTATAGGCTAATGCTTGCATTCTGTATATACAGACATAACTGGATCTTTGATGTAAATAATTCCCTGTGGCAGACTGCATTCATCAACATTGCCTATTTTGTTATATTGTTCAATTAGGATACAGATTTTCAGTTCCATGCCAAGAATATTCCCATCTGACCCCATAATAAATCTTCCTGACTGCCATATTTCTTCAGGTTTACTTCCTCTCCTCAACAAGCATCATATTATTAATCATTTAAAAAATAAAAAATAAAAAAAACTCAGCTTTTTTCTTTCAAGTCATTTTTTTCTATCAGGGAAGCCACAGAGGGGCTGAGATTGACAGCTACATCGATCTCCCAGCAGTTTTCCCAGAATGCTAAGCAGGGAATTACAAACAAAAAGCTGTGTTTTCTCTTCTTCAATGAGGCGTTCCCTCATTTTGTTGTTGTTTTTCTATCTAAAAGGATACAGAGCAGCTCAGAGCCTCAAGTGTGTATTTAATGCGTTATAGGAATCAGGGTCCCAACAGCAGACCTTCCACGAGAAAGATGCTGCCGCTGAGACAGAATGGTGAGATTATCGTGGAAAAAAATATAAGTATGTAAATGGGAATCAAGGGATTTTTTTGCTGTGTATTCAGGGTTTTAATGTGGATGGGTCGTAAAAGGTGCTTTGGGGTGGATGTGGAAGAGCTCTCAATTCTCTTTCATGCATCTGTTTTTTTCTGAATGCCGGTGTCTTGCTGTGATGAGAGCCCTGCTTCTTTCTAGAGCAAGAACTGCCTTTGCATAGATAACCGAATGTATTTACCGCCGCCCCATTCTTTGTTATTTTGCTGAGGAAACTTCAATCAAGTTCTCAGAAGAGGTTTCAGCTCTTGGGAAATCTCATATTTCTTTACAACCACCCAGTGTATGATTATTTCAATGGAAAGTATATTATGACATCACAGGTTATGTTTACAATGACTGCAATAATGAATAGGCCTTCTATTGACAATACTCTGAAAAGTAAATATAAGCATCTTTATATACATTAATCAGAATATAGTTATATTTGGAATAAGCGTAATTGAATTAACACAATGGTTACCCAAAACAAATTTCCGTCATTTTTTTTTTTTTTTTAATCATTCTCAAACACTAATGACTTATGTTCTGTGGAACAAAAAAGAACACAATTTTTTGCCTATGCAGTGAACATCAGTGTTTGGAAAGGTTTGGAAGGATGAGAGGGTGATGTTTAAATGATAGAAAACATATTTGCTCCATCTGAAACATCACAAATCTCCCAACCGTGACGTCACGATCTGCCTAGAGGTAAGTCTTCAATGTCAAATGATTAACAAGTTTATTAACAGGATTGCCAGAGATGATCATGATAATCCACTTCCTCTCCAGTTTATTCTCTCTCTTGTGTTCCCTCAAAACAAACTAACGTTGAAATGAACAGGCATGAGACAGGCCAAACTGTGAAATCCATCATTTTCTTCATGAGTGGGTCTGTGTTATACATGACAAGTCCTGTCCCTTGTGGGACACACAGAAAATTGCGGTCGCTGCCTTTCACAAGATTTCAACCTTCCTCCGTTCTATTAAGCTCAGAGTAATATTTCCACTGGTTTCACAGAGAATCAGTGAGATGTCTTCTGAGAGAAGTGAAATTGTACAGCGTACATTGAAGATGGTTAGACAAAATTCTCTGTCAGCTTGCTGTTAAAGCATCCACTATAGCTGTCCACTGCCGACAACTATATTTCGAACAAGTGTTGGTGTAGAATGATGATTATTTTGTTACAATTATTATGTATATAATATATATATATATATATATATATATATATATATATATATATTATAATATATATGTTGACACTGATCAGGCATAACATTATGACCACTGACAGGTAAAGTGAACAACACTGATTATCTCTTCATCTCTGCACCTGTTAGTAGGTGGGATATCTTGGGCAGCAAGTGAACTTTTTGTCCTCAAAGTTGATGTGTTAGAAGCAGGAAAAATGGGCAAGTGTAAGGATTTAAGTGAGTTTGACAAGGGCCAAATAGTAATGGCTAGATGACTGGGTCAGAGTCGTCCACCTATATTTCTGTATATTTATGACAAAAATATAGGTTTGATTGATTATTAATTATTATTAATTATTTAATTAATTTAGATTCTATTTGATTATTTGATCATATTAATGATAATATATTCATTTGGATTATTTTAATTCATCCTGTGGCCTCCTTAGAATTTTTCTGAAGCCCCCTTTTGGGCCCCGGGCACCTAGTTGACAACCAATGCTCTCTCATGGATCCATTTATACATTTTTTGGGGCTTTCTAAGGCTTACAAATAAGGCAGTATCATTAAAACCAATGAGCAAATCCCTTAATTGGTCACAAATATGAAAAAAAAAAAAACTTTCTAAACTCAGAACTATTAAAATAAAACACTTCATTTTTAATAGGTTGCATATTGTTTTGACAAGTTAAATAGGTTTTTGCTGGTCTTACTGAAGTATTTTGATCAAAAGACAAGCCTCGCCGTTGGGAGAGCCGTTATGGATTTCATTACAATATTCTTTTCATGTTACTTCATAACATGTCTTTGTTCATCCAACATTAATTCTCATCCACTCCCTACAATCTTCATCTGATCTTCTTGATGTTTTTCTTGGAAAAAATGTTTTCTCTGGCACTTGGTGGGTTTAATAAACACAAACTCAGCCTTTGCTTATTTATTTGCTTATCCATACAATTGTTTATTTTTCTGAACATTGATTTTTTTTTTCCAAATCAGGATTTAATATGGAATATTTAATCAAACATCTAAGAGCTAAATGTTATGCTTGAGAATAGAGGTTTGTAATTTTAAATTGCTGCAATAACAAAGTGCTATATACATATACATTTTTATATGTTTCATGAATAAAAAATGAAAATGACTTCTTCCAGTTGGACAGTCTCAGTGGACAGTTGTAGTGCTGTGCATGCAGATATTTATCGAAGGTACCCAGCAAACAAAGAAGCCAAACCCTTCTGTTTCCTTAGAGTTTGTCATTTTTAACACAGACTATATGCTGAATTTGAATCAACAAATTTCTGTATGGCCAGATTGTCTGAAAGCGATGAACATGTCCAAAACCCTGCTCTACGCCACTATGCAATCCCACTTTCCTGGACCTTAAGATCAATGAAATCCAGGTCAACACTGCACTCCTGCTGGGTCATCAAATTCGCTCTTGACAGCAGGCCAAAGACTTCACTACAACAAGTACAGAAACTCCAGGCTTCAAGCACAACTCTGTTTACTTGCTCATTTTTTATTTTTTTTTTTACTTACATTTTTTTTTCACCCATTTTGTTCAGCTACTCAATTCAAAGGTAGAACGTGCTCATGCTTTAGCCAAAGGCAATTGATTCCCGTTCTATGAAGAGAAGCTTTCTCTTCAAACCATGCTGACTGATCCATTTCGATGCTGGGTTCCAGTGGTACACTGTAATGTTTTTATTTTCCTTCCATTTTTGAATTTGCTGAAGCTTTAAACTAATAAATGTTCTGTAAAAATGTCATTCATTGGGCCCTATTTTAAAAATCTCAACAAATTAGTTTAAATACATGTGTGTATTGCCACGACTGGTCAAATAATTAGCCAATTTCATTTGTCTTATCTGCAAATAGTTAATTCTGATTCATGCAACGACTATCCATTATGACATTGAAGCATTTTTATCTTTATGTACACAATAGTAATCTTTACACTTTAAGCCTTTTATTTTTCATATTCGATATATTCTTTGTGCACCGGCCAATAGGCGCATACTGCAAATGTGCCCTTTGAAAAAAAAAATATGCACAGTTGACCAGGTTTTTGTTGGTTAATGGCGCAGTGGTTAAAATAACAACACGCCAACAATGAGCCTGAACACACCTTGTTTTCAGACCAACACACCCATGGGCGAACAGATGGGTGCGAGTGCATTTGCTATTTAAACAACGTGGGCGCTGGACGTGAAAATGATAACTGCGTTGGGCTGAAACTAGCAAAAACCCCTTGTGTCGTGACTGCCATCGCATTGCGCTGGCTGTATGATAGGCCATGTAATATTTAAAGAGTGTTTTCTCATTTTTTTGTGCTGTCATTTGTGAGTTTGAGAAACAAGGCAAGAGTTCATTCCTCTGGCATCATTGCTGGATCAAGGATGTTCCTTTAATCATAATTAAATAGAACAGCATATTCCCTAAATTTAGCTTTAAATTCACAATGAACTGGTTTGAAGGACACTCTCAAGCTCTGGAGAAATAAATCAGGGTCAGCGGTTTGTTTTGATAAACAGCACTGAGATTTGTACTGTTCATTTCACTCTGTGCATTCCAGAAAGACTAAGACTTTGTTGTGGGGATTTTTCAGTTGTAACCTTCTGCAGGTTACCTTGTTACGCCAGAAGGTGGCATCTTTATGAGTAAAATCCCATTAACAGCAAGAATGGTAAATGTAAAGATGACTATAATGATAATTATATTAGCTTCCACACCAACAATGACAATTGACGAATTAAGGTAACGAGCCTTACACTGTAACTTGAGTTGATTTACCCGAGTTTTAATATGCCTCTGGTCATAGAGTTTTTAAAATGGATGCCTGAGGCTTTTTAGCTGCTAGATCAATGACCTAGTTTGTTTGCTGACTTCCGTGGCTGCAATATGCTGTGTTTTTCACCAAATGGCAACCTGGGGTGGCGAAATACTATTGGCACTGAATTGGCAGTGGGCGGGATCACACAGACCAAAACAAAAACATTCCGACACAAGACGTACATTTCAAAGTAGGATAACTGGCTGTAGCATTGGATTGTGAAGAAACAAGTAACTTAACATGTTTCCTAAATCTCTTCAAACATGTGGTATTTTTCTGCTTTAGGGTTAGCTGGAAAAAATCGTTTTGGAAGGCATTTTAAGAATATTGTTCCTCTGTGCAGTCATCATTATAGTTGTGTTGTGGAGAGTGCTATTCTTTTTATTTTAAAACGATTTTTAAAACTTTTATTTTTATTGTTATTATTATAGGTATCATCAGTGTCGGGTAATGCATTTCAAGTAATTTGAGTAATGTAATCAGATTACTTTTTCAAGTAATTAGTAAAGTTATGCATTACTATTTCAATTTACAACAAAATATCTAAGTTACTTTTTCAAATAAGTAGCGCAAGTTACTTTTTCACATTTATTGACTGACAGCTCTCCTGTCCCCATGTTGAGAGAAATAAAGTGTGTGTGCTGTGTGATCATGATGGTTGTCATAGTTCTAGACTAATTGCGAACATGCATTTACTCATCTCAATTGACAACAAAACTCAATTGACAAACATTCAGTATTCCTTAAAATAATACAAACTGTGAATGCAATCTCAGAATTTTATGCAAACCTGTAATAATTAACTAATTAAATTAAATAATTATTTAATCTCACTTTATTAACCATTGTCTTTGCTGCTGACCTTGAATGATCTAATTCAACCATACTAATAAACAAAAATTACTTTATATTAGATTTAGAAATGAGAGTGTTGAACTTCCTTCTCCTGTATCCTATTCTTCTTTAATCCAGAATGACAGCACAGCTGAAAGGTTTGTTTGAGCTGCGCCCTCTACTGTACAGGTATAAATATGCATTTGCCAAAAATATAACTTTTTTGTTGTTATTAAAAAACAAACAACCAAGCCCAGGTAAGAAAAAGTAACATAAAAGTAATGTAATATATTACTTTCCATAAAAAGTAACTGAGCAATGCAATTAGTTACTTTTTTAGGGAGTAACGCAATATTGTAATACATTACTTTTAAAAGTAACTTTTCCCAACACTGGTTATCATGCTTGATGCCTTAAATCATTGGATTCTTCATTCAAACAACACCAAATGATCCAAAAACACACCATTCAAGAACAAAACCCTGTTTACTGTACTGCTGTGGCTTTGTTACTATACTGACTGTTATCATCAGGTGAGTTATTCGATATTAACTATTTAAACTGGAGTTACCGAAGCAATATCATTCTTGCAATCGTGTTCTTTTTTTTAATTTATCTTAAAGTACTCTTGCTCGTGTGATAGCATTTAATTATCGTGTTTATCTGCTATATTGTATCTAAAATGTAAGTTACTCGATATTAACTGAACTGTTGTAGCCTGAGCAACATCATACTCGCAGTCATGTTCTTTTATCTTACAGCACCCTTGCTCATGTGATTTAATCAGCATACAGTACGTTTATCCACTATATTGACTAAAATGTAAGTTACTCGATATTAACTATTCGAGCTGGTGTAGCCTGCAAAATCATTCTCACAATCGTGTTCTTTTTTTTAAATCTTACTGCACTCTTGTTCATGTAATAGCACTTAATTACGGTATTTTTATCTGCATATCTGTCTGTATTTTTACATTTGTTCAGTAGAATCTACACCATGTCCATAACCATTGTCCCTAACACATGTCTTCACCTCCACCATGTGCTTTAAAACATTAATCCAATTCATCGCTTCTAATCTCCTTACGATTTTGCATTAACTTTGTACAAATAGTTTGCATAGCTGACTCAAAAGTGCAAGAGTCAAAGAAAGCTGTAATTAACGTGGACGACTGCGACACCTAATAAGAGATCTAATTAAGAAAATGAATAAGGTGTCAGGCCCCTTTCAGAGTCGGTTCGACGGGAAGATTAATCGCTCGCTGGGCTAATTTGATTTGTGACAACGAACAGGATGACCTGGTGAGTTGTTTTAAAAAGTTTCTATACGAAGAGCATATGACATTAATAAAACATGAATGGATTAGTCTAGAGGAGGGAAAGACCCCCCTTTTCACTTCAAAAGCTCAGTGGATCACCTTTTTTGCTGTTTAAGAAGGGGCACTGGGAAGCCTGTCTGTGAGGACTCTTATTACTGTATATAGGCTACCTCGAGAAATTACCACATAGCCTAAATCCTGACCTACCTTTGTTTTGATCTTATAGTTGGTAGTTTCTTCAACTTTTTTCGCTGAGGTTGATTTAAAAAGAAAAAAAGTAACAGTTTTAAACTTTTTACTTTGTATCATATAAAGGCCACATTTACACTGTCTTAATCATTACATTATACTGTAGGTCTATATATAATCAGTGTTGGGAAGTAACTAGTTACATGTAACAGAGTTACGCGATTTAATTACAAAATAAATGTAACTGCAATATGTGTAATTAAATTACAGTTACTTATGAAAATGTTAATGATTACAAAGGGGGTTACATCACATTACATTAATATTTTCTGTAAAAAGCTAGGATATGTTGAATAATATTCATTTGTTTAATTGATTTCTTTCCCAAATTTCATTGACTACTTGAGACAATGTTTCAGGAGTTTAGGACACGTGCTTATTCAATAATTTTAATAAATTGTTAAATGCCAGTGTTTCCATTTCAAAAACAGTATCATTTTTTTCTCGGGAGAGTGTGTGTATGTTTGTCACAAGATTCTCACAAGAGTCGAAAATGGGCTTTCCCACAGACTCGAGTGAGTCGCGATCTTTCTTGGCACTCTGTGGCATGACAGATCACAGTTGTCACAATTATCAACTGGAGTGCCCGTGATAGCCACTAGAGGGCACTCCACCCTGAACTGTTGTTCACTACCGGACTCCATTTCCCATAATTCACTATACAGGAACTATCACTCACTCACTTACACACATGCACACTACATTTCCCAGAAGCCCTTACCTCGTCACTGATCACCTCAGCCAGCTGTAGCACATTATCTGGACTTTATAAGCACTCTGCACAGACACTTCGGTGCGAAGTCTTGATTTGCTTTTAGTGGTAATTTCTAAGCATTTATTTCCTGTGTTTGTTTTCCCTGTTTTGATTCTGCCTGTTTTCCGTTGTTTGATTCCTGCTGCCAACATTTCTGCCTTTTTACTGACTACGATTCTGCCAATCCTCTGCCATACCAGTTTGCTGTTCCTCAACCGTTGCCTGTTTGACTACTCCTGTTTTAATAAAGCTGCATTTGGATCTCACTCCGGTGACTCATCATTACAACTGTAGTGCTCATGAACTGACCATCTCTTCTGCTTTACTAGTTACAACGCGAAATAAACATAAATGAATATCCAAAGATATGTTGAAAGATACAGTACAACTTACCGAAATCTGTATCATGTCACGTAATCGATCAATCAGTGTTTCAACCAAAGGCGTCAATAAAACAGTTGGTAAAAAGGTTACATTTAGCCTACATCAGAAGAGCCGTTCAATGTCGAAACATTTATTAGTCAGCTACAAAAATGAACGTAGAGAGGAGCTTTTTGCTTAATATATGCACTAAAGGCTATTGCATACAACACTTTATTTTACAGTGTCATTGTTACATATGTTACATGTAGTTACTATAGTAATAACTATAAATTATGCATAATTATATGCAACTTACCCTAAACCAAACCCTAATCCTAACCCTATAGAAAGTACATGTAGTTACTCAATATTACTCAGTACTTAAATGTATAGTTACAGTGTAACAAAGACATCTTAAAATAAAGTGTAACCCATATTCATTGTATTTGTACTTAACATATGCTACAATATCGAATGTATAAGTTTTATGACAGTCACCTTTTAAATGTTTAGGCCTACATATGATTAGAAAAATAATTGTCATTAAAAATTTGGTAATGCTTTATTTTACCGTGTCATTGTTACATAGGTTACATGTTACTGTAGCAATAACTATAAATTATGCATAATTACATGCAATTAACCCTAAACCAAACCTTCATCCTAACCCTAAATCTATAGTAAGTAGTTAATTAATATTACTCAGTACTTAAATGTATAATTATACTGTAATACTGACACCTTAAAATAAAGTTTAACCAAAAATGTATTATAATGTTATTATAAAAATGTCCGTATGTGTAATTTATTCTATATGTAAGTATCTTACAAATCAATTTTAATCTTTAATATTATAATGATGTACCCGCTGTAGTTGACAGCATTAGCTGATAGAGATTTTTTTTTTTGAGGAAATTTGCTGGGAATTTACTGTGCCTGATAAGCCACAAATTAATCAATATTGAAGCAAAGGTAATCAAATCAAAATCAAATTGCAAGATTCTGAATCAAAATTGCATTCAATTTTGAAACTTGTCAATGCTCAGCCTTAGTGCCAATATTTTTTTTACACAAAGCGAATATTGTTTTTTCCATTTATTTTCTTGTCAAGAGTGCACCAGAATGTTAAAATCACAAAAATACTCTCCTGGGGGAGGAAGTAATCAACTGTAAATGTAATGTTACATTACTTTAATAAAGTAATTGAATTAATTACAATACTTATTACATTTTAAATAGGCTAACTTGTAATCTGTAACCTAGTACACTTCCAAAGTACACTTCCTAGCACTGTTTATAATATGACCAATGGATAGCAAATATAAGAAATAAAGTTTTAGAATAGCATGACGATCGGTAAATGATGACAGAATTTACATTTGTGTGTGAACTATCCCTTAAAACACAGTAGATGTGGTGGAAACATTCATGATGCTTAGAAAAATGATACAATTCTTCTGTGATCTTTACTGTTCAACATTGTTCTCTAAAGGTCCTCGGGGTAAAAGCATCCACAAATGAAGAAACAGACGGTTACCGTCAGACAAAGATGTATTCTCCTAATGTACTGCATTGCATGTATAAGAATATGAAAATGCTCTGGAGAGAAGTCTTAATGTTCTGCACGAAGGTCTGCATAGATGCACTGGAGTCAAACTGATAAAATTATAGCTGACACTAATAACTTTGTGATTAATGTGGACTACAGAAGAAGAGACATATGTGGGTGGTTCCTTTCCTTATGTGCGTATCCTCCGTTCAGCATCAATGCGTCATGTGTCCATGGATCAGAGACTTTGAAAGCAGATCATTGTTGCTGAGACTCATCAATCATGGCGGTTGCTGTCTCTGAATGAGCAACCACCCGAAAGATCACATTCAGAATGTTCGTCTGGGTGGCGACATGAAGTCAGTAAATAGTAAACATGGCAGATTTCATGCACAAGTCAGCTTACTTGAAGGCTCATCTAATTGTAATTTGAATTACTTGCTGTAAAGACTGTCAGAGGTACACGACAAGCCGCCTTGATGAATAGGACCTACACCATCTTATGGACTCCCATACTTGTCTTTTAGATTTTCAGCCAAACTTCAATCTAAAAGTAAAATTGATTTTCCATTCCACTCCTTTAACCATGAAAGGCAATCTGTCCTCCACCATCAGTCAGAATGTATACACCAGAGACGATTTTCAGAGCAGAGAAAATAACTGTCAGTACAGAAATGAAAAAAATATAAAATCTTAGATCAAACAGTGTGTAAACCACTAATTTTTGTACAACACTGTTCAACAGCAACACCGCTGGATAAAGGTTGGAGGCATGTGATTTGTATCTTAGCTGGGTGACCGAGAAATAGCTAAACTGCCCATTTTTTTTTCCTTTTTTTCTGGGATTTAAAAGAACACCTCCAATCTCTTTCTACTTTAATTATTCACTGGTTGTCAATATCTGTTTTATGCCCAAGGGTGCCAGGTATTAGTAGAATAAATCCTCTAAAATAGAAGGTAATGTCAAACTCTGTCGCCAGGTTGTTGTTTGAGTAGAAAGCACTGAATGCATTGAGTTGAGCTGAGTAGATTAATCACAACTCTCTCTACATTTCAATGGGCTAGTTGGCACTCATTTTCTTCATCTACATCTTTATATGGACGAAAGTGTTTTATAATCCTATCCACTTCCTCATGATAGGACGGAATAAAAGATCATGGAGGAAGGAAGGGCCATTTTGACATTATTCAAACTTTATTTAATATTAGCACCACATACTACTCTTGTGAAGTCTAAAGTTCAGCATGTCACATCAAACATGCAATAATGCCAACACAAGCATATATTGTTGGCAGACACACATGCACAAGAGCACCAGCACGTGAGGATATGACATGTACAGCACATGTACAAGTGTTTGCATGTGTGCATGGAGGAAATTGACGTACTGGCAAACACAGAAAAAGGACTGTGTGTGTCAAGACTGTGCGAACAACAGCTGTGAGTGCTGCATCCTTTAGGACTGCTAGTGCTAAAAGGAAGTTCTCTCATAAATATCACACAATATTCCCTTGTATAGCCTTAATGGTATTGAATGTGTACTTTTAGTGTACTTTAAATCTTAATTTTTTTTAAACACTTTTAAAAAAGTGTACTTGCAGATGGTTACTAACATTAAAGGCCACTCAAGTGTACTTATAGGGAGTACGCATTCATGACTGTGTTTTTTAACACACTTAAGTGCAATTTGTATTAATTTCACTATTTGCATTTGCATAATCAGATAAGAATTGAATATGCTTATTTGGGGAGCTATACGGGAAGAGGGCTTCAAGTTCGGAATTTGGCCCGAACGCAGACTACTCCCTAATCCCTGGCTAGGATAAGAATAATCGAGAGTTGGGGTGCATGGAGGAGGGATGGTTGAACTGAGGTGAGTCAACTATGCCTCCTCTCATGCTGATTGGTTAGATGATATGAACGTGCTCCTCCCAAACTTTGTTAATAAAACATCAGTCAAAGTTTTACTTTGAAATGAAATGAAATGTTTGTCATTAATTACTCACCCGCATGTCTTTCCAAACCTGTAAGACTTTAATTCATCTTCGGAACACAAATTAAGATATTTTTGATAAACTCCAAGAGGTTTTTTTATCCTCAATAGAAAGCAACGACATTACCACATTAACCCCTGGTTTTACAGACAGGGCTGAAGCAAGTACCAGACTAAAACACATGTTTCAGCTGTTTCAACTTGCACTGAAACATACATATGTCACTGCCATTGTTTTGTCTCAAGATGCACAAGAGTAATTAATCCTGGCTTAGTCTAAGCCCCGTCTGTGAAACCAGGCCTCAAGGTCCAGAAAAGTAGTAAAACATTGTTTAAATAGTCAATGTGACTACAGTGGTTCAACCTTAACGAGAATACTTTTTGTGCGCAAAAACAAGAATAAAGACTTTATTCAACAAATTCGTCTCTTCTATGTCAGAACACTGACTCGGTATTGGCCAACGCCTGTTTACGTGAGCAGCACGACGCATGCATGTCATGCTGACGCAGGAGCCGGCCAATAATGTCAAATTCACGTCCACATGAATGGCCGGACCTGGGGTTTCCCAGCAGAACATTGCCTAGAGCATGACACTTCCAACTGCGCACACGTACACGGCCATCCACATGATGTTGAAAACGGGGACTCATCGGACCAGGTGAGTTTCTTCCACTGCTCCAAGGTACAGTTACTCATGTGCCCATTGTAGGCGCTTTCAACAGTGGACAGGGATTCTTCGTGTGTGATGCATTGTGTGTTGTGAAACATTCCTCCCATAACCGTCATTATTTTTGTGTGATTTGTGCCACAGTAGACCTTCTGTTGGCTCAGACCAGATTGGACAGCCTTCACTGCCCTTGTGCATCGATGAGCCATGGGCGCCCAACACCCTGTTGCCGGTTTGTGGTTTGTTCCTCCTCGGACCACTGTTGGTAAATTCTCACCACTGCTGACAGGAAGCAACCCACTAGCCTTGTTGTTTCAGAAATACTCTGATCCAGTCACCTTCCCATAACAATTTGGCCCTTGTCAAAGTCACTCAGATTTTTATTCCTGCCCATTTCTCCTGCATCCAACACGTGCTCTACAGTACAAGAACGAGTACCCAGACCCTAATATGTGGCCTTGTTAGGAGATTATCAACGATACTCGCTTCACCTGTGACTGGTCATCATGTTTTGGCTCCTCAGTGTACATGTAAATAATGCAAAACACTTATATCCAAAAACACAAACTTAACAACAGTCCAAACTACTAATGATTAAACTTTAAGTTATACAAATATATAGTGACATTTGTAATAAGGACTTCAAATTCTTACCAGTGCCAACAGAACATGAGTTCTTTAAATGTGGAACACAATATATCTCTTGCTGAACATTGGCTCATCTCAGTTTTCTCCATGTTAAATGGTAGATTTCAGTGTTAACTTCCATGTTAATAATTTAAATTCATGCCAACATAATCCCCGGAGGTACAGTATCACCTCTTTCTAGTGCTATTTATGCAGCAACAACATGCTAAATGTACTGCCCTCTAGGTAATAGCCTAACCGTGAGCAACTTGGCAAGACTTTTTGCAATTAACATCAACAGTAGCAGTTAAAAATAGAATAGAACAGAACCATGATTCCCAAACCTGTCCATTGCAGCACGCAAACAGCTCATGTTTTTGAACTCTTCCTAATCAAAACACACCAGATTAACCTCATCAGCTCAATAGTAAAAACATCATATTTAAAGATTTAATATTCAACTATATTATTCATTTGTCTGTGCTGACACTATTGGATGAGAACTGAACTAAACTGGATGATGACATCACTGTTTTCTGCAGAGCTGCTTTATAGATGAAATGAACTAATTTAATAATTGATTGTCTTTACAATGGAACTGAATCAACACCGAACTGATTTCAGCTGAACATTGATACTCTTTTCTTTTAGAGCTACCGTACAGCTTTCCTTTACTTCACCCCCTCTTCCCCCATCTCTCCTCTCCACATTAAGATGACCTGAAATTCACCCAAAAATCTATTTGGTTTAATGTGAACAATTATCATACAACACTATACATATTTGGCATCATTTGAAATGTCTCAGTGCGACTGGTACAATGTTCCCCACAGAAGAAAACCAAAAGGTAATAAAGGTTTTAAGACTTTAGAGATACTTTGCTTACTGTGGTGGGTGTGCCCTCTCCCAGAGTCTTTCATGCAAATTAATACCTTCTGTCCTTGGTAAGGTGTAAAACTACCTAAATCTGGGACATTGATTAATGCAAATTCCCATTGTTAACTCATGTCTCCTTTGAATGAGGTTTCTGTCTTGGTCTGGTATTTAAAGAAATGCTGCAAAGGGCTCAAGGCGTGATTCTGTAGCCAGAATGACCCGTCTCTTTCAGACACTCAGCATTATATATCTTTCAGATGTCAGTTATGCATTTTTTACTCTTATTTCTGAGCATGTGATGTTTTGTATCGATTATCTTTGAATTGATTATGTAATTGTCATGATACATTTACCTGACAAATAATAAATGGTTACATCTGGATTTATTCTGACTTACTCTGAAATGATTGATTCTGGTATATTACGTTGTATCCTTTTGTTACCGCAAATCTGCATCAGGTTAGTAACAGACTAAGGTCCAGTTTTGAGTGGAGCATTTGGGGCACGCCAACTGAGATTTTAGAGCTCCGACTTACGCTTGGCTTCAG
The DNA here is from genome assembly GCA_038088235.1 of Zacco platypus. Taxonomy (NCBI): domain Eukaryota; kingdom Metazoa; phylum Chordata; class Actinopteri; order Cypriniformes; family Xenocyprididae; genus Zacco; species Zacco platypus. The sequence goes on along the minus strand of CM076064.1, from coordinate 14,046,409 downwards.
TTCAAGAGTACTTAGACTGTAAAGGCTAAAAAGGGAATTTCCAATTAGCACAACAAAATGTTCATCGACCAACCTAAATAGGGTGAGTCTTACCTCGGTTTAATGTAATGTTACTCTAGCCAAGTGTACGAGGGAAACCATGACATGACCAAACCAAAGCTACTTTCAGAGAAGGAATTATTGGTCGGCTTATCTGTAGTACTGGTCATGATCTCTGACTAGAGATAGTGTTATTTTAATTCAAGTGTAAACAGATCTATGGGGACTAAACAAAATACTTTTAGATAAAGCATGAAAGTGGCTTTCTAAACTGTATAGTTAATTATCTCTAGTGACCAAGACTGACGATGTTTGTGATAGTGAACATAAATGAACAGCTGGTGCGAGGACCCTGTATGAATGAACGAGTTCAATAAGTGTGAAGAGTTGAATAGAAAAATCAAATGCCAATAAATAATCACATAAATGGTCAATAATGAATTGGAATTATAACAAAATGGAGTCAGATAACAGTTTAACTGGAATTAAACTACTTTTGCCTCACTGAAAAGACAAGAGCGCCCAGGAAACCTTCACCCATTCTATTGGAATCCATCATTGGGCCAACTGAGCCGGCCTTACAACTGTAAAGCTTCTTTGAAACAGTCTGAATTGTATAAAGCTCTAAACAAATAAAGGTGACTTGACTTGTCTAGACTTTAAAATTTTAAAAATAGAATAGAATAGCTGTTTTGTATTGGATAATATGAGTATCTTGCATATTCATCTCAGATTCATCTTTCAACGTGGTTCAGATGGGTTCACGTATTACGTATTACACATTGCATGCAATGAAATTCTTTAGTCAGGACTAATTAGCTAATTAACTGATTAGTATGCAGTGGCATGCTGGACTGTCCTGATATATGATAGTATTCCTTTTGACACCATTACTACTCACAGTTTGTTGGCACAGTCTTGCATTATGGAATTGCTGATGATATCAACTCAGTAATAACCTATTAGCTGATGAGAGTGTTCCCAATGCTTTTGTTACATTAAAAGGCTATTAATTATTGACATTGTAATTATCATAGCATTGTTCCTAATGCAATTAAAGTGTCACTAATGGATCTTGGGCCCTAATTGATCCCCGTAACCTCTTAATCTGACACTTATTTATTGTAATGGCAGCTCTATTTTTCAAAAAAACAATACGATTCATCCCTACTGGGGTTTCACTTGAAAATACTTTATGCAGATTGCTTTCCTCTGTGGTCTGAAAATTTGCATGTGCACACACACACTTTATGAAATATATTGTCACAATAAACTCTGAATTTCACTGCCACGGTCTTTGAAAGATATCATTTTTGACGGCCACGCACTTGTGAAAGGTATGCACAAGCCTCCCTAGGTTCCGTTCTCCTAAATTTTGCGCAATGGCAAAACTGTAATTTCCAAAATTTCATAATTACCTCAGGCAGTAATTGGCAATCTGCATGACAAATTGTTTTATTGGAAGCATGTTTGATTTGTCGCTAACTGAGGAGGAGGTTATTGTTTGTAGATGTTAAGCACTTCATACATAATGTAGTCATGTTGTTGTGATTGTCGGAGAGACCGACGACACAGGCGTATTGGCGAGACTGGAATCCCGCAGCCTGCTGGGTAAAATGTCATTTCCATCGCAGTGTGAAATCTGGGTGTGATAGACCAATACAGCCTGATGAGTAAACAAGTTAGGATACACCCGCTACGGTCTGTGGCAAACAGTGAGAAGCAGGCTAACATCTGCAGGCTAGGATGTCATTTAAAATTTAAATTCACCATAAAATGAAAATTGCCCCTCTTTGCGTTCTTATTACATTTCCTGGTTTTATAGTGAATTATTCAGTGCACAGTATTACAAACAAAATGTTTTGTCTTTGTAAGCCTTCATTAAAATGTAATAACTTGTTCCATCTCTAAAACGTTCATTACCAATGATTGAACGTTCATTTTTAACCCCTCTCGTCCAATAAACTGCCACATTGGGACATTTTTCGTACAGTCTTGTACATATGCATAGACATTGAAACCTGTGCTGTAACCACTACAGGCATTGAATTACTCAAAAATATCTATATACAGGTGCTGGTCATATAATTAGAATATCATCAAAAAGTTGATTTATTTCACTAATTCCTTTCAAAAAGTGAAACTTGTATATTATAATCATCCATTACACACAGACGGATATATTTCAAATGTTTATTTCTTTTAATTTTGATGATTATAACTGACAACTAAGGAAAATCCCAAATTCAGTATCTCAGAAAATTAGAAATGTGAAAAGGTTCAATATTGAAGACACCTGGTGCCACACTCTAATCAGCTAATTAAATAAAAACACCTGCAAAGGCCATTAAATGGTCTCTAGTTCTGTAGGCTACACAATCATGGGGAAGACTGCTGACTTGACAGTTGTCCAAAAGACGACCATTGACACCTTGCACAAGGAGGGCAAGACACAAAAGGTCATTGCAAAAGAGGCTGGCTGTTCACAGAGCTTTGTGTCCAAGCACATTAATAGAGAGGTGGTAGAAAAAAGTGTACAAGCAATAGGGATAACCGCACCCTGTAGAGGATTGTGAAACAAAACCCATTCAAAAATGTGGGGGAGATTCACAAAGAGTGGACTGCAGCCGGAGTCAGTGCTTCAAGAACCACTACGCACAGACGTATACAAGACATGAGTTTCAGCTGTCGCATTCCTTGTGTCAAGCCACTCTTGAACAACAGATAGCGTCAGAAGCGTCTCGCCTGGGCTAAATACAAAACTGACTGGACTGCTGCTGAGTGGTCCAAAGTTATGTTCTCTGATGAAAGTAAATTTTGCATTTCCTTTGGAAATCAGGGTCCCAGAGTCTGGAGGAAGAGAGGAGAGGCACATAATCCACGTTGCTTGAGGTCCAGTGTAGAGTTTCCACAGTCAGGGATGGTTTGGGATGCCATGTCATCTGCTGGTGTTGGTCCACTGTGTTTTCTGAGGTCCAAGGTCAACACAGCCGTATACCAGAAAGTTTTGGAGCACTTCATGCTTCCTGCTGCTGACCAATTTTATGGAGATGCAGATTTCATTTTCCAACAGGACATGGCACCTGCACACAGTGCCAAAGCAACCAGTACCTGGTTTAAGGACCATGGTATCCCTGTTCTTAATTGGCTAGCAAACTCACCTGACCTTAACCCCATAAAAAATCTATGGGGTACTGTGAAGAGGAAGATGCCAGAACCAACAAGGCAGAAGAGCTGAAGGCCACTATCAGAGTACCCTTGGCTCTCATAACACCTAAGCAGTGCCACATACTGATCGACTCCATGCCACACCGCATTGCTGCAGTAATTCAGGCAAAAAGAGCCCCGACTAAATGTTGAGTGCTGTACATGCTCATACTTTTCATGTTCATACTTTTCATTTGGCCAAGATTTCTAAAAAAATCCTTTCTTTGTATTGGTCTTAAGTAATATTCGAATTTTCTGAGATACTGAATTTGGGATTTTCCTTAGTTGTCAGTTATAATCATCAAAATTAAAAGAAATAAACATCTGAAATATATCAGTCTGTGTGTGAGGAATGAATATAATATACAAGTTTCACTTTTAAATGGAATTAGTAAAATAAATCAACTTTTTGATGATATTCTACTTATATGACCAGCACCTGTAATAGTAAAAAATTAACTATACAAATATATTAAAAAGTTTTCACCCTGACTCTTAATGCATCGTGTTTCCTTCTGGAGCATCAGTGAATGTTTAGCTTTTTTTAATAGTCCCTCAGTTGTCCTCAGTGTGAAAAGATGGACCTCAAAATCACAGTCACTGCTGAAAAGGGTTCCAATATTTAGAAGATGATGGAAAATCAAAGAATCTGCAGGACCTGCAGGATTTTTCTAAAGAACAGAGCTCAGTTTAACTGCTCAGGACAAACAAGGGACTCAAGACTTGTGAATCATCCAGGTAACGACACATAGTATTAAGAATCAAGGTAAACTTTTGAGCTGGATCATTTTTATAAATTCAGCATTTTTTTTGTGAACTATATGTAAACATCTGTTATGTGAAATAGCTTATTTAGGACAGTACTAAATTACACTCCAATAAAAACTGAAATGTTTGTATACGGCTCATTCGCACACATGGTAGTTTTCATAAACTCTTGTTTTTGTGGCTAATTTATTCAAACATACATATATAACTAACAGTAAATAAGCTTTTATTGACATCTTTTCACAGTTGAAACACTGAAAAAAGCATATGTCAAGCAACATCAGTTACACTTTTTTCGTGAGTTGAATATGGAAGGCAGTCTGGCGGAAGCTAGACATTTTTCTTTAAAACTTGTTAAATGTGGATATTTTTCTTACACGAAAATATCGCTTTGCTTCAGAAGGCCTTTATTAACCCCCCATCCCACCCTGAATTCTAATGAGATGAGACTGAACCAACGACGCTAAAGTGCATTAGCCAAGATGCAAAAGACTGCATAGATACAGAGAGAGAGGTCTGATTAACTGAAACTTTGCACGTCTCTAACAACCCTCCCATGACCTGGGATATCTCTGTAGGTCACCACGTCAACATGGTGTCTGTGACCCACCCCTCCTCCGGCTGACACATTCGCCTTAGTGCTCTGGGCCCTGACAGAGCAGGGACTGACCCTCGGTTGCTGCCCTTGCCTTATAACTCCTGGAGACAGTCAAAGGTCACAACGGGGTGGCAGCAGACGGCACTCCACAGATGGAGGACGACTAGTGTTGTGCTCCTGTCACATCAGCATGCGGTGGTCTCCTCCTGAGGGAGTGAGGGAGATGAGATGAGAGGGAGAGCGAGCGAGAAGGAGCCAGAGAGAGCCCCCTGCCCCAGGCCTTAGTCAGTGGTAATGAAAGGACACAGGGGCAGGATGGGAAACATGTGAATCAGTGGTGTGCCGGCAAATGCCCTGAGGCACCTTGGCATTCACAGGCAGCTAGCAGGTGGCAGAGAGTCAGACAAAGTCTGTGCACGACACACACACACCCACGCGCTCCATCTATCCCTGTCTGAATGTCACAAACTAGGAACACAGCCAAGAGAAATCCGGGTATTTGTGGGATTGGAGCATGTCTATGTATGCATGAGGGTAAAAGGAAATAACTTATTACAGTTCAAAAGGGAAAGACTTCAAAAGCCTGACGGATCACAACAAACATTTTTTTTGTCAAACAGTTTGGTCAGCATGATCTGCTCACTGAAAGCATCTATGACATGCTCAATCAAACAATATGTACACAAAATATTTTTTTATATGTTTTATTTTTTTATTTACACATTTTAGATCAGTTTACAAGCAACGTGCATTTATTTATTTGATTAATTTTTGGAGGGTTCTTCAGAATATGGTTTGCTTTTTCAAAAATGACAATATATTATTATAATATAATTTATAATAAAACATTTGTATCTTGTTGTTGTTGTTAATAATAATAATAATAATAATAATTAATATTACATAAATAAATGCATGCTCTCCATCTACCTTTCTTCAGTCCAATCATTTAGTCAATTTCCCAGCATCCCTCCAGTTCATCACTCACACCTGTTTCCCATCAGCACTCCAATCTTCATCAGGATAAGAGCACACACATAATGATGCATTCACATCATGTCGTAATTACCATAGTCTCAAGATGACGATCCTCGGACTGGGAATTATGCTTTACTTTGGCACTGCTATCAACCCCTAAATGAATCTGCAGTGGTCAGGTGGTAAAAGTAGGCGCTCTTAAATAATTCCCATATTACAAGCTGTAATTATGAGCTCTATGAGAACGTGAACGCTTTTTACAAGATGAAATCACGTAATTGCTGTAATTACAACATGGTGTGAATGCACATAATCTCCACTTTGTCACACCAGACACAAGCGTCGCTTTTATATTGATTGATGCTGTCTACACTAGTGCTTCTCAGTACCGTCCCTCACATGCACCCCCCAACCTGTGTTTAAAAAAACACCTTAATTTTACATTGTTTTAGCACCTCTCTTTCTAGTCTGTCAGTAACACTCTGTTTAGTTCCAGTCTCTATTAAATCCCTCCTTCCAAAATGTGTAATGTGTTCTGATTGGTCAGCTAGATCAGTGTGTTATGATTGGTGTGTAATTTTTTGGTTTTTGGTTTCATAACAGCTGAATTGAGTTAGTTCAATCTGCTCTGAGTAGGTTATCTCTGATTTAAGTGCATTCACCACCACTATAAAAAGCCATGATAAATGGCGCTTCAATATTACGATTCACCATGGCAACAGTTCCCAACAAAAAGATGCCTGCATACATTTGAGTCAATACAAGTTTAATTCTTATCACTGTTATAATATCAGAGGTGAAAACTGGCAGAACGGTAAGTTATTGAACTAATATTCATTTTCATGGTATCCTACAGGCAATAATAAATAAATAAAAAATAATAATAATTTAAGTACATTTTTCTTATTTTGCCAATTATCTGCCAATGGGGTAAGAAAAATAAAGCGGCGACTCTTTACACTAAGTGGAAATAGCATGTTTCCACTACTTTCAGGACTAAATATCTTATATCATTTTTCTTATATAGATAATGCTTCTTGATTTAAGCACTTTTAGATATGCACTTGAAATAAGACAAAAATATTTTTGAAGTGTGAATGAATAAATTAAGTACTTAAACATCACTTACACTTTAAAAGGGGGGAGGAAACCGAAAGAAACTCTATGTTTACTGAAGAAAAGCTGCTCCTGACCAGGATACATTTACAGATTAAGTTACCACAGTAACTGACTCTGAGTATAAGTTACCTCTCTTTCAAAAACGGGTTTGACTTACCCTGCTTTCTCAGGTTTGAGATTCCTCCCATTCTGAAACGGAAAACCCAGAGTTTCCTTCATTTCAGGGTTAACCTACTTTCTGAAACAGGCCCCAGGGTTTGACCATTTACTTTTCATGTGCCTTTTGTGGGAATTATTTAAATGAGGAATATTGTGACGAGTACGGAAGAAAACTCAAGACTACAATCAATGCGTTTTATGGAGTTCAGAATCCTTTGGAGTGACGTGTATCTTTGCAGACATTTTTCATGCTCAAACAGCAACATTACACACTAAAACAAGTTGAATATGTAAAAAAAACATAACAGGTCCCTTTAAACATTTTTTAAAGCACTATGTTATTCATGTCTTTTGAAACTTTTGATAAAACATTGATAAAACTATTAATTTCTTTCACTTGCTTTCACAGACATAAAGAGATAAAGTGAACAGCCAACAATCATTATCAGCAATAATCAGAATTGTGTCATTAGGGTCTCATATGAAAACACACACACACACACACACATGTTGTGTTTTCATTTTTTATGGGGACATTCCATAGGCGTAATTGTTTTTATACTGTACAAATGTGCAGTACTGTACTGTGCATTCTGTCCCCCTGTTATTCTGCTATTTTAGTTTTTCAAAAAAAATCATTCTGTTTGATTTATAAGCTTGTTTCCTCATGGGGACCAAAAAATGTCCCCACAAGATCAACATTTACTAGTATTACTATACCTGTGGGGATATTTGGTCCCCATAACGTAGGGAATACCCGCCCACACACACACACAGTCAATTATGCCAAGAGACTTTATAACGTCAAAATTCCCTTTACTCTCTTGGCATTTGGCACAGTGGGGGCTGCTGAGTCTTGGGGAATATTTCTGCTGGAGACTGGCATAAACTCCTGAAGAAGTCATCCTCATAGCAGAAATGAGGAGCAGATGTCAGATATGTCAGAGGACGAGATATGTCAATATTTATACTGATAGACTGACACACACAGTGTGCGGCACAGGCCTAATGTATCAAACATCAGTGTGACAGCTCATTGATGTCATGTTTTCACCCTAGATGAACTTGCCAGTTTGGTACCTGAATATTTTAACAGTGCCTTTCTGTAATATGCCATTTAATCATCTTTACTGTATTATAAGACAGATCTGACCAATTAAATGCCATTACTAGTGTATTCACTGCAATATAATGTTAATATAACCATATGTCGATGTGTTTAATTGTCTTGTATCTCTGTACTGCCAAAGAAACCTTTTGCAAGCTGAACTGCAAATGGCACCTGGTTATAACTGTTCATTCATGAATCAAATCAGTTCAGTGACATGGTGATTTGGTCATTCTCAAGTTAACAGCTCACTGGAGAGAAATATTTTAAACGAATAGTAACTTCAGTCTGTTTCTCACACAAAGATATAGTAGGCTAGAAGATTTAGAAATATAGTGCACAAGTGGGATAGACTACTTTTATAGTCATTGTTGGTGTTATTTTTCAACTTAACAGCAATGGTCATTTTGTAATGTCATGGAAATTTTTTTCTTTGTTTTTTTCACAAAAGAAAGGAAGGCGTATAAATTTGGAATGAGTAAAGGCTGTGAGTTATGAGTTTGTTTTGTTTAGAACGACTTGAAATTCTGCAAGTGTGTTTGATCCTCATTTATTTAGTATATAATGCACAGTTCTTTAACCATTTACAAAGTTGACAAGTTTATGATACTTAGTGTTTTAAAATCTGTTCAGAAGTTGTGTAGTCTATTTCAGCCTTAAATTAAAACTATTCCTTTAAGAACATTTTTTGGGTTTGTGTTTCTCTGACCTCAAGAAAACATCACTGGTCCACCTCATCACCCTCAAACCACTGTGACCTCTGAGAGGACACGACTGCATGTCATGTTTCGTTCAGTCGATCAGCTGTTCAGTTATGTAAGCACACATAGAGTTCAGACACGGGTCTCCACTCCTGTGCACTCCGACACTGTGCCAAGTACAGGATCTTTATCTTGATCACACCCTGTGATCTTAAATACACTTCTTCTGCTGCGAGACATTAAACGTGACAAGCCTGCCAACACTTTTAGAGATGGAGAAGGAGAATGATAAAAACAGAAAGAGAGAGAGACACAAACACCCACACCCTCTTTAACACACAAACACAGCTCATAGAATTACTCTCTAGAGAATCGAGAACTGGGACAGAAAATGTCATGTACAATTAGTGAGAACCACATTAACAAGATAAACGCAAACATCCATGATTATTAAACATGCGATAATTAATATGGAGAAACAGTATAAGACTTCCTTATCTAGTCTTTCCTATTCCGAGAGGACCTGGGACAACATATGACTGGGACTGTATTGGGATTTAAAACACAGCCACGCAAATAATGGAAAACATCTGCTTCTCTCACTTTCTACTCTCTCTTTCTCTGCAGTATGAACATTCAGTTTGTTCTTGGAAGGAAGGAAAAACAAGGCAGGAAGGAAAAGCTGATAATGAAGGAAAATGGTTGAAAACAAGAAATGGTTGAAGGAACGTAAGGATGGATAAGGAACAAGGACAGAGGAAGGAAGGAAGGAAGGAAAGAAGGAAGGAAGTGAGACAAGGCTATAAGGACAATGGAAAGGATTGAAGTAAAGTAGGGAAAAGGGAAGGAAGGAAGGAAGGGAGGGAGGAAGGAAGGAAGGAAGGAATGGAGGGAGGGAGGGAGGGAGAGAGGGAGGAAGGGAGAGAGGGAGGGAGGAAGGAAGGAAGGAGGGAAGGGAGGGAGGGAGGAAGGAAGGAAGGAAGGGAGGGAGGGAGGAAGGAAGGGAGGGAGGGAGGGAGGGAGGAAGGGAGAGAGGGAGGGAGGAAGGAAGGAAGGAGGCAAGGGAGGGAGGGAGGAAGGAAGGAAGGGAGGGAGGAAGGAAGGAAGGGAGGGAGGGAGGGAGGAAGGGAGGAAGGAAGGAAGGGAGGAAGGAAGGAAGGGAGGGAGGGAGGAAGGGAGGAAGGGAGGAAGGAAGGAAGGGAGGGAGGGAGGGAGGAAGGAAGGAAGGGAGGGAGGGAGGAAGGAAGGAAGGAAGGAAGGGAGGGAGGGAGGGAGGGAGGAAGGAAGGAAGGGAGGGAGGGAGGGAGGAAGGGAGGGAGGGAGGGAGGAAGGGAGGGAGGAAGGAAGGAAGGAAGGAAGGAAGGGAGGAAGGAAGGAAGAAAGGAAGGAAGGAAGGAAGGAAGGAAGGAAGGAAGTGAGAAAAGGATATAAGAATATGATATGAGGAAAATAGAAGTGAGAAAAGGAAATGTGGAAAATGGAAGAGAGAAACGGATATAAGGGCATTGGAAAGGATTGAAGTAAAGTAATTAAGTATGGATATAGTAAAGAAAGAAAGGAAATAATAAGGAAGAAATGAAAGAAAAAAGGAAAGAAAAGAAATAAAAAGGAATAAAGGACAGATGAACGAATTGATGGATGGAAGGGAAAATGAAAAGGTAAATAAGGATAGATGGACATAAGGTAGGAAAAGAAAGAAAGGAACAAAAAAAGAAACAACACATTTAGGCAGTACATTAGAAGATACTCAAGATACTTGTTAGTTATTCACAGACAATATTAATTGTTTCACTTTGAACAGAAATATGTTCATTTTATGCTCCAAACTCCATATAATTTCCAAGCGTTTCCCTTCTCCCACCCATGAAATCAGACACAATTTTTCAAGTAAACAAGCTATTAATCTTTTAAACGGTTACAAATCCTGCATTCTGGGCATGAATGATGAATTATGTATATGATAGATATAAGGGAAAAAAATGCCACTAACAACAAACATTTCAACACTTGTTCTGTGCCAGAGAAAACAACATTTTCTCAGGCAGTTGTTTAGCACTGTACCCAAATGTAGCCGTGGGTCGTTTGCTAACTGCGGTTTCTAAATCTTATCCTGCATGCTGCCTCCTTGACAGTAATTAAGAATGGCAGTAAATCATATTTCCACAATTTTTGGGGGCAAAGTTCTTTAAATAACTCTTTAAAAAGACACTCCCAGGCTGTGTTGGGCAACATGTCTTTCATATCCAATCAGATCATATTACATCATTTTGCAAAGGTTTTGTACGATGTGTTGTGGAGTCTCTGTGCATATCGGGTCTGTTTGTATGATTTATGAAGTGTCGTTTGTCTATGTTTATGCTGTATGTGAGAATAAGAAATCTGTCCATCTCGTCACTATACAACCGGGAGGAAGGAAGACTGAAAAAGCTTCTTGGTTACAAGCCTCAGAGGTGATATCACTTACACGCCTGCATGGATGTTCGTATACCAAGCCACAATTGAACGCCGTAATATCACGTATGCATAGGTTTTATCACTGACAAGCACATTTTGATCCATTTACACACAGTGTGTGCGACAATATCCTGTATCATACATACATAGATGACACATAAACAAAACATAGCCTAAAAACACTCATGACATACAGCACTGTTTGTTTTGCTTTCCGGGTTCCTCCGTTACTAAGGCTCTTCTTCAAAGCACACAGATGTAACGAATGTCGCAATATCTGCTGCTTCAATCCCATCCGACACACTTGCGGTGCCATGACAATGTGCCTGCAGCTCCAGAACCCTGGCCATGAGAGAAAGTGGGTGCCCACAGGCGTCTATGTTATCAGGCTCGGTCACATTGGCACCTCCCTTGGCACACATTAGTGAAAAGCAGGGTGGTATCTGAGGATAATGAATCAGGGATGTTCCTGAACCCCATATCCAGAGCAAACGCTGGGGTCAACATAGAATGCTAGAGTGGTTAATTGGTTTTGGGAGATAACAGATTTGGATTATTGCAGCATGAAGAGACAAACAAAGCTAATGGTTTCGGGTCATGGGCTGTGTCTCACCGACCCTCTAAACACTCACTTTCTCACGTTCTCTTATGAAACACTTGCATTATATTTAGCTTTTGGACGTGGAGGGAGTTCATTTATGTATTATTGATTACATTGTGAATATAATCACTGGTAAAGAGCATTGTTATTGTGGTCTGAAACCCCTTCAGCTGCGAATATTATTATAACTGCGATGTATTCATAATACAGTTATTAAATTAAATATTTTTACATAATTTTTCATTAAACTTTTTTTACAACTATTAAATTAATAATAATAAAAAAAAATCCTTCCAATACAAAATATACTTCCTAACATGTAACAACAATACAAAATTAAGTAAAACTTACTCAACTTTTCTGATTCTGGTATTCCCATCATGCACTGGGGCATGACTGAATAATAAGGTTGCATTTTCACTGTTTTTCATCTGCATTTACACTGTTTTATCGTTGCTTTTGTTATTAGGTTTAGTCACTTTTATTTTGAAGAGCAGTAGCAATAAGATATTCTTAAAATGTGATTTTATCAAGTAAATCCACAAGTTATTTTTTTCAGTGAATGATGAAAACATAGATGGAGTAAATCGAGTCATATCAACACCCCAAAAGCTTACACATTCTGTACCTCTTCCTGAATTCGACATTTCATTCGGTAATGTCAGGCAGTTTTTTTTATTTATATGCCGTTTAATGTTTGATGATCACATTAGCTTACATGTGTGTAAGCAATCTTCTATCACTTGGCTCCAAAAACTTAAAAATGCATTCCAAGGTAGGAAGACATCAAGGCAAAGTCTGAATCCAATGTTAGCTTCACTTCCTGTCTCCTTAGATACCTTTTACTGATCGATTTTTTAATGGCAGCATAGATGTATCCTTCGCTGCCTTTGATATCTCACAGTCCTGTGCTTTCCATTATGTGACAGTTAAAAAATAAAAATAAATAAAAAAATATAGATGGCGTCTGAAAGTTTGTGTGTAAATGTATGTTTTTGGCCAACAATTTCCACTTCTTATGTGTTTTCTAGCGATAAATTACTATTGTAGTGATTAAATATTTGCTTAGTTATCACCAAAACTCACTGTATTACCACATAAACCATTACACTCCCACAGAAGTCTCTCCGAAATCAGTTTCGTGAGGTAACTTTGTGTGCAATCGCTGCCTACAAAGTCATTGCCTGATACGGCAGCGAGGCAACAAAACAGCTGCCTACATTTTCTGACACAGCCCTTGTTTCTGCTGCTTCTTTGCTTGTTTTTTTGATATAGAGATTCTGTACTATTTCAAAAGTTGCATAATAGCGCCCCCTACATTGTAACAGTGAAAATATGGATTGCCGGAAAAACTCGTCAATAGCGGGGAAGCATTTTGTCATAAGCGATGCAAAATCACCTCAATGGTGGGAAAAGAATTAACATGTTAACAGTTATATATTCATGTCATAACTTTTACTATATTGTGTACTTGAATTTTGTATTGACCAGTTAGCATCCAAGACTGGAACTATAATGGATCATTCACAGAGCACATTTTTGTGTTCCACTCCGCTGCTTTTCCATTGTTTTTGAATGTAAATATCCGCTAGATATGTTGCACTCATGTCTTGTGTATGATCCAGCGATCACGCTAAAAAAGTAAAATTTAAAAAAAACACTCACATCTCAAGACCTTTTCCCATTCCACAGCTCGGCTCACAATTTTTTTACGGAAAAACGTGCTCCGAATGAACGACCCCTTTTTACTGATCTGATTTTCCATTGTTTTTCTATGTAATCATGCACCATATAAACGTGTGTACTGTCACGCACACATCTTGTGTCTTTTGCTGCGTCTTGCACGACTCAGCATTATAAAAACTCAATTTAAAAAAAAAAACGTGCCTCTATACTTTTTTGTTTTGTTTTGTTTTGTCATTCCACTGCCCAGCGCTTCGCATTTTTTAAATGCAAAAACATGCTTTGTATAGCCATCCCCAACTTGATTATTTTCTTATTTAAATGCTAGAAATAGAATGAAATTGTGCAGTTCACTTTTCTATCCTTGATTAGTCTTAGTTAACCCAGGATAACTTTTATCTAGAACATCTTTAAATATTCAAACCACAAGTGTTATCACATACAGTGCAAGACGTCAAAAGACAATGTCTTCAATGAACTGCAATGTCATTTATTTTTGAAAACTCCCATGTGTCCTCAAAATCCAAGTTTTATGTCTCCTTGCAAATACCCGGAACAGCAATGGTACTTTCGTATCCAGTAATTAATTTCAGCTGTCAAAGCAAGCAGAACATCACTCTAATTCAAAGACTAGCCAAGATGTCATTTGCTTTTCATACTTGCTTTTCATTATTTCATAGTCTGGTATCCATAAATTATTCAATCTAAGCATTTTACATCATAGATTATTTATGCTTTGTAGCACTTTGACAAATTGTATTGTGACAGCGGTGCCAATGGAGAATTCTTGAGAACTGCATCTGAAAGGAATGTCATTCAAATTCATTCAGGGTTTGGGGACGATTCAGCATGTGTGCCGTGTTCTGTAATAAACATTCCCCAGTCCCAGTGTTTACAACGGTTCACTCACGGCACATGATAATCAATTGTTTATATCAAGGTTTCAATTCACTTTCTACACAAACACAGCCGTAAGAAATTTTCACTCCGAGCGAATATAAATTGAACTCGACAACCGATGACAGCTGAGTAGAAATAGCACTGCTTATGTTTATCTTTGCTTTAGGTTTTGTTTCTTTTCATTGCAGAGGAGAATACTGGGTATGTGCCACCCCATGGATCAAGCCAGTGTTTAAGTGGGCTCCTGGGATGTTGAAAGATTTGAGCACAAACAGTAAACTCTCTTATGAAATCTTCCTGCAATCTTGCGTTCATTGGCGTTGTCTTTATTTATTTTCATCCTGAGGTCACTCCGCAGAGCAGAATGTCGATTCGCCAATTGAAGATGTGGGTCATGCACAGCACTTCTCCTCCCAGGCTGTTTAAAGAACTTGGAGGGTTGTGTATAGAAAACAGTGGGTGTATATATATGTACATTATTTGAGTATTATGGACTTGAATGCGAGTTTATTCTGCCAATACCATCTACAAATGCAGTGCTGCTGTTCCTTGAAATATGACCTATTGGTGATTCTCATCTCATTTTTCTTCTCTCAGCGACAGGTCGGATCCGCAATGGCGGATAGGAGCTGGGGTAGGAGTTGAACGACTTCAGATTTTTTTAAAGACTACATTTATGTGATTAAACTCGACGCCGACTAGTCGGTGATGATGTCTTAAATGAACAAATAAGGGGCTGTTAACTAAGAACGCATTTTTCCATTCCAATTCGCTTTTCCATACATGCAAGACGGACGTGTCTTTTGCAGCGTCTCGCTCATCAGTTCAACTTTTAAAAAACGCGACTTGAGACCTTCCGTTTTTCCCTATTCCACTGCATTAATTTGTCATTAACTGTTGGATACGGAGCGTAAAGGTGGACTTCAGAGATTTCTTATCCAGTTGCGCCCTCTATAAGCCATGACCAGCGATTAGCGTGCTTAAAGTGTCCTGGTAGAGCATTAAAAGTCGACTAGATGCAACCTCTACTAGGGAGTGGTAAAAAAAAAATTGTCTTCAAATATTGATTCTTGAACCAAAGATGATGTTGGGTCAAACTTCATATCAGGTTCATCCTCAGAGCACGGCAGCCTCTCGGCAGGTCAGGGGCTGACAAGCAAAAAGTCTTCATTGGTGTCTGCATCAAGATTTAGCATCTTTCTGCTTCCCTGGAGAATGTTACGATACAACAAAGCCTTTTAAGATGGATCTGTAGATAAACATGCAGACAGACACAAACATGCACACCTTCGCAGAAAAAGATGACAAAATATTCATAGTCATCATATGAGCTCTTCCAGTTGACCATTTGAAATGAGAACAGGATGAGCTTTTCCCAATAGTAACAGACCTAAAAATACACCCAGCCCATCCCAGGAGAGGGCTGGCGGTATCCTGGGCTTCAGTAATGAGAATTCGAGATGGCACTCGACCCCTTCTCCCAAGACACAACGCTGGAATCACAGTGGTTCTGATACATTCATCACAGCTCACAAAGCAGACGGCTGGAGTCTGAAGGGGCTTTGAAGCCTGGAAGACGTCTGGGCAGGCCCAGGGCAAGCCTAGCGTACAGGGTAGTCTTGAAGAGAGAAAACCTCATTCAACACTTCACAAGCCACCAGAGCACTAAGAAAGACATATAGAGATAAAGACACAATGGGCAGCGTCTTTTCTGCAAGTTCGATCCAACCCTGGAAAAGGTAAAGCTCAGCAAGAGTGAATAAAAGAGCCGATTAGAGTTCAGAATTCAAGTTTAGGTTAAGTTGTGGAGTCTGTGGAGGAACACATTAAAGATTAGAAAACCAATGATGAATAGTGGAGCTGATTCTATTTCAAACTTTATTACATTGCAGTATTGGGCACGAGTTATGCCTCTTCACATTGGAGCTTATCTTTAAACATTTTCATAGTCTCAGTCAGCACATTGCTAGCCTGTTTTCAGAACTTCACAGAGTACTTTGAGAGCTTCACAGTTAAACCCCACAAAAAAACAAAAAAAAAAAAAGTTGAACTGAAAGTTAAAATTAAGATAGTTCCTTGTTTAAAAGTGCACTAAGTAACCTTTTGGTTATGTTTCACTGGCAGATTCAACAATGGCCTTGGACTTAATATCGACACCTAGTGACGTGGATGTACTGTAGCATTACCCACAAGTTTTTTTTAATTTTTTTTTATGCAGATGTATTTGGCACCCTGTTATTAGTTTATTTTGAAACAAACAGTGTCTGGAAACAGGGGGGGTGCCAATAGGTGTGTCCGATTTGAAGCGGCGCTACGATCAGTGTATGACATCGAAAGCATACAGAGCCGTCTGCTGTCTAATCGCTGTCGAGGTACTTCGATGTCATCCACCGATTGGTCTGAGCAGTGCTGCTTCAAGCTGAACACACCTAATGAGTTGACATTTATTAAAGGGTTAGTTCACCCAAAAATGAAATTTCTGTCATTAATTACTCACCCTCATGTCGTTCCACACCTGTGAGACCTAAGTTTATCTTCGGAACACAAATTAAGATATTTTTGATTAAATCCAAGCGCAGTCTGACTCCTCCATAGGCAGCAATTTAACCACCACTTTCAAGGTCCAGAAAGGTACTAAAGACATCGTTAAAATAGTCCAAGTGACTGCAGTGGTTCAACCTTAATTTTATGAAGCGATTATAATACTTTTTGTGCACAAAAACAAAGTTAAAATAATGACAATATGCTGTTTACATTCAACACTTCCAGGTTCAATGTCAGAATTCTGACTCAGTATTGGCTGACATTGTTCACGTGAGCAACACAACAAATATTGATGCAGGAGCCGGCCAATACTGAGTCAGTGTTCTGACGTAGAACCTGGAAGTGCTTGATGTAAACAGAGTAGTATAATGACACAGAAGAGAAGTTATTGTTGGATGAAGTCGTTATTTTTATTTTAACGATGTCTTTAGTACCTTTCTGGACCTTGAAAATGGTGGTTAAATTGCTGTCTAGGGAGGAGTCGGACAGCTTTCGGATTTCATCAGAAATATCTTTGTATTTTTAGTATATATAGTTTATAGTTTATTAGTATATAGTTTATATAAACTATATAGTATATAGTTTAGTTTTAGTATATATAGTTTAGTTTTATATTTAGTACATATTTTTTAAATATCCCAATCTGTGTTCCAAAAATGACCGAAGGTCTTAAGAGTGTGGAACAACATTTTTGGGTGAACTAAGCCTTTAAGATATCATCATTTTAAACATATTTGTCAGTTTTATTAATTTATTTAATGTTAAATCTAGTATAAAAAAAAACTTAGTGCACTTTTAAGTTGTTTGTAGATCTTTTTACAGAGTAACATAGATGTTTTTAGCCAGCTGTCAGTTTTAAATGTTTTTTTGAAGGGAATTGCATCTGTAAAGCTCACGTTATGTAACATTTTACAGCAAGGAAGAGCTGTATTTTTACTGTAGTTTACCATTGTTTTACTGATGACTACATCACTTGCATTTCTACTTTGCATTTGTGGAAGGAAGCATTATAAATGTTTCTCTCTTCAATATTTTTTCCCCATCTTACACCAACAGCAAAAGACAAGAAAATGGAAAATGTCTCCATATAATCTTATATAGTGCAAAAAAAAAAAAAAAAACGGTCATGAATTTTTAATTTGTTGTTATGATCCTATTCAACAACCCTAATCAGAAGTGCAAAATGACTTAAAGGAAACATTTTCAGGGTAATGACTTAACCCAGAGGAGCAAATTGACAATAACTTGTGAATCGCACATTCAGAGCAATCCCCTCCCTACTCATGAATATAAAGTTTGCTGTGTGCTGCAAAGCAGATAAACAGTGTTAAACTACTGTCTCATCGTCATCAACCTGACTAACACACACTTACACACAAACACACAAGCTCCCAGCCAGGTCTGAACTGTCCACAGTTTGTCCTTCAAGTGCCACGTACTATAATCTCTCTCACACATGCACACACATACACACAAGAGAGCCGATGGAAATCCAGAAATTCACTTTCAGCTGATGGATTCAGTCTCTCACATGAGCACCTGTGTGTCCAGCATCTTCAGTCGAACCTCAGGTTTATATAGAGATCCATCCATATATCTTCTGTCAAAACAAGCGGTCATCTATAGTCTACAATATATTTG
This sequence comes from Zacco platypus, assembly GCA_038088235.1. Lineage (NCBI taxonomy): Eukaryota > Metazoa > Chordata > Actinopteri > Cypriniformes > Xenocyprididae > Zacco > Zacco platypus. The sequence goes on along the minus strand of CM076064.1, from coordinate 14,027,909 downwards.
TCCATCTTTTGCTTGTACGGAATCCTCCGTAATGTCAGTGTCTTAAACAAGAAGGTCTCCTTTTCCATTAGGGGCTTGTGAGAAGTCTTAGGCCACTTGGTAAGGCAGCCATATTCTTGCTATCGTGTGACCTATGAATAAAAAAAAAAAGTAGATTTAAGGCATAATCACTAGAATGGCACAGCTTTGCTTTGAGATGTTTGAGAGGCTTATTCAAAGCAACAAAGATTATTTTCTTAATCAATGTTTTTATCTTTTTAAATATATCTAAACATTCCAAAAACAAGAAAGAATTTAACAAAAAAGAAAATATATAACTTGTTTTCAGAGGATGTATCTTGAATATCAAAGTCTTGTGCAAATGTCCTTCTCATTTAAATTTATAAAATTATTAAAAATGTATTATGTAAAAATGTAAATGTATTAACATATATTAAACCAAAACAAAAAGTTATTAAATTAATAAACAAATTATCATTTTAAAATTCTAAATATATACTATTATATATCAATTTAATAAAAAACAAATATTAAAAAGTTTATTATTTTGCAGTGTGCAAATGTCAGGAAAGTGAATGATTTTCAGTGTTTTCAGATAATGTATCTTGCTTAATTTAGTCTTTTTCTTGTTTCAGTTTGAATCTTCTTATATGGCATTAGATTCATGCTTAAAGTAATTTTTTTACAGTAATTAATTTACAAAAATTGTACACAGTCCCTTGAATGTGTCTGTGAATATACCCCACAGATCATTTATTATAGCTTGTCAAATTTGCCCATATTTAGGTGTGAGCAAAAACATGCAGATTTTGTGTGTGTCCTTTTAAATGCAAATGAGCTGCTGCTCTCTGCCTGCTTTCCAAAAGAAGGCGGAGCTTTAACAGCTCCTGTCTCAGTTACTCAACAACAACAAAGCTGGAGAATCTCACACAACCAAAATGACGATTGTCAGTAACGGTGTTCAGCCTTACATTGTTCAAACCGGAGTCGGACACTGATGGAGAGACTCAGGAAGAAGTTACAACTTTTAGAATGCATCTGGACGTTTCTAAATGGTTAGTAGATAAAAGTATGTTGCTGTGGAGTTTCAGTTCATTGACTAGCATATGCCATCATGTTAATCTTTTGTGCAAAACCAGTATGGATGCTTACTATACATAGTGTACCTGTCTGCCAAACAGAGCCTAATGTTTATGATTGCTATCAAATGCTGTGAATGGTCTAATATTTTTACTCGTGAGTCTGTGCAGCCAACGACAGAACGGTTAGCATGCTTTGCTAAAACTTTTGCCATGGCCTTAGAACTGGTACACCCTTTCCGCTTGCGGAAAACAAATGGGTGGAAATGTGCAGATTAAGGGATAACATTATAATAAGATCCCCTTCCTACGTCACAAGAGGAGCGAAATCTAAGCGGCTTGTTTTTTGCTAAAAGAAAGTTGCTTTAGTGTTGGAAAGGAACATTAAGCTGTATGGCAGCTGTTCCGCAGAAAGGCAGACACTGGAGAAGGATAATAAAAACAAAAAGGAGAGATATTAAATGGAGGGTACAGGAGGAAAATGTGAGGATATAAGAAGGCAGATGGAAAGAGACGAAGAGATAACGCAATATGTATCCTGGCGCATCAGCACAATCTCCTGTGACATGTGCACTGAAGCCTGCTGGTTACTGTTCCATTTCTTCCTCTATTAAATACAGAATTAATTCTTACTGGAGTAAGATCCTCCCTCCCGCCTCCCATCTGTGCTTCACCACTGCCCATTGGCTCCTGAGGTGGCAGAAGGCAGGGCTTAGCCCACTATCAGCCAGCTCAGCCAATAATGGACTCAACAAACAGAGTCATTAATCCTGAATGAAAGACCCAGAGCCGTCATTCATTTCTCTTCTCTCCCTCTTACCAATTTAATTAGGACTCTTAATTTGAAAGTCTCGGTGGAGCTCATTGCCATAATGCATTTTAATGAACACAACAGATGTTCTGCTGTTACTTTATAACTCTGAGCAATTATTCTTATGGCAGTTGTGTGTTCTCAGACACGTTATTTCTTTAATACTTCACCTGTATGTCACACCTGCACGAAACAGCAGTCACCTGGCGTTCCCTAAACAAACAGTAGTGAGTCTCAATTTCTCCTATCTAATCTCAGTTTTGATCTATGACAGACATTTTGTTTTAAAACCCACAATCATGAATCTGTCTTTCTGTATGGAAATCTCATCTCAACAATCTCAAATTCTTTTTACATTTTTAGCTTGATTATAGACATTTCAAAACGTTGAACCATGGGTTCAGATATGAAGATGACCTGGTGGGGAAAATGTACATCTAATGAGTCAGTTTAAGGTTCGCTTTCATGCCTTTTTCAAGTCAAAGCTGGCTGGACCAACAATGTTGTGTCTGCATGTTTATCTAGGCTAGGGTTTTGAAATTCTCCGTCGTCCTTTGAAAGTTTTCTCTGTGCAACTGAAGTCTTCGGGGATTTATTCTCTGAGCCACAAACTCTGTGGAGTCACTCTGAAATTTTATTTATCTTCAAGCTTTGCGTATTCTTTAATAAGTCTCTTTTAGAAAGTTTGAGTGATGTTTCTGCCTATAACTTACTGTAAAAGTGTTTTTTGAGAAGCCAATATTGTCTCTGCAATAATGTGCCCATAAAACAAGTGAACATTCGAAAAGGTAGGATTAATTGTTTTACAAATCTCTAAATATGACAATTTTATCTCATAACATAGCACTTCTTGTACTCTCATGAGCTTCAGAGAATCCTCTTATAAAAGTAAGGCCGAAACAAAATGCTACTTTGAAGAATGGTTTGCCTGAGAAAAAAGCTTTGGAAGAAGGTTTCCTCAAAGAAACGCTTTCTGAGAATACTCCCGGGGAGTGTTTTGATGGCATATATAGTAGCTCTTAGAAAGGTTTGTTTAAAAGGTACTTTTATGGCAACAAAAAGGTTCTCAGATGCCCCTCTTACCATGGGCACTTTCTATGCCAACATGGGTCTGCATGTGTCAGACTGTAACCAGGCTTGAAAAGGATAGTTCAACACTAAAAAATTCAAATTAAATTTAAAAATTAAATTCTGTCATCATTTTCTCACCCTCATGTCATTCAAAACTCATAAAACTTTGTTTAATCTTCATAACACAAATATTTTAAATGAAACCTGAGAGATTTCTGTCCATCCATTGAAAGTCCAGGTAACCAAAACTTAGAAGTAGGGTTGTGCGTTTAATCTGAATTGTAATAAAATCAACAACGATTTCTAAACTGCAGAAAGTACTATTTTTTCAGACAACTGCTGCAGTGTTCAATCTAAATGAGTTTCAGTCTAGTGCTAGAACAGAACAGAGCAGGTTTACCATTAAAACATGGAGGAATCACAGAAACAGAAATGATGAATAAGAACACAAAAAAAAAATCTACATTTGTGGTTTGGGAATATTTTGGATACTAGAGAGATGATGTATCACATGTATCACAGAGCCAGGTAATTTCCAAGACCTGTCAAACTATAATTGAGCAAAACAGAATAGGGGCCATTTATACTGAATATGCTTTTGCAGATAAAACACAAGACGCCGGTCTAGAGATGCACTTTTTAAAAGTTATTTATCTCTTATCTTGAGCGCCACGTAGAATGGCACGTCATGCGCGAGATGTTGCAAAAGACGTGAGCGCAATGGTTAAAGACGTCCATCTAGTGCGTGTTGACATAGAAGAATGGCACATTCTGAACCAGGTGAAGAAAAATCAATAATGCAGGCATTTGCGAACTGCACAACATACGAAAAGAGTTCAAAAAGGCATATAGAAATAATTTCTGCAAAGATAAGATGCACATAAATATAGTCAATAAAGCTGGTGTCCAAAAAATGATGTAAGTAAGGTAGGTGCCTGAGGAAATGATGCCACTTTTTAACTTTTTCTAAATAAAGGGAGAACAACAATGTGCAGATCTGAATTATTTGACAAGTATGTAATGAAACATCGTTTCATCACGATTAAAAACAAAATGGCAATATTGATTAAAAAATCATGATAGTATTTCTTTGTCCATATCACACAACACTACATATAGGCATCATAAAACTAATTGCACTTTATTTCGATGGTCCCTTTTGAACATTCTGCATTAGTAGCTTTGCAACTAGGTCAACTAACTCTCATTAGAGTATTAGTAGACTGTCTCCTTAATATCTGCTAATTCTTTATTGCAATGCTCTCCAACAGATATTCTACTGACTATAAGCAACTTTGCAACTACATGTCAACTTATTCTAACCCTCCCATTCTACTAATACTCTACAAACACGCTAATGAAAGTTAGTGGACATGTAGATGCAACATTATTTATAGCCAACAGAATGTGTTAAAAAGACCATCAAAGTAAAGTGAAACCAAATAGTTCATATGAATTGAGTGAAGAGATACAGTAAACAGTTTATCATATGCAGTGTGCTCAGTGTATGTATGTTTATATATGAATAAAAATATTATATATAACAATTGGAGCTCTTCACTTCTTCACTCGATTCATATAGGGTGCATTCACACTTGTAGTTCGTTTGGTCCGGACCAAAAAACAAAAACAGAACATAGTCCTGGTCCGCTTAGCGTTCACACTGGCATTTTTAACCGTGAACCTAAAGTTATCGACCCAAAGGCATAGGGATACAGTCACAACCTGATTGGTCGGCTTTTATGACGTATATTTCGCGACGGAGCTTGATTACCGAACATTCAAAACAATGCTGTGTGCTGGATTAAATGCCATCATTTTATGCGTGTACATATGGTTTTATTTTTATGAGCTGAGAACTCACGAAGAGCTCATAAAATGTTCAAAACATTCAAAACAGCACGGACCACTCCACCAAATATTGATGAGGCGCTTTACCTCCTCTTGTGACATCACATCCTGTTTTTGGTTCGTTTACATGTCTTTGGTTCGTGTTGCGTTCATATATCAATCGAACCACACCAGAGTTCATTTAGAAGCGAACCGAGACCCATCTTTTTAGCGCTCTCGGTCCACTTGTTTGGTGCGCACCAGGGTTCGGATGGCAGCGTTCACATATGTCCAAACGAACCGCACTAACTTAGCAATCGCACCAGGGTTCATTTTAATCGAACCAAACATGACAAGTGTGAACTCAATTTGCATTGTAAAAAGCACTATATAAATAAAGGTGACTTGACTTGACTTGACTTGATTCATTTTACGATGCCTTTATGAACTTATCGGAGCTTCAAAGTTTTGGTTACCTGGACTTTCAATGGAAGGACAGAAACCTCTCAGGCTTCATTACAAATATCATAATTTTATGTTTCAAAGGTTAAGCAAAGTTTTATACGTTTGGAATGACATGAGGGTGAGTAAATGATGACAGAATTCATCAGCAAAATGCAACTCTGGCCCATTCACCTTGGTGGTTTTGACTTTGTTTCCGGTGCTGCAGGACCAGCCAGTCAGGTCTGGAAGAACTTTACACTCCTCGCCGTCCAAACATGGGTGCATTTGGCACCACCACTTCTGCAGCACGATGGAAGCTGTTAGAGAGATGGGAGAAATAATAGATTGAACTACTCTCAACATTATTATTTTCAGAGCTGGCAAAATGAGTCTCAGTGAACAAATTTTCAAAAATTAGTTATTGTTATCCTCACATTCTCTATTAAAAAACCTTTACAAGTACGTATAATTTGTTGGAAACCAACAAATAAAATGACCGAGCTAAACCTGTTTGGAGTCAATAGAATCAGCAAAGTCAATTTTGAGGTACCAAAACAAAATCACCAAGCAACCAAACCTTAAAATCCCTGGTAATGACACCAAATTTGGCACAAACCAATTAAAAACCCATATCTATAGGAAAATATTTATATTCAACTTTTATTCCATGATTCCATAATTGTTTGATTAACATTGTTGAAACAGACAGCCTATATATTAATATCTACTGTATCACACGGATCTAATATAATGTTACACATCAGGGGCCGTATTCACAGAACATCTTAAGGCTATAAGTAGCTCCTAACTTTCCAATTTAGGAGAAACTCTTAATAAAAATGGTCCTAATTTTAGGACTCCTACGTTTTTGCTCTAAAAGTATTTCACAAAGCATTTTAGTCCTAAAACTAGCCCCTAAATCTGTGAAACATTAGGAGTACTCAAGAGGACTCCTAAATCACTAAGACCAAATCACAAACAATCCTAATCCACCTAAAGATACTGTACACCATGTGGCAATAATGATAGAACCTTGGGTGCTGAACATTTTCTTCATAAATGCAATACACATTTTGATTTATAGATTTGAATCTACGATAAAACCCCAAAAAATAAATCTTTAACAAATAAATAATTACTGATTACCTGAGGCAGTTGTTTTCACGAGTTCACACTTACAACTGATCGAATAGAGTAAAAAAATATAATAAGCGTATTTAGTGTGCTTTCCAAAGGGATTGAGGACTCCAAGCTGGGAATTTAGCCCAAACAGAGAGTCCTCCCCTATATCCCCAGCTACTAGAAAGGGGTGGCGGACTCGGAGCGATGCAAAAAACTGTCGAGGTCACTATAGGTGAGTCGGCTCTCGTCTGTGTGTATGTATACCTCCACTCGAGCTGATTAGACAGACTGTTTGAACGCGCTCCTCCCAAACTTTGTTTCTAAAACATCACTGGTCACTTGAATTGTGCATTCTCTCGAGACGCAGACATGTAAGAGGCTGACAATTATTAATATGGAAACATGATACCTCACTCAATCTATAATATTTCTATGTTTAAATCACTGACAGAGACTCCTCCCCCATCAGCCAATCACTGTGTGCATAGCCCCAGATGTTTTTCCCTAACAGTTAACAAAGCGTTCACTAAAGACATAACAGATAATATTTGCATGAATACTTGCCAAGATAGATTTTTATCGGGATCTTTGTGCATGTGCTTCGGATCTTCGGTCTTCGGATCTTTACATAAGCATGACTTTGAAAATCACATTTCATTGGTTTAGGCTCATGCCATCGAGAGTTCACTATGAATATTCACAAAGTTGGAAAGCGGCACTTTACATTTTTTTTTACATTTTACATTTTCCAAAGGTAAGGTTTTCTCTGAGAAAACGTACAAATAAAGATACTTCTAGATGTGTAATTGCTATTTGGAGCATTGAGATCGCTAGACGAGGGCATAATGAATTCATTTTTGTGAAAACCTCAATTTTGACCAAAAATGACCATTTTCACTTGTTTTGCCTTTAGCTCGAAATTAGCTGTGCGCATTCCGACTCAGTTTGCCAACACTGGCATCCGCGCCACCAGACAATAACATTCTGTTTATTATAAGCGTGCGGTGCAGCTGTTGTGTGCCACTTTAAATGCTCAAGCTTTTTGAAGTCAGGTGGATTCTGATATGCTGTCAATGTTTTTATTGTTCATCAACTGAGAAAAAAATCCTTCTGAAAGTGATTCTAGCAATATCATTCCTCAGTGTTGTTATTGTTATAGTTGTGTTGTGGACTTTGCTGTTCTCATAAAATTAAAATGATTTGATGATATTAAAACTCTATCGTTATACTGTAGTTATCATCCTTGTTGTAAACAGTCCTTAATGTAACATTTCAGGTGTAGGTTTGACCTGCAATGCCAAATATAACGACTAAGATGACTTATATAGACCTCATCCACTTTCCAAATGAGAAATATAGAAAATACATAAAAGATCAAGAAGTAACTAGAATTTGCTCTCGAACAGATGCCTGCTGAACCACAGGTTGGATAAACAGTTATTAACACCATACAAGAAGATGACAGTGTGAAAAAAAAAAAAACTTTTTGCTACCACCTTGATGTGTCATAGCGCAGGAAGTCATGCTCCTTTATTCTCTCTACATTGGAAACAGATTCTCCAACATCACAATGAACCCATGACGTCTTCTCGAAAACACATCATCTGCTATTAAATGCTAAATATGAGGTGTATAATCTCTGAACCACTAACGGTCGACCAAATAAGTGGTCCGGCCCAAACGCATGGCACTGCTTGAGCCAGTGCTACTGTGTAAAATGTTTTTAAAGGGACAGTAACAATTTTCACATGCAGTTTGTAGAGAAAATCAATTGACAAATTACTTATGACTAATAGTTGTATTTACACAGGGTTTCCCAAACGGGATTGCAAAGGAGCTGCAGAGAGATTGTGAGTTGATGAAAAGCAAATAATTCATTATGAATCATTTCAGAATACAACAAATAAAACACTAAAAATATTTTATATGTTAATCTGTATCTCATGTGACCGTTAACCAGCATCAGTGAACAATTCATATGCAAATGTTGTTAAATTATTGAAATATTAACTTTAAAATCTCAGGTGGTATTTTAAGTAAATATTTTATGTCCGTGATAAGGGAGCTTAAATGTAATATTTTAATGACTTAAAATAAGACAAAACAGTTATTAAAGTAACTAACAATGAATATATTTCTTATTTTAATTCACCCCATCACCGACAGTTTTTAAAATCCTATACTGTATGAGGAAGCCAAATTTTAAAAGTGTGATTTGAAGTGTGAAGCGTGAAAAGTGCATTTTTATATTAAATACACAGTTTATTAGTTATGCCAAGTTGCGATATATATTTTATGTGAATAAAAATTGAGTACAAAATATTGTCAAAATCCTTATCCAGTAAATCACACACACACAAAAACTCATTAGGTCTTTTAATAATATTGTGGACATCTTGGGCAGTCAAAAGTCTGACAATCACTATTGTAGGTCAAAGGGGTTCGGCTGACAAAAAAAAAAAAAAAAATTGTGAATCCTTGTCTTTACATATTAAGCTGTTAACTTTACATATTTATTAACTTATAACTTTCTAAGGATTACACACATCACCTTTAGTATTGTATCAAACCGAAATAAAAACATATTACCAATACAATACAATTGAAATCACCCTTGCTACTTTGCTTTTCAAGTCCTCTGAGCATACCAAGCTCTCCCGTGTCACTTCCAAACAAGCCCAGTTCACTCCAAATGCAGTTCTGAGAAGCCAATCAATAGCCTGTTCAAATGAGGCTCATTGAGTGCGCCCATAAGAGAGCCGCTCAGTAGCCCATTGTCCCCAACAATAGGAGGAGAGAGGATATACACAGCGAAAATGAGCTTTAAATGGAATTATGCAAAAGAACACACACAAATCCTCTCAAGCATCATGAGTGAACGCCTTACAACGAGTGAGGACACGAAAGCTGGGGTTTGTACAGCATGTGTGTTGATTTGGTCTAGCAGGAAACCTATAGTCAAATGAAGCTGTTCGAACAACAAAATTTGTTGCAAAGGCAGTGACTTGTGTGTGTGTGTTTCTGTCTGTGTGAAGCCCACATTATAATGTCTGATTGTAGCGGTTCAGAGAATCGGTGGGTGCATAATTAGCATTAATGTGGCCATTATTAGGTATAATGGCAACCTTATGAAAGGATGTTTTCATTACTGTCGAGAGCTCCATAATTTGTCTATGTGAGTGTGTTTTGTGACTAAACAAACATACACACAACAATAACACACACATACACACAACAATCTTTGAGTTAGCAAATCTAAAAGCAAGTGTTATGATAAATTTGGCTCATGGGTGTCCACTTCTTGTGGACAGCTCACAGCATGCCTTAAATTCACATCTTATTGAAGCATTAAGGCCCCGAAATACTTCAAGCAAACATTGTTCATGTGACATCATTTCGAACAATATCAGACTAAAACAAAGTTAGTTTGGAGTTCGTTTTGGGAGTTCAAAACAGCTTGCCAAAGAAAACTTTTTGGAAATGTTCCACAAGTAAAAACTTGAACATACTGGAAAGCAGCTTTATGGTAGAAAAAGAGGTTGTACTTCTGATGAAATGAGACATTGACACTGTTTTTCATGTTTAATACCGTAAAGCTGCATGCTTTTAAGCAATCTCTTGTATAAAGTGCTATATAAATAAACATAATGAGACTTTAGTGGAGTGCCAAATTGCAGAGCTCACGCAAACCTATCCACATTTCTATGATACAATGCTTTTCTTATTCTTTCTTTAAAAAAAATGCTTGTTGTTTTCTCATTTTTGTTGTGTGCTTACTTATTTTGTTATTGAGAGGAAAGCGCACCGCTACACATTTACATATTCATGTAAATGTCGCTTTCAGCAGTGTGGGTGGAGTCAGGATGTTCGCTAATAGTATATTCCTGATCACATATTTCGAACTTCGTTTTACCCCTAAGTGAAGAACAAAAAAAAAATTCGACGTGAGTATATCAGGGCCTTTACCAGGTATTATATAGCAAAAGCTAATATATGCGTCTGATAAATGTTTATCTAACATAAAATTAACCTAGAATTAAAATTGACCTATTATGCACCATTTTACAAGATATAATATAAGTCTCAGGTGTGCCCAGAATGTGTTTGTGAAGTTCAAAATACCCCATGGATGTTTTTATTATAGCATGTTTTTACTGCCTATTTTTGGGTGGGAGAAAAAAAATAAGCTGATTTGGTGTATGTACCTTTAAATGCAAATTGAGTCATGATTCTAATACACTGAGGCATAAATAATACAGGAGAAGCTTACACAGCAAATATAACTCTCAAAGTGGATCATTACAAAATGCTCGTGATGCAGCATATCAGATCACATAGATATGGCATGTATTTTGTGGATGTTTGCTAACATTCGATCCTAAATGAGTTTGATTTAGTGCTGCACGGCTAGCTAAAGCGACACACTGTTGGAGAGACTCAATAAGAATGTGTTTATAAATTACTGCAAGCATTTTTGGGTTAAAAATGAAAATAACGACATGGCTCTGGTCTCCGTGAATACAGTAAGAAACAATAACCTTCACAGGAATACATTATAATACATGTTAAAATATTATAATAGCAAAAAGTTATTCTAAGTTGTAACTTTGATGTATTTGTGGTTAAATAAATGCAGCCTTGGTAACATTTTTAAAAAATCTTATTGAGATCTTACTAATGTTAAGAAATGAAAGCTCTAGCGCAAGTTCTGTCAGGAAGACTCAAATGTTACGTCACTACTAATTTAGATCTAACCAATCATTATCCAACACATGTAGCATATAAGATCGGTACTCATCACACTTGTCTGAGTTCGCAGATGCTGACGCGAACCTCCATCCTCCCCACCACCACCAGGATGGTCCCTGTCCATACCTCCAGGGGGTCGGCTACGCCCCTGCCTTCATCTTCAGGCAGGAAATGCAGAGTCCGCAACCCTCAGGATCTAAGCTACGGACGGGGCCTACGCCAAAGAACTTTATCTTACAATGTTTGCTTGCTGATTGTTAATAAATTTCATTGCAAGTTAATTTACCTCCCGAGTCTTTCTGGTAGAACTTCAAATCGACCATTCGTTAAAAAAGATAAAGACCTTGAGGAAAATGATTTTATATGTTACAGCACATGATGATAGAGCAGGTGTTTTGGACCTCAAAAAAAGGCCTGCTAAAGCTTTTCGGGAGTTAAATGGCTTTAGGTTTGCAGTTGTGGACACCTTTGTCTGAACCTCTTTTCAGCTTTTCTTCACCAAATCTCTCTCTTTACCATTTAACTGGATAGAGTTTGGCCAAAGCCCACATACTTGGAAGGATTTTCTCACTTTTAATGCTGAAGTGGCAGGGACAACTGCAAGATACTAATGGTCCTTCTATTTCCAGGCATGAAAGCCCTATCAGAGGATATGAAGGTACTAATTTAAGCTTTGATTTCCTGTATAGCGCCTTGTTGGATTTAGATGGTGTCATTGCTTCAAATGTGAGAGACTATCCAGGATACAGACATTTTTTTTTGCTACCCCCATTTCTGTGGTATTAACGGGCTGTGATTGAAATGTGTCTGACATCATGTGGTGGCTGAGGAAACTGCAGGAAAAGATGTCAGCGAGGAATGTTGGAGAGAACAAAAGAGAGAGAGACCGATTGGGAAATATTGGCGAGAAGGAAAAGTAGAGAGCTAGATGGGATGGACATCTTGAGAAAGTGTCTTACTGTCTTGTCAATATGATGCATATGTGACAATGAAAAAATAACAGAAAAAAGAATCAGTTCAGTGGCATTTCAACCTCTATCTGTGCTTAAAATTAAAAGTTTACAAAATAGATTTGCATATGTAAAGAGTTTCGTCTGTTTAAATTAGTCAACTATGAGACATTCTGCCACCTTGGATCTGTAATCTGAAGGGTTGTGAGGTATTGAGTTTCAAAGTTTTTGCATTCCATATAGCAAAAGTGATATGGTGAACAAGTCTCTTTCATACATTTTCATGTATCATCCTAAATATATTCTAAATGTTCAATATCAAAATCCTCTCAAATTTGAAAATATGGATTTTTGGAACAGGGTTAGAATACAAATACAAATAGAACCTTCTAATTCTAAAAAGAAAAAAGGTTCTATCTTGCAAAGCATTATGTTTCAAGAAACACAAACAGATTACCTATAATTTGTTTTAAAATTATTATTTATAATTATTATAAAATTAGTGTTGTAACAATATGTCAACATGTATGAGAAAGTTCAATTTAATGTTTTCTATGACATTGGATATTTTAGGATGAATAATAATTAAATAATAGAATAATTAATTAATTAATAATTAAATATAGTTCAAGTTAAGCATAAAAGGTAGTGCTAAATATTTTGTACAGTGCACATGTTAATTTTAGTTAGGAATATGGTGGGTAATTAAACACATTATTGCAGGAACCATTAGTTTAAGTTTATTTTGGATTAGACCGAAAGCAGATAGATAGATAGATAGATAGATAGATAGATAGATAGATAGATATGATACATATAACTATGAAATGTAGAGTATATGTTAGATACATAGTCACCACAGACATTTAGAGAGACATTATCAATATTTGATATTCTTGATGCTGATCTGCTGCACTCCATTACACGCAGCTCTGTTTTTTATTTGGATGACAAAAAGTTTTAAAAGTTTTTAGGTTGCTGTCTCAACATTCTTAACAGTGCTTGTCAATGTCAAAATGAGTGAGATGGCCAATCACATCAAAGAAGGCGGGTCTTATTGTTTACAGAAGTCGAGGAAAGTCAGTAGTCCCTCACTGCAGAACACTCGAGATCCAGGGGGTGGAGACGGGTAGGTTTAGATCCACGGGGTGGAGACGGGTAGGTTTAAGGTTATCTAAAGTGGGAGGAGTTGGATCTAGATCTTTATATTTGATTCATGTAACTTATTAATGAATGTGACAAGACAAAATGTTTTGTGATTATCGACAAATCAGATATCAGTGAGCGTGTGCGTATTTAAAAAAATATATTATTTGCAAATAGCTTCAATACTTCACAACTGCAGTAGAACTTATTTTACCGTTTTTACTTTTATTCGTTCCCTTAATCCTTTTAATACTTAATAATTATTTGCGTCTGCCGGAGGGTTTGTAGATTGATTCAAACATCAAAACTATCAAAATATTGCTCTGTTTATTTCAGCATCCCGACACAACAACACTGTCTCAATTAATGGTGTGCATTTGGGTGGGGCAATCTGTTTGTCCAACCAATGGCACCTGTTTGAAAACCATCATCAGCGTTGCACTGATGACATAGTTTTCAAGGCCAACATTAGCATCACCATGCTTCCCTCGACAAAAACTAAACAGGATATTTCTATTGGCTTATTGGATTATTTCAGGTATTTAACCAAAAACCCATTCAAAAAACCTGTTGACTTCAGTACAATGGAACTGGAAGTGCTAAAATGCTAACACAAATCATCCTTACAGTACTCTATTGCTGTAATTCCATTTTTTTACACTCATAGCACAGAAATTACACACTGCAAAATTTAAATATGTTTAATGTTCTAGAATTCAGCAGGTTTTGATGAATGAATCAAGCTTACAAAGTTACAATAAATTTATGCGAGTCAGAGTACACAAAAAAAAAAGTTCACAAATATACACCTGATATTAATGGAACTGCTAAACAATAGAGTATATCTGTGCGTGTGTGCACGTGTGCATTCCAACTAGATAACACACCTCACATTGTGGTTTATGCGCCAGAGACTCAAAACTCCCTATTATCAATCCAAATCCATTTATACCCATCTATTAGATTACCCAGCTCTCTGTCTCAGCAGCACAAAGCTTGAAATGACCTAATTTACAATGGTATCAGCTTAGCTACAGATTCTGCCTTTGACACACATTAATGCAGTGTATTAATTCAGTATCAGTCTCTGCAGGCTAACATCACATTTGTCTCCTTAAGGATATGCCAGAAGAGAAGCGTAGGAAACACACCTGACCCCGACGACCTATTTATTAAACAGCAGGCATTCCAGCTCACGAATCCGACACACGACTCGCTGTGCATCAAGAAAGTCACCGCGGGTTTTCTTCACATCTGCCACTGCATAAATGTTCGGCCTTACATTGGCACATGATATGGAATAAGGTGCATGCGGGTTGTAAATGACTCATAAGATGTCATTCACTTTTGTTTCTAATCTATTCCGTGCAAACACTGGTGAAACTAATCACCGTTTAAACCAATGTTTATACAAGGACACAGCAATAACAAATGGAATCAATGCAGAAAATTAGGCTAGAGTACAAAAAAAAAACCCTGAAAGTAATTGTTAAAGGACATTTTATTGGCTGAATTGATACAAAGGTACAAAGCCAAATTAAATTTGCTGACCAAACTGGTTGAATAAGTGTATTAAGCTTGTTTGTCACATCTCTTTTAAATCTATCTATCTAAAATGGACTCTAACTTGACACTGTGGACATGACATTGGAAAATATGTATTTCTAACTGTAATCTGTATAAAAACTTATTAACATTAATAAATATATACAGTACATCAGCTTTCAACACAGATATGATGTTTTTCACATCACTCTATTCATTTCAAAAAGTGATATTTCATGTCATTTATTTATTTGTTTGGGAAGTATCTGTGAAATATGTGTAATAATGTTCATCCAGTCTGGCATTGTCAAAACATAAAGGCTTATATATAAATCATTTAGCTTTCTGTGGACAAATGTCTAGATGAACTAGGTGCTAGACTTATTAGACAGGGCCTTGAAGTTCCTGGATGTGTGGCTGAGTGCTGATACCCAAATCACAGATGGCAGAGGCTCAGAGGGGGCTCCCCTCAAGCCTGAAATCCCGGGCACACAGGGCAGAAAGAGAGTCCCTCATGCAGAGTAAAGCAGATCTCCCCAACAGAGCGCCAAAGGGAATCTCTCTCCACCTTCCCTTGGCTGCTTCTAATGAGATTTTAATGGGCAGGTCAGCAGAGGCCTGCAGAGACTTAAGAGCTCACAGTGACTAGAGATACGGTCCCAGCCAGAACAGAGTACGAAAGGACCAATACATCAGACGGCAGAGATATGTAATCCTTAATTTATTACTTTCTCATTGAATGAGATTTAAAGTCCAAGTTCTCAGTACATCATTGATCGAATTCTGATCCTAGTTGATTTGCCATAAGACGGTATAGTTCAAAACTCATCCTCTGAAGGTTTCAATGAAGTTTCTTTCAGCTCTTCTAAGGCTCCTCTGTGGCTTTTCACTGATGCTTTAATGATGTGAATGGGTAAAGTGCCCTCTAATGGCCAAACAGAGAAACAACACAAATCTAATACAGCTCTGAAAACATATGTAAAATTATTAAATATAAAAATAATAATCTCTCTCTCTCTCTCTCTCTCTCTCTCTCTCTCTCTCTGTGTACAAATACTGAAGTTTTTAATGTTTGCATTAAAAATGTAGTTTGCTAAGTTACTATACATGCTAAAAAACAGCCAAATCATGAGCTACTGTGCAATGTACAGTAATCCTTTTGTAAGATAGAGAAAAAAAAAAAAGGTAAATGCACCACTGTTCAAAAGTTTGGGGTTGTTTTTTGAAAGAAGTCTCTTATGACTTCCTGTGTCTATTTGCCTCTTCAAGAAGAATCGCTTGTTTGTTTTCCTCACTTGTAAGTCGCTTTGGATAAAAGTAAATGTAAATGTTAGGCTTACCAAGGCTACATTTACAGTTGGTCAAAAGTTTACATGCCCCTAGCAGAATCTCCAAAAATGTTAATCATTTTAACAAAATATGAAGGATCATGAATTATTGCATGTTATTTTTAATTTAGTATTGTCCTGAATAAGCTATTTCACATAACAGGACAAAAAATAGCTGAATTTATAAAAATGACCCAGTTGAAAAGTTTACCTTGATTCTTAATACTATGTGCCGTTACCTGGATGATCCACAACTGGTTGTTTGTTTTGTGATGGTTGTTCTTGAGTCCCTTGTTTGTCCTGAGCAATTAAACTGAGCTCTGTTCTTCAGAAAAATCCTTCAGGTCCTGCAGATTCTTTGATTTTCCATCATCTTCTAAATAATGGAACCCATTCCAGCAGTGACTGTGATTTTGAGGCCCATCTTTTCACACTGAGGACAACTGAGGGACTATTAAAAAAGCTAAACATTCACTGATGCTCCAGAAGGGAAAACAATGCATTAAGAGCCAGGGATGTGATTTTTTTATTTGGATGAACAGGATAAACTGTACTTTTTTGTCTTCTGCCTGATCTTTAAACAAAATAAGAAAAACTTGCACATCATCTTCTTGTTCAAAAGTTTTCACATCCCAACTCAATGTATCACGTTATCGGTAAATGTTTGCAGCTTTTTTTAATAGTTGTGTTTCAGTCCCTCAGTTGTCTTCAGTGTGAAAAAATGGATCTCAAAATCATACAGTCATTGTTGGAAAGGGTTCAAACATGCAGAAGATCCTGGAAAATCATTTTTGCATATTCTGCAAGGGGTATGTAAACTTTTGACCTCAACTATATTTGATCACACATACAGTTAAAACGGTAATCTTAAGACATATTATTGCAATAATGTTTTTATAATCTGAGTGAAACTAGTAGGAATTTGCAGGAAATATGAGTTTGCTGGCGTTTGTCTTTGCATCATTACGTTATGTCTGTAAACAGAAGGAAGGAGTCCTGGCTAGTAGGCTATATTGTAGCTGTATCGAATGTGTGGTGGATGCTGCTTGTGGCGCATCATTTGTAGCCTCTTCTTACAGTAGCTGGAATGTATTTAACTTCAGATGGTGGCTTGTAATCCAGAGAGTTCAAAATGACAATTATCATTGACAACTGTAGAAAAAAGTAAAAGATTTCGGATGTGGAGAGCTAGAGTAAAAGAAGGGAAAGCCACCGGGCTTGTGCGAAAACAAGAATACATGTCAGCAGGGCCTTTGAAAAGTGGCGTGATTTTTCTGCAGGACAGGAATTCAATGGTTCGTTGGGTAATAAGGTTACAGTAGCACACATTTTCGCTTAATCCATACAATTATGGATAGCGTAGGAAAAGATGCATGTAGTCACGCAATGTTGATGTTTCAATTCGAGAACAAAGTATAACAATAATAATTTTCACCATTGATTGCGCGATTTATCGTAAATATTTTTTCAGTTGGTCAGAACAAAAGTGGATGATATTACTTATACTTTAGATGACATTTTCAAGTGAAACTTCTTTTTTTGAACGTACATACATGTAGCATCTGTAATTACAATGTACAGTGAAGATCCACTGGTGCCGAAGCACAGCCCACGTAAAGAAGGTAATTCCACAAATCACTGCAATTGAAGGTTTCAAACAGAGATGGCGACAAAGAGGCAAAACCTACGGACTGCAGCTTTAAATGACTATTTTTTATTTCAGTATATTTTAAAATGGAATTAATTCCTGTGATGACAAAGCTGAATTTTCAGCATAATAACTCCAGTCTTCGGTGTAACATGCTCCTTCAGAAATCATTTTAATATGGTGATTTTGCTCCACAATAAATATTTTCAAAATGGCTCAAGTCGTGCATCTAAATATTTTTGTGGAAAACATTTTTCATTTTTGCTTTACACACATGGGAACAGTAGCACTGAAGTGAAGTCATATAATGTGACAAAGCAGTTTATCATGCAACTCCACTACTTCTTGGAAAAATTGCTTCTTTCTGGAAAAGCTATACAATTGCTAAGCTACTGACACACTACTGAAAAATGTAGTTAGTTGTGTCACTACTTCTAGTTAGCTACTCCCCAGCTGTGCGCTGAGTATTAGATATTTATGAAGCTTCAGAAGCGGAGAATATGTTCTTATGTGACCTCCTTCTCTAGGGCCGTGTGGTCCTGAGGGAGACGGTGAGACTGATAGTCTGAGGGATCTAGAGATCGAGAAGTGTTGATAGAGGAAAATGACCCTTACCGCTCTCTCCTTCACTGCAAAAAACACAGGTCAATCATACTGACTCTCTTTTATATAGCACAAAGCCAACATGACCTCTGATGTGAGCTCACACACTGCCTCTCCAACTCTCTTTCTGTCATAATATTCCAGTATTTCAGCAGCATATCAGTATTAGAATTATTCCTGAAGGATCATGTGACATTGAAGACTGGAGAATGATGCTGAAAATATATATATATATATATATATATACACACATATACATAGTGTAAACAAATTATTTAATGAAAGTATAAAATGTACACAATTACCATCCCTTACCAACAATGAATATGTGAATTTATCCCTAAGTTTGTGTATTTTATCCTTTTTATAGGTTTTGGTTGTCTTACTCTCAGTTACATCAGAATCCTTGTGCCTCCATAATACAGTCCTGTAGCCTTGCATCTGTGGAAAATACAAGATGTGCATAGGACCCATTTTTGTCATTGCATGAACTATAGTCAAACAGAGCCATGAAAGTCATAACATGGAATACCTCCCCTGGTGCAGCCCTCCCTACTTTCTATTGGGGTCTTTTGTCTCGGGTGTCAAAGAAGACAAAGAAGAAAAATGGCTGCCAGCATTCGCCCTCTTGCCTTCATAACTAAAGAGAGTACGGCATGACCGAAGGGACACATTTAAACCTCCTTCATCACCCAAACTACACTCTCTTGTCCTAAACCTTTAGCTAATAGAGAAGAGATGGAGCGGAGGACAGCGTAGTCACATTCGTCACAAGGATAACAGCTATGATATCAAAATACACCTAATATTTTCAAAATCAGGTCACAGGAGACATTAATATTGTGCTTATCATGTATGAACTGATCACCAGTGATGGATGATAATACCAAGCTACAGTAAATTGAGCCATTGTATTATTCCTTCTACTTCATTCTTATTATTGTTTGGATATTTCTTATATCTATGGCCTCATACACAATGTAAAGTTTCAGGAGTGACAACTGCATTTAAATACAGAAGTGAATCCCCTAAATTATTGTACAGAACATAAATCACTCTCGAAATTGCAATGATTGTGATCCCAACATTAAGAAAACGTGTATGAACTTTATTTTTTAACAAAGTTCCTGTCAGATCGCGTCAGTAAGACTGTTCGTTTGTTCGCTTCATTTTACTGTGGATTCGTTTGTAAACAAGACACAGTTCAACGCAGGCTTTTCAGAGCGACTGCAAATAAAAGATGATGCAATGCCGACTACATTGGATCCAACGGTATTGTCGCAAACATACAACTGTGAGTAACAGTGTTTTTACCATATGCTGTGTTGAGGGAAACGCATTACAAGTAACTTGAGTCACATAATCAGATTAACTAAGTAACGCATTACTTTTTCAATTTACAATAAATATCTAAGTTACTTTTGCAAATAAGTAATGCAAGTTACTTTTTGACTTTGATTGAAAAATGTATTATTATTAGAGAAATAAAGTGCAGAGGTGTTGTGTGCACTGTGTAAACATGATAGTTATTGTAGTTCTAGACTAAATGTGAACATGCATTTGCTCATCTTACTCATCTCAGTATTCCTCAAAAAGAATAAAAACAGTGACATGCAATCTCAGAATTTTATGCAAACTTGTAATAATTAACTATATTAAAATACACAAATATACTTTATGAACTTAATCTCACTTTATTAACGAATGTCTTTGCTCCTGACCTTCAATGATCTAATTCAACCATACTAATAAGCTAAAATTACAATAGATTTAGAAATATGAGAGTTGATCTTCCTTCTCCTGTATCCTATTCTTCTTTGATCCAGAATGGCAGCACAGCTGAAAGGTTTGTTTGAGCTGTGCCCTCTACTGTGCAGGCATAAATATGCATTTCCTTCAGCCTGAGGCTTATTCATTTCACTTTTGGTGTGAAAGGGCCTTAACATTTGCCAAAAATAGAACTTTTTTGTTGTTATTAAAAAACAAACAAGCAAGCCCAGCCCAGGTGAGAAAAAGTAACGTAAAAGTAATGTAACACATTACTTTTCATAAAAAGTAACTAAGTAGCGTAATTAGTTACTTTTTTTAGTGAGTGACTCAATATTGTAATACATTGCTTTTAAAAGTAACTTTCCCCAACACTGACCATATGTCACTATTGCTTTCTGAAACAGATCGGTTGATATACACTGAGTATTTATACTGTATAATTGTGATAGTTGTGATTTGCTGTTCTTTCCTTTGCTCTGGAATTTATGGGGTTAATGCATTGGATTATCAGATACGGATGAAATTAATTTTTTTTTAAAACAACACGCCAAATGACAATTATGTTTTACACTTTATCGGAAAAGATGAACTATGAATAGCCTATAAGAACAACAAACAATGTCAAACAATGGTACAGTCATTCAAAATTCTGTTTTCACAAAACACCGCAAGTCATCCTTTGCCAATTATAACTGTTGTAACTCCAAGTACTTACTTATTATAATATGCAAAATTGTTACCCAATCATAGCAGTGGGCGTTTACTTCCAAGTCTTGAATGCGTCACGCCCATCAAATGGAGTGTTTGAAAGAGAGGGTCAAAAACAGGATAATGGCTAATTACTTCTAAATTAGGATGTTTTTTTATGTAAAAATCTTGATAACATTATAAGTGGACCTCAGAGAACATTATGAAATTAAAAAAAACTGTTCATGACCCCTGTAAATTTATTATAAAACAATCTCCTGAATGATTATCAACACATGAAGAGCACTTACCCTCCACACAAGACGGCTGCGCACGTGTCGTGCCGGCCACCTGACCTGGGAAACAGGAGCACTTGACGGTCTGTGAACGTTCCTCAATCTTGTTCTTATTACAGCACCGGTGGATGGCCACCACCTCACAGGTTCCCTGCTTCACCTGGTACGAAGCTGCAGAAAAGATTTAAAAAAAAAAACTTTTTAAAAAAATGTTTGTCATAATATATGCACAAAAACCAAATATTAAATATACATTCTGCTTTTCTGTTTCCTAGCTAGAGGAACTGCAACATTAGTATGTAAAGTCTATTTGAGCAGAGATCAAGAGAGGAAATTGCAACTTTATTTGTGTTTAGATGTAAATAAAGTTATTTAAAGTTTTTTTATGGATTTAACCCTAACCATTAATAATAATAAACCACCCAATATAAGAAACAGCATCTATATTTAATGAGAGTGGCAGCATCTAACAAGCATCTAAAGGGCTCCCAAGTCCCTGTTTTCTCTCTTTCTCTCTCCCACTTCTCCAAGCAGTACATAATGAACACAGAGCTCTATTCTTCTGTTCGAAGTGAAAAAATAAATCATTTAAGCAAGCATTGGATTTTATTTTACAGCCAGTCTAACATGAGTGCTCAGTTACAGCCAAGATTTGTCTCCAAGAAACACGGGCTCCTCTATGCAGTGAGGTGTGTGAGCATCGAGTAATGTTTCATTGTCGCTGCAATGTGGTAATATAAATTGCCAAAATGCATTATGATATGGTTAAAGCTGTTATATAACAGGTGGCTGTGGAAAATAACATATCCAAATGATTTAAATCACAGTGTAGATTAAGTTTCAAACACCATTAGCATTCCTTAAATACAAAAGTGACTAGTCACTTTGGGTTTACTGATATATTTATATGTGGCATAACCATCTGTCCTGCTGTCACGAGAAAGAGCAAGGAGGTGACATGGATTTGAGGAGAACATTTATGAGTCACTTCCTTCTCCTGGGACATTGCTAGCCAACATTCATTACAGAACAGAATAAGGGGCCATTATCAAAAACTGTATTTTTATAACGTTAGACTTGTGCATATTTACATAGAAAAAAATGGGAAAGCACAAAAATGCTTTCTGTATACAGCCCCTAAGGTCAGAGATTTAATAAAAGGTGAATGGAATGACCATCAAGGCCTGGAAATACATTAAAAACACATTCCAGTGACACACCATGTCTTTAATACAAAACAGTAAGAAATGCAACAAAGGTCATGAAATAGAACGCCTCTTACAAAGTTACTACTTACAAGTTCCTTTTGCGATGTGATTCGCATTAAGGCAAGTGATTTAGGCTGAGATGGATGTCTTTTTTTTCACTGGTAACGCTTTATTTTGATAGTCCACTTTAGACAAATTACTTTCTTTAAGTAAATTTGCAATGTAAACAGATGAGGGCAGATCTAAAAATGTGACTGACACTACGGGGCTTCACGTCGGATCCTGCATGGATTTTGGAGAGATATTGAATGATGGACGCTGTGCCTCTGAGATGGGGGTGGGTGGAAACTTTTTGGAAAGAGGAGCACATGTATGAATTTTATGTTAGTTCATGTTGTTAAGCTAAAACTAAAACTATTGAAAAGTCATTTTGGTAAATACCTTCTGTCATGAAACTCTAGATGGCACAGGCTGATAGTTCAATTTTGATGCGATTCACAACTTTATCTACATAGTGCGGCTGATTGTTTGCTGCTGCCTTAGTGGCCAATAAGCTGCGGCTCAACATTCAAATACGGGTAGTGTTTGCTGTTCGCAGTCTGCGTGCACGTCCAGAAACCCT